>NW_019379607.1:456500-610556 GCF_000648655.2 Copidosoma floridanum | reverse complement strand
TTGGGAGGAATAGACTTGTAGTAAGTGACTTCTGTTTCATGGAAATTTGTTGTTTTTCGAATTCCAGCCCCCCAAGCACGTGATATAAAGGGCTTCGTTTTAATAAATAATCAAATAAATAATTAATTATTAATTAAATGTATCATGAGTGAATGCTTATAACAATGAAAAATAAGTTACGAACCACATGATAAGTACACGAAACCAAAACTCTCAAGTCGGTAGTGCTCGTAACATAGTGGGTAAGGAACTTGACTCATATGCTGGAGGTCGAGGGTTCAAATCTCTTTCTTGAAAATGTTTTTTTTGTTTTTTTTTTTTTTTAGAATTGTAGAAGAAAAAAATTTCAAGTTAAATTAAAATTATTGTGAGGGAACGAAATTAAAATTCGCCTAAAAATTAATTGCTTGGGAGTGTGAAAGGGAATAGTGGGCCGAGGTGTTTAGGAGACTAGTGCAGCACGGTTGGAAGATGTAGGGTGAGGAGAAGTGTGCAAGGAACTAATGGTGAGGGCGACGGGGTAAGAAGGGAAATACAATGAATTAGGAGGAAGAGACTTTCAGTAAGCGACTTTTGTTTTATACAAATCTGTCGTTTTTAAAATTCCAGCCCCCCCCCTAGTACGCGATACAAAGAACTTCGTTTTAAAAACTTGTTGTATTTGTTCCGGACGACATAGCTGAAAAAGTTTTGAGTCACAACAAGCCATTAAAAAAGTATCATGTTCAACTGATGCTATGAAAATTTCTGTTCCTCTAAAAGTATCAAGAGTAGTATTTTTAATAGTTTTTAATGTGAAAACATTTCATACGAGGTTTAGAATTCTGCTTGGGCAGTGAAAATTTTCAGAACGTAATGCTATTTCAGTCATGCCTATATATATATACTATTACCATTATCTCTCTTTGTCTACTGAGGAGCACTAAGTTTACCCTGCTGCCAACCAAAATGTGTAGACATACTGTATCATATATGTCTACAATCAGTTAAGTATGCATGCGCACGCACACACACACACATGCTGTGCACGGCTGCTGACCAAGAAGTGGGCAGTACTGCATGTTTATGGTGCCACCCGAACGAAGATTGGTCTGTCTAATTCAGAGGTGGGTCAAGTGATCGATTGGCCATAGCAAGAGACTTAGAGAGATGACAGTTGCCGTCCATCAGTGCGTGTGTATCAGTTTGCGTCCATCGGTTACAGTTGACGCGTATAAATGTAACCTTACTTTTGAAGCCCGTTCTTGTTTATACTTCACTTCATACCAACATTAATGTAGTCACTTGCTCTTTGCAGTTCAATTTTCTACTATATTCAGATATTGGTTCTAGTGCATTGCAAGAAAATAACAACTCTTTGCCTATGATTGTTTCTGGGGATTGAAGTGTTTATTTCAATAATGAAAAATTTTTAGCCTTTCATAAACTTTCTTCACGATTTCTTACATTTACATATTGAAAATAATCGACATCATTCTACTACCGTAGGTGATACGGCTATAGACAGGATTTTTCCAAGATTTTTTAATAAAATTTCATCTATAATATTAAGTTATTACTATAGCTACTACAAACTAACTGTTACTATTGTACAAAGCGATGAACAACACACTTTTCAATGAATAATTATGTGAATATTTTTTAGTTTGATTTTTTTTTTTTACTTTTTCAACATTAACAAATATTTTTTATTGATGAAAAATATGATATGCAATTTCTTATTTTTCATTAACTAAGGATACAACTATAATTTGTAAGGTCGACATTTTTTAAATTTCAAGAAACTAAATTTTTTCGTGTTGCATGTTTCACAATGCAATATAAAATGGAAGCACATATACAATTCCATGATTTTTTCTTTGTTAAAGATAATTTCCCTGCAACTTGATCAAATATTAGTAATAGAAAGGATCCTTTCTGTTTTTTTGGAGAAATAACATTTAATCTACTTTTTTTGATATTTTTTTTCACATTTTTATTTGTTCCATTGTATTATAGTAGTACGATATGTATGAAATTCAGAGAATTTGATGTTGACAGGGCTGTGATTATGTAATGAAAATATAACAAAGTTAAATTAAACTGTTTATTATATGAGTTTGGTTTATGTTTGCGTTTTATAGATTTTGTTCCATTAAACTCTCTTAAAAACTGTGATAGGGAATGGCAAACACGCTTAGTGACAGCAGAAATATAGCTAAGTAAACTTGACTGAATATGTGCCCTTTACCTTGCACGCAAATACATGTGCACACATATATACAGTCATTTTTGGCTTACAATAAGTAATAAAATATAAAAGTACAAAAAGAAGTACAATTTTAGTTCTTTCCCCCAAGATTCGTAACTTGAGAGTTATTCAAGATGCTTAAATCCAAGCTTAAGCCAGCTTAGAGTTATTAATGTCTTGCTGGTACCTTACTTTCTGTATATAACAAAATGGGTCATATTCATCGTTTACTCAGGTTGCACAATTGATTATGAATTTGGTTTCAAAATTTTTTATAGTGATTGATAGGTAAAGGTTTTGTTTAGATGTCTCCTATCAGTTTTGTAGTATTTGGTCATATAACGCTAACCTCATCATTGATAACAAAATTTTCAACATAATACTCATGAATTTTTGGTCGTGTATCTTAATTTTTAGACTCTAACTTATATTTAAAATTTATCAAGCTTCTTTTGACACACTTTGGGATGGACAGGCATAAATCACATTTTAGATAATTCTAATAAAAGTGCTTATTGCCAAAAACTCTCTACAAGCTCTGCTTTATGTCACTTATTAAGACTGTCAAGCCTTAATATCTCAGACAAAGAAACATAGGCGCTTAAAGAAGTGTCTGCTAAGTACCAACATACTGTTTTAATTACGTGTCAGTATTTCTTCACTGGATAAGTCAGATTTTTGTCACGCTGCTCTCCTGTACCTGTAAAGAGGGGGAAAAAAGGGAGGAGGATGGTACTGAAGCCGTGGACGTTACGCGTCTCGTCCGTCTTCTTGTTCTTCTGGATTTCTGCACCCGTAATAAAGAAGGGGAGTCTGCGCGGAATTTCTCTTCTTCTAAGGAAAAAGAGAATAAAGGGGACACAATCACTTTTAGTTCAAGGAAATTGGTTAATCAACTCTTCGCTCTGTGGTACAAGTTAACTCCTTAACGGCGCTACAGCGGCTCCGCCTGGCCACGCGAACCGCGAGCGCACGTTCGGGGTCCTAAGACCAGGAGGGGCCGCTGCCCTAATGCGCTCCTGGCCACGTAACGAACGCACATACATACACTCGTGCACGCCCTCACACACAACCTCTTGCCCCTGTCCCTTCCCTGCTAAACACATAACCTTACTCTCTTCTACCGCTGCCTTTTCGTTATCGTCCGGTTAAATTTTTTTTCGCACTCTCTCTCTCTCTCTCGCACTCTAACTGTCTTCCAGTAACCTTACATTTGTCGTCTTATGTCTCTAGTCTTGGTCCTTTCTCTCTCTCTCTCACTCTCTCCCTCGGCTATGCCCCTTTATCCTGCACACCTGGAGCGGAAACGTACGAATACCCCAAAATCCGGCTCTCCTGAGCATGCACCCACGACTTCTCGTGACATGGCCTTTTCTCTTTTCCTCTCTCTCTCTCTCTCGCACTCGCACTCGCACTATCTCTCTTTCTCTTTTCCTATCCTCTGTCTACTCATGGACCTCCTCCAGGAGTCCTACCAGTGCTCACGAGGCCTAGCACGACGCACGAAAAACGGAGGGAAAAGAAATACGCTACCTCTCGGCTCTCTGACTCGTGACAAATGTGTATGGTGTCCTGCTGGGCCTCGAGCTGCTATTGAGTCCGTGAGGCTGATGGTTGCGGTCTTACTCTCTCTGTCTTCCTCATTCTGCGGTCGCTCTCTCTCTCGTCCTGGATCTCCCTGCGTTGATGGTATCCAACCACGGAGACACAGCAGCTCTCATTTTTTTTTCTCTCGCTCTAAAACAGCTTCCTCTCGCTCTCTCTTAAATCGCAAAACCTCTGGCTTCTCTATGCACGCGAGATGGCTCTCGACTCAAGACTGCGTCAGCCCGTCCTGCTACAACCACAGTGCGTACATCTCGGCGTTTTTTTCTCTCTCTTTCTCTCTCATCCCTGAGGGCCACCACCGTGGCTTAAACAGTGATGCGCACGCTTATTTTTATTCCTTCGCCACTGTTGCTGCTGTGTCCCGCGTCGCGTCATCTTCTTCTCCTTTTTTCGGGAGCCAAAACAAAAAAACAATTCCGGGAAAAGAAGCCTTTTCCGGTGTGACATTATACGCGTTGCGACAGCGAGAGCAGCTTGAGCCTGGAGGCCAGATTTATCTCGTAACATGTTGACTATTAACATTGAAAATCACTTAATGTTCGATTATACTGCATTGTCTACAAACAGCAGGCTACTTATATCATTGTGGTAGAAGATAATTTTTATCGTACTTGTGTCCTTTAGATAAGCCTGACGTTACGGCTGTTCTCTGTGCATTTCCTAAGAGCTTAGCACATAATAATTTATGTATAAAAATATAAGATTAAAGTAAGTCTTATGAACAAATAGTTGCAAGTAAATATTTTCTAGAAGTAAAAACACATAAATTAATCAAAAAAAATTTTCTGATTCCATATTGTGTGGTATTTACATGTAGTGAATGTTTGCTTGACTCAAGTAAATCAGAATAGTTTTGAACTGGCAAAAAATACAACTTAACTGAAGAACCTGTTATTTTACGTTATGAAAAATATTTTCTAGTGTAAGAAATCATAACGATAAAATCGTATGTACTTCTTTCAGGTACAATATTACTTAGTTCATGGAAATTTTATGCTTCAATGATTTCACTCCTACGTTGTCTAGAAAAAAATGTACTTAACTGATTTAGCAAATTATTATTTACATTTTTCGTTATGTTCTTTGAAAGCTTAGTAACTTATTGCCTACTTTAAATATATCTGAATATTTTTGTTATTGTTTCAAGAAAGGCAATGCAAGTTTTCTATTTTCTTACATTGAATCACTATCTTCTGGTTTTAGAAGCAGTAATAATAAAACTAATCGAAAATCTTGTGATCTAAAAATTTTAGATTAACTCTAAAAAATACCAACTAAAGTGTTATTGAAGCTGAAAAAATTTTGTTTCTGTTTGCAAACTTAAATAATAAGCTTTCATACATTAATTAATTAAATAAGAATTATTAACGAATTTATATTGTTACAAACAGTCAAATAATATAAACCAGATATTAATAATTGCTTTACCTCTAAGCAGGGTTGTTTCATATTAATTATATTCTATATTTTGTTTTATGTCAAAACGTTTTTTATTCGTTACTTTATCGATAGGAAAATTATCTTTACTATTCTAAATAAGTTCATATCAACTGCAGCAAGACTTGTAGGCACGTGGGTTTCACTGCACACAACATTTTCTTGATCCATTTGATTTTTCTTTATTATAAAAATTCTAGGTAAACATGTTTCAGTGTATAATATTAGCTAGTAAATACCACTTTTCACACAATTAATCTGAAGATAAGCACCAAAAAAAATTCAACTACCAAAAATATCATTACCGTCATAATTATGATCCTGAATATTAAAGGGTACAAATATGCCCGTCAGTTAACCATTTCAAAGACATTGCTTAAAATATTGATGTTGAGTCAGTAGAAGTAGTGATGACTGTGATATCTGTGGTAGTTGTGACGATCTTTTTTGTTATGGCCACATATTCTCAGTTATACCTATCTTGTTTGTGTCATGGATATTCTAATCCTGATAAGGCATGTTTTCTCTCCGTTGTAAATGTTTTTTGGTTAAAAGGAAGTTCCCTTTGGCTGAAAGTGTACTTCACTTGGTCTGCAGAGTAAAAAATATTTTGCAAGAATCAGCAAAAGTAGACCCCAACTTTTGCAGTAACCTATCAGAAATCGATTGTTGCTTGGGTAGTGTATCCTCATTTTTTGCTGTATGTCGTCAAGCTTTACCTGAAAATTACAACGACTTGTCTTAAGCTTAACAACTTCACTTTTAAATATTTCAATTACTTTATCCTTAGTCTCTGCAACTTGCATTGTATTTTTTAACTGGTTTTTTAACTCAAGGCACTGCTGTTTGGATTCTTGAAACTGTCGCTTTATTTTCTTAATGTCTCCAGTTGGTGTGTATCTGGTGCAGGGTTTTTTATTTTAGAAATTTTTAAATTCATATTCAAGATGAGCTGTTAAAATTGCTACGTTTACTGATAACAATTAAACTACATTACTTCGAGAAATAAAACCAAACATTATTGGTACAAGTAAACAGAAGTTGTCTGTTTAAGGTAACGATACTGACTATACTACAATTTTATTATTAAGAACAACTACACAAAGCAAAATCTAGTAATATTGTTGATGGCGTAGCAACTGATACGCTCCCTTACTTTATAACGATGTACTTAACAATATACACTACATTCAGGTACAATATAACTTACTTCAAGAAAACATGATGCTTTAACGATTTCCAGAGAATGTTGTTGTTACACAATACTGCATATAACTGGTTCAAAAAACTTTACTCTGCAACTTTTAATGTATGCTCTAGAAACCTGGTCAATATTTGCTTAATTCAAGAAAGTTCCAACGTTTTTTAATCGTTACAAAAGAAGTCCTTGCGAATCAAGAAACCATTCTCGTACATCAAAAAGGTATTTCTTAGGAAAAAAAGCTTTGCAAATGAAGGGACCATTTTGATTACACCAAAAAAATATCAGCTAATATTAATAACAGAAATCATGAGATTAAAATACACTACCATTAGTATAATCGTACTTACTTCAAGTAAGCTTTGTGCTTGAATAATTTGAAGCAAATATGGCTGGAAAGCAAAAATAGATTTTGACGTGCTGTTTAAGATAGTTGAGTCAGTTTGCAGTAAAAAATTTTTCCCTTGCTCAAATTACTTTCGAAGTTTAGGCTGTTTTTTTTAAGTATGCATTTTTTTTTTTTTTTTTTACTGACATTACTGAAACGCATAACTCTTAAACTACAAACATGCATATTTTAAAATTAGGTCCTATAAGGCTCTACAAATGACATGCACGTGGCATTCTTGCTCATCCCGCAGGGAGTTCTTATTTAAAACTTGTATTTTATATTCAAACATGTGCTTCTATTCTCAACAAGTTGACGAAGCAGCAACCAGACTTATTTTTCACTATTTTAAGAATAATAAATACATCAATACATGTAAAACTTAATTTAATTTTGAGCTTCCGTTTATATAAACATATATTTTTTTACATATTAACAGTGTCTTATTATTAACTGTTTTTTTCCACTTTTTGTTTAAAATAGGATTTTTTTAAACTCTTTTCGAGTCTTCTTTTGTTTGAGTAATGTCTTTTGATTTTGCAGATTCTTTTAACATTCTCTTAACAGCAGGAAATAAATGAGACAACACTTGTAAAAAAAAACTGTTTTAACCCTAAATGAGTAATATCTACAGGTTTTATACAGTGATTCGATAGTTCTCAGTGAACATGAAAATTCAATGTGAGGTTACTGTTAAAAATAAATGAGCCTGGAAGAATAAATAATTTACGACATCTTTTATAATAGACTTTAATTTATTAATCTTGATGCTCCATGTATTACATGAGGCATTTTTACTCAGCAACGGTTATTTATACACTTAACACACGTATCGTCATCAAACATGTATCAATCACGTTACTCGAGAGCTTCTACGCATGCTTAATTCCTAGTGTTCCAACGTGCGCGTAATTTCAAATTTACGTAGGTTCTAACAGATGCCAAGAAATATAAGTGTTATTTTATGATAATGCATAAATAAATGATGTACAGAGTTACTTTTAAGATAACATCTTTTTAATGAAAATGAGAGAAATACTGTGATAGTTTGTAAACTAGGCAGATAAAACAATATCATCTGTTTAAGAAGGCTTAGGAGTCATAATAAAATGCAGAGGTCTCAATGACATAGAGTTTTCTTGGTAGTCTAAAATACGTAGAACTCACATAAATTTTTTCAATATTTGTTATAGGTTATTTTTAAAAAAATTATCCTAACGAAAATCATGTGATTAACATAGGCTCTTGTGGAAAGTAATTTCTTTATCTCGCTTAAATGGACAGAGCTTCATGAAAAATGATAAGGTTTAAAAAAAAATTAACCTACGAGTTAATTATTGTTTAATTATTCGGTGAGCAAAATTTAGAGGCATGTTATGTTGCATTCTAAAAAATTGTAACGTTAAACGTAAGGAAGATATTGTGTTTGTGAAGTGCAAGAGCGGATGCGCGGTAAAGAGGGCCAAGCTGCGTGGGCAGAGGGGACTCGTCTTTTCTTGTCTCTTTGAATGGTACTCCCAAACCTTTTAAACAATGGGCCTTGCTGACCTTGTCTCTCTCCTTCGCCGTGATGCAATTTTTATACAATATACTTGTTTCCGCAAACACTTAAATTATTTTTAATATAATGCGGAGGATTGTAACTGTTTATTTGTACTTTGATGGATAGGATGTAAGCTATAATTTTGCACCCTTTAAAAATATAACAATGCATGAAGTTTTTTTAATTCTTTGAAATGTAAAATTAACAATAAATCATGAAATGTAGCAAGCTTCCAAAGCTTCTTATTAAGTTATCCTTAAAAAACAATTTTTAAATTAATAATCCACTGTGTAGAAGAAAAACACAAGAACTGCTATCAATTTGCTCGTTTTTCCTAATTTTCTTAGCCACTTGTGTTAGATTACGAGCGAGTTGTAAAACAGTATCTTACCCAGCAGTCAGCAAGATACGTGCGTGCTCACGCAAGTGTGAACATCACCATCTTTACGTGCATGTCATTTGTAAAGCCTTATAGGTCCTAATTGAAAAACTTGTGTGTCTTTTGTCTGAAACTTAAGCTTTTTACTAATGCAGGTTAAAAAAAAAAGAAAACAAATGTGCTGTGAAAAAAAACTGCCTCAACTTACAAATTAATTTAAGCAAGAAAGAAAGTTTTTTATTATAAAATAACTGAAAAAGTCAAAATCTATTGACTTATATCTTTGATTTTTTTGCAACTCTTTTCTCATCATTTTATGCAAAGAAGGCACTGCTCACGCTGTATGTTCAACTTAGCTAAGACGCTGTTTATGCTTCACTTTTATCCATGAAAATGTTTTAGGCACTTACTTGCCCGTCAAATAAGATTCTAAGTTGAGCTCATTTTTTGGTTACAGATAGCATTTTAGTTAGGTTAGTAGTAATTAATATGTCAGTAATATATCATAGAAGCATTAAAAACCAGTTTTTCTTCCTTCACGTGAATATTTAGGGCTCCAACTCATAGGATTTTTATTAAAGTTTGAATAGTTCTTTGTTAAATTTTTCATATTATCTTTTTAAACTAATTCTCAAACCCTTAAGGCATACAGTATTTTACATACCTATTCTATAAATTCTATGAATTCTATGCATTTTACCATCTTCTATCTTATCTACTAATGTCCACACTTTTTATCCATAAAAACTATCTTAGCTCACAGGATTTTTTTCAATTGCATCTTTAGAGAGCGTGGCTCTTTTGTATCATTGTAGGACACGACACAGCTTAATTAAAATGTCACAATCTCTGGTCAGGTAAGTCACCTTTGCAATTGCTTTTTTAAGGCACTCGTGGTACTGGGAGTGGTGCTTAGAGACCCCAGATGCAACAGCTCAGCTTTTCAACAGAGTTAAGCTCTACAGTATGAGTACTTGATGGCAATACCCACAGGCGTGCACACTAATAAACTTACTGGTTATGGCAAGACCGTAATTATCAGGCAGTTCTCGTGACACATTGACCAAATAAGTGATACTCGTTTCAAGCAGATCATTTTTTTATACGGTCAGTGGCAGTCTAGTTACCAAGATCTGGCAAGTACTATTAAATTTTATAAAGGATTACCAAAAAAAAGTGATTAGGCGGGTGACACCAGACCAAAACAATTTACGATTTGATGGGCGAACCATCTAGTAGTGGTAGTATCGTTAGCATTTTTACTAAAGACTATTATTATAAAGATTTAAGCATAACCTTGATTTCGCATCATACATTTCAGCATGGTACGTGCCACCGTGATATATTTTTAAGTTGCAATACATTGTCATTTCTAAGAACTTATGAGATTGTGCACGAATAAAACATCTTTCGAGATTAGTGTATCCCAAAAATTCGTGTTTTGCACAAGAACTACATTAAAATAAAACATCATTTGGCAACTTTGGGACCTTCTCTTAAATCGTAGGCAAATTCTCTTAGACAAGTGGTAATTTTCATCTTGCATTTTTTCAGATAACGAATATATGTACGTAATTGTGACAAAAATCGTAAAAGTCACGTTCCCAATTCAGTAAAAGACACGTCGCCATTCTAACAGCCCTTTATCATCTTAACACTGACAAACAGAGGGCCCTGTTGTACAAAGTTAATGCAATGGTAATCGGGTATATAAGTTAGTGCATGTTAACATTCTCGAAAGAAACGTTCTGCTAACTGCATCGCATGATAAACGCTTGCCTAGACACATCAACGATTTCAGAAGACTCGCAATTGTCAAAATTCATTTGTCGTCAAAGAAATTAATCATTATACAATAAGGAGGAGGTTTCGTACCTGCTATGATGGGTCTGCTTCTTAGAACGGTGTTGTCAATACTGTAACAAACATGGAGCATGCAAAAAAATGATCCCTCTGCCTTAAAAAAGCACGAACCAATTACAAAGTACGTTAATTATCGCTGGTCCAAAATCTGTGCAAACGCCATGTACACGGATTAGTTGACTTAACAGAGAAATGACTGATATCTTGAATTTACCATATACCAATAAACAAGAAAAATAGATTAAATGTCATCAATATTTACAACGATATTTACACCCTTAAAAATTAGACAGCGAATAAAAGGGACATGCTGATGCGATTATGGCAAGCATTTAGGCATCATAAAATAATGATCTCTCGGACGACGACGTCGATTACACTTAAAAAAAAAGCGTAAGGAGAAATAAAAACAGGATGCTGAGGTTATTAAAAGCATACTGAAAAAGTTTCGTCAAGAAGCTGCAGTTATCGTATGGTGATTGCGCATTACTGGTAGCTTTAAGTAGATCAAAGAATATACCGTTATTATCGGTGGCATTAGCATACCACAGTCAAACGTTGTCGAACTGGTAAATGCTACCTTGATAAACAGAAAAACACGCACACTAGTAGGGCGTGACTAGTTTGCAGTGGCACATTCTAGGAAAGTGTGTTGGAAACGCCCAAGTACTTAAATTACTGATCAATGATGAATTGAAATCACCAAATAACAGTCCAAGATTCACGTTGAATAGCGGGAGTTTTTTTTGCTAAAAATGGTACTGAATCAATACACTTGCCATAAAATTTTAAAAAAAATTTGCTAAAACCTAACTTTCGTTAAAACAAGTATGAACGTGATATCGTATGTGCAGAAAAGTGACCAAGGCAAAGAGAGAGAGAAGTTAATCTAGAGAAAGACGAAGAAAGTACTCTTGACGCTGTAGTTGAATTGCTACTGTTTAAGATGCACATACCTGGATACAAATTTCGAAGTGTTAGAACAAAGCTATCGAAGCACATGAAGGACGGTGATGTGAGTATTAACCACTTGGATAGAGCATATCTCCAACGTGATCGTGCCAACGCTTCGAAAAAAAAAGGAAACGTCTAAAAGCCGACAAGGCGTTGGCTGAATGTATTTCTTAGCTTACGCTTGCCAGAATAATACTGCCAACTAAAAAAATAATTGCATCACTGACAGCAAGCTAAATATGTAGCATTACTATAATCTCTGAACTTTATTTGGAACATCAAAAGAGCCATCACATGTTAGACCAAAAAAAAGAGAAAAAAAAGAATGCATAATCCTTTGAAATGTCTTTTCAATGGATGTACGTAACCAACTGCATACGTTAGTGAGAACAAACGCACAAGTGTTGTGAAAAATAAACTTTAGCGATTGAACTAATAAGTTGGATCCTGAATTAAGATGCCTATAATTGACATAGATCTACAGGAATCTTTTATCTGGAAAAAGGTTTCCTGATGTTAAACCTTCACTACGTGTATAAGCCTGATTGAATAGACTTAAGAGCTTTAAGAACTAACAATGGTGACTACGTAAGTATTCTCGTTGTCCTCGCTGTTGTTAGCAAATAGGCTTTAGTGGAACCTATTGAGGACAACATATTTTAAAAAAAGCCATCAAAGCATTCCAACATATTTTATTAATAAGTTCCAATTGTACACTAATGTGTCTCCAAACAGATGATAGTAAGGAATTTGTAGGCCGTGAAATACAATCCAGTATACTTATATTATACATACAATTTACAACTATTAGAAATAGTTAGGATACTATCATTTAGACTAACCATAGAAATCATCTGTATGTATGTGGGAGACGTTACAATATTTTTCTTACAAGCAGTAAATGCAGTTTTCATCTTTAGGTTTATGTTATACTTTTGACCTTTAAGTCGACAAAGTTAGTCATTTTTTATCAAATGTTAGTTAATCGAGTATACGCAACTTGAGGAGCAAGTACAGTATCAACTCAAGAGTGTTTTACCAATCATGCTACTGGGTTTAGGAGCATTGCATACCAGAAAGAAAATGCTGATTTTTTGCTTTTTCTGGAGTACTTAACTACTAGTATACAATAAGTTTTTTAACCATACGAATATCACTGTATGCAAGGCGAAACAAAGAATTTAACATTTTACAAAAAAAACTAGAACTTTATTAATTTTTGCCAATTTTAATTTAAAACTTGCAGAATAGTCATTTTACTACAAATATTATGTAGAATATAATAATATTGTATCAAATACAATTTCATTATTAAAACAAAACCAAACATGAAAATTGGTTTTTGTGTAATAACTTATGATTTATGAGTGAATGCTAGACCAAAAATTGTAATTTTTAACTCTGAGCCTACTTTTGGGGTTGTTTTTAATTATCTTTTAAAACACGACTGCCCTGGTTTAAAGCGAAAAGAAAGAAAATAAATAAACAATATTCTTTTTAATTGTGTATATTTTGTTTAATTTTGTGTAAAATTTTTTAAACGGTTTCATAATAACAAAACATCACGTCAAACTTTGGCTCCAGCAATTTTTTTTTGTAGTTGATGACACAAAAAATAATCTATTCAGTTGGAACGCCAATCCTAGTCAGGCATGATGTTGAAAAGGAATGGCACACATTATAAGGATAAATTTTTTGCATGTTAAAAAAAACCTCTATATTTCACTGATAAAGTAAAATAAAATAAGAAATGCACAAAAAAGTACTAACAACATAATTTTTTTTTAGCTTCAAAGGTTCTAGTCTTTCTTAGTCAATTGTAAAAACACTGTTTTTTTGTAACAAAAATGTTGTTTTCTTAATTTTGTCCTACTTTTAGGCCCGCGATCAGCCAATTACTTTTTTTTTTAAAGATATTGTTTAAACTATGAAAATAATTGTTGATTTTTACGAGATTCTAATTTGGAAGTATTATACATTAAAAAAATTATTTGAAGTTTTTGTAAGTTCCAATCAGTCCAGGACTTTTTTTAGTAAATTAAAAAAAACCGCTATCCTAGGCCATTTCTTTTAATTAAAATTTTCTTTCCCTATGAAATATAAAGACTTAAAACTAAAATAGAAGGTATTCTACACGCCTTTAAATGCAAACACAACTAAAACTAAGTCAGTGTTATGTTTTATAATAAACTTAAAAAGACCAAAGAAAGGTCGCTCCAAATAGTGGCCATAAAAAAGTCTTTGGCTAACATACACCAATTATCATAACGATCTTGTGTTAATCAAGACTTATTCCAACAGACTGTTTGAAACAATAATAAAATAGTTATAAATATCACAAGAATAGTAACAATAAGAAAAATTGTTTGAATACTAACAATAATAATATAATACACATACATACAATTATGCATATGTCACATGCATGCAAGTGATAGCATTTATCAGATATAACTTACAAAATTCAGAGTTGCTACAGAATTGGAGAATTTTGTTACATAAGCTTGATATGCATGAGATACACAATACAGAGAAAAAGAATGACAAGGAGAAAGAAGATGTAAATGAAGAATAAGATGGAAAAAAAAAAAATTTGGACCATGCAGAAGTCAAAGATAACGATACCATAACTTCCGAAAGAAAAAAAAAAAAAAAAAAAACTTACATAACAAAGTAAGACGTTCTTCATAAAATTTATAAAGATTTTTGATTTAGCTCGTATTTTATTTATCATGATCGAATTTATTTTATCAATTAGCAGGTTGTCCATAATTATGTTAAATAATTGTTTTAGTTTATACGTAGATAACACATAAATAAAGCTTCCTGCAAATATACTAATACATGGTTGTTACTATGGGCTTTTTTGCAATAAAACGTAAGAAAATTATTAAAAAATTGCAGTTTTTTTATGTTGTTTTTTTAACTGTGTACCATTTTTGGGCCTGTGGTCGCTCAGTTACCATTTTTTAACGAACATGAACATATAGAATATATAGTGTAATGAAAAATATCGATTATTACAAAATTTTTAATTAAAAGTATTAAACTTAAAAATCATAGTTTAAGGTTTTTGTAAGCTCTGATCAGTCCACGAGTTTTTTAGTATGGGTAACAGGTATTCACAAGCGTTGGTGCGCTTATTGCAATGGCAATTGATAGGTGGTAGGGAGCTATAGCTTCTAACGTTTCGTAAGTTCATGATTTTTTTGATGCGTTGTCTCAAGTCTTTGCAGCAGCCATGTGTTTGCGTGTCTATTACGGCAAATCGTTCTTAATTGGCTGCGTAAGCATCCGTGTATATAGAAGACCTTTGTTGCAAGTAGAGTGTTATACATCCAGCTGAAGTTGCCTTCTGCAACTTGGTCCCACTTACTGACTAAGGATAATCCGTCTAAATTGGCGACACAGAAAGTTGGGCTGGTGAAGTTGCCCGAGGACAGACGTTGGTGGTGGGATCCTCGTTGGCTGGCCGAAGAGCCCGTGCAGTGACCCAGGCAGGAGGAAAGCGGAGGCGTAATGCATGCTCGTTGGTTGCCAGTCGAGCCCAAAATCTTAGTGCACTCTTTATCTTTGAGTCTTCTATCTGTGGTGAACCACGGAAACGATCTTTCTCGCTTATGTTGTCATCTCCATCTTCTGAGCCCGTTTCCTTCTTCGAGGGCTGTTAAGGTACGCTTGTATGTTACGCATACTTTGCGTTGGAATACTTAGAGGTAGATTGGTAGTAGTGTCAGATTTTCAAGCATCTCTTCTGATGCCAAACTTACCTTTAAAGTCCTGGCACTTAGTATCTAGTCTAACTTTTACTGAGTAGTCATCTGTTGAGTCATTAAGTTTTGTTCTAATTTTGTTGCTAAATCTCGTGCCTTCTCCTAGACCTTCTTTCGTTTTGTTACACAGTCATGATTGATTCATCTGTTTTTTTAGTAAAACTCTCACTAGACGGTCTGCTCTGTACCCTTTCCTTCTGCGTTGGTCAGCCCCTCTTAAGCGTATTCAGTATTTTTGGTTGTTTCTTGTTACGTGTCTCTTCGAGCACACTTTGCACGTGAGCTTGGCCGTTACATAACTTAAAAGCGTTCCATCTTATAATGCCTTCCACCTCTATGGAAGAGTTATGGGAAACCATATGTAGGGTACACATAAGGATTTCAAGGGGTTATCTTATACATCCCAAAGTTGGATGAGCTTCGTGTGTTACGTCTTTTATTTTTAATGTTTCACTACCGTTGAACGCTGTTCCAACATCGGGACAATTTTCTTCACCATTGAGACTTTTGTGCCTGGCATTAAATGTCGCACCTTAGTTTATACGAGGGCTTGCTTAAATTACTGTAGGTAGCGTGTATCCTATCTTAAATAAATTTTTAACGTCCAAAATATCTGATGCTTATCTTTCTTCTTGGACTTAGAATTTCTTGACTCACTGTTGAGTCGTTTCTGTATGGCTTGTTTGTTGTGTTCGGATTACATTTATAATTTCTCCTTGCATTCTATGTGACGTTAAACAAAGCATGTGTGGTTTTCTTTTCTTTCTAATAAAGTATCCATCGATTCTTTGTTGTCGGCAACTATCCCATCTACATACGTCGTGGCATAAGTCTCCAATACTTTATGCTGACTATTATCCACACCATTTGCAAATGCTCTTTACTTTCTCTCATAAACTTGTACAATCATTGCGCTGGTATCTTTGACAATCAGGGAGCACGTAAAATATTGTAAAAGTAGGAATTCTTATACTTGGAGCTATTCCATTTAGTATCCTGCTACCATTTTATATTATTACCATAGTGTTTTTAAGTATTGATAACATAAAGACAGGCACTTTTTCTGTTACCATAATTATTATTTTTTCTGGCATTATACTTATTGTTAGTATTTCTTTTATGACTATCCTTCACATAATTATAAATTTTATAAGCACCTCTTTTATATTGCCTTCGGTTTTCACTAAAATTTTTATAATCATTGGCTCTTTGGTGGTTATAATTATAGTTCTAACCTTTTTGTAACGTCTTCCATTGTTTGTTTTTTCCTTTATTTACTTGGGCACTTTGAAGTTTTCTAATAACTTATTTTCCGCGTCCTGCCATAGTTTTTCACATCCACTAGTGAAATGTGTACCGATCTTTTGCCAATATAAAGACCAACATATGTCTTTGTGGGTATCATTCCGTTCTACTGCATCTGTTTTCCCTTACAGACAACTTGCTGCTAACAAGGTCTACTATCATGTTTCTTCATTTTCTAAAGTTACTTTCATTATATTTCTTTTCCTGGTAGCCTATTTCGCATGCTTATTTTGTTATCTATAGTTATAGCCAGTTCAATGGCTTTTTCTATTGTTTCTGGCTTACAGTCAACTAAGTTTCATCTGTAAGGAGTAGTAAAGCCATAATAATGATATCATCACCACATATTTTTTGGTCTGCAACATAGCGTAGCTTATCTCGTGTGATGTCACAATGCTGTTATAAAGCTATTGGGCACGTCGACAATACTTCATAACTAAATTAAAATCATTGAATTATTGTTTTAAGTTGAGAGAATAAGTTGTTGACTCTTTCTGTGTTGCTAAATCTTCTGAAGAAAGGCTAACAAAAATATCTCTACGGAATTAAATAAAGATAATCGTGTGCCAAATTAGTTTGCTGTTAACCCTCGTAACCTGCGTTCTGAAATTTTAACAAAATATTTTTTGTGTTGATAGGGGTCTGTCGATTTTATTACTTTAATTATTCGTTTGAACAACAATAAACGTGTAAAATCTCTATTGAATGAAGGTTTATTGTTCACTGCGTTGGTGAGGTAGCCTCATTTATAAAAAATTTAGCCTTAAGCTGACGGTATATTTATCTGCTGCCTAGTACTATGAGAAAATTGCATAGTTTGACGCTGAGGATTATCGTGTATGTTAACACTGTATTCTCTGAAAAAGTTCTAACTGCTTATCTATAAGTGACTCGGTTATATGGTCAACCGAAGGAAAAAAGGATTCTCTATTTGGACACACGTTGTGATGATCTTCTGTGTATCTAAACCTTAGGCCATCTGGTCTATGGAACGGTATATGGTAGTTATAATTTTTGTCCTTTAAATGCAAAGGTAACCAGTCACCAAATGAGACAAGTGCCCAGTCATGACAGATAAGATGCAATTTTACCGATGAAATTGATAAGATTAAAAATAAAACGGAACGTAGAAATATAACTAAACGTAGTTGAGAAAGAAGCAGCCCGAAGCCCAATAAAAATTTATAACTTATGGAGGAGTTTCCGGTATGAATATTAGGTCACTCCTTATTTAACTTATTTATTTTTTTCTGTAACATGCAATTAACAGCATGGAAACTCCGTGATATCCCACAGTATTCAAAGTGAAAAATATATGTGTTAACTTGGAGACGGTAGAAAAGATTCTGCAGCCTGATACAGAATATGGTAATGATAACTTTGTTCGTATCAGATTTCTGAAAGAATATTTGTATACACCTACATGGCACTGAGAAAGGAATGAAGTGTGAAATTTTTAAAAGTCTCATGGTAAAGGGCAATAGGAGTATGTACACTTGCATCTTTTTAAAAACCGCTTCAGGCTTTTTGTTGCCATTATTAAGCAAAGCGAAGAGGAACAAAACTTAGTGAAAAGGAATTCTCTGTACAGTAATAAATTAGACGCTTATATGAATTAAAAAGTTATAGCAAATGAGCCACTAGAAAAAAAGAGAATAGAGATGAGGAAATAAAGCCTAAAATAAATGACTATAAATAAAGGCGTTTATAAAGATAGGCACATGCCCTCACCTGATGAACCACTGCCCCCAACTCTGCATGTAGCTCAGACTCACTAAATAATGAAAATGAAGAGGAGGCTGACTTGAGCAAGGCCAGACTATCAATCATATCACATGTCAATTTCCAGTTGCAGAAAAAGATAAATAAGTCAAATAAGCAGTTATCTGGTATTTACACCAGAAGCTCCTTGATCAGTTTTAGTTTTAAGTTTTTATTTGGCTCCACATAGTTTTGTTCTAAGCTATGATTTGTTATGTTTCTAGCTTATTTTTTATTTTCAACTTCATAACCTTTATAGTAAAATTACTTATTGTTCTTTTCATTGCACTTGTAATCTCTCATTGGTTTTAATTTGTAATCAAAAGCGCATTACTATGTTATTTTTGTCACAGGTTCAAGCAAAAATTTCCAAGTTTAAAAAAATTGTTGTATTCACTTTTTTTCAAAAGTCATATGGTACTACACTGATTTCTCCTGGCTTAAACAAATTATTTAATATTTTTTAATTCAGATTTTTAGCATTTCGTTAAAGTTTCGTGAATCTTTAAAGCTAAAAAACGTTAGATATTTTATAAAAAAAAAGACTTTGCATAGTGAAGACACATGATTTTAAATATGAAATTAAGATTTTTCTGCAACAACTGAAAATATTTAGTCTTTGTAAACAAGTCATTTAAAATGAATTATGGAGCTCATAAAAAAACTCTAAGAATTCTCGCGAAACTTTTTTGAATCAATTAACTGATTTCTCCATAAAGTTAAATGTGCCGTAAAAAAAGCTGATAACTTATATTTGAGCAACTAGTGATAGCTATCATTTTATTATGCCAACATATGTTAATATTGTTTGTCTTTTTGATAGCAATAGTCACTGTATATTTCCAGTCAATAACATTACTTATTCTGGCCCAAAGTTATTCATATTTCTAAAGTACTTTTGTTATGACGCTATTTTTTTTTATATTAATAGCTATTAACGATTGTGACTTAATTTTTTTCTTAAGAAAGTGTGTTGTTAAAAACATTGGGTACTTAGAAGACTGTTGCAGGATCAAATGTTTTAGAAAAATATTTGTTTTTCAACCATATGAGCGAAGAAATTGAGTTTTGGTTTTTTATCGCATATCTTGAGAAGTTATTAAGTTCGCTTATTTTGAGGCTGTTACATCGGGGAAGCTTTCATAAGTGCAGAGTAAAACTCTTTGATTCGCTTTATAAACAAAAAAGTTAAAAGTGGTGTATAAATTCTGAGATATTTGTATTAACTGAATAAATTGAATTAACAATTAAGTTGTGTATTATTTAAAGATTTCAAAGATTTGCTGAGCCAGAAGTAACGGACTTCAATAAGTAATATGAATTATAAATTATTAAGTTTTCATAGACAGTGTTATGAAAATTGAAAGCTTCTTTTGACTTAACAGTAATCAATGATTGTCAGTTAACCGCTGCTCGTGCACATGAAGTCTCAAAATCTTACAAGGTTGACTGCAAAAATAATTCTGATTAAACACAAAAGTACGTATAGCGGTTATGATAATTATGCTGCTTTTGACGTCAAAGCCCAAGTAAACGATCTTTTCATTCTTTTTACTCTTTGATTTACCTTTTAGGCAAGTCTACTGTGGCCTTTTTTGTTCGAGCTTCTCTCACATAGCTAGGTTATTAAACTAAGTACAACCTTCATAGTATCTTTAGAGAAAAATAAAACCACAAAAGGTGAATACTGGTGTAGGCACGGAATTTTTGTACTCTTGCATTCAAAGAAAAAAACTTCGGGTTGGAGTATCCAAATTACCAATTGGAGCTTAACCTTATTACTCTACATTCAAACAAGCACAATTGTGGTGTGCAATAATAATACAGTAATTGATGAATAAAGCTGCTGATTTCTTACATATTGCATAACGTACACGTTGCTATCGAAATTCTGTACCATATCTCTTGCAGATAGTCGGAATAAAGAATGATGAAATTTATGATTGTTAATATTCTTGGATGCAAAAGTGCAAATTAATATTTCAAGCGTAGCACCCTCTAAAACTGTTTCGAGGCTGCAGGTGTAGTTAAAGTTGTGCTTTTCTAGCTTGTTTCAGAAAAAGTAAGATATACGTCACGTGATTGCAGAAACCAGTATACAGCTCAACGTTTGAAGACTGCTGAGCATTTACTTTTTACAATTTTTGATAATAACTAAATGTTTTTAAATGATAAGTATTAAGTATATCTCATAAGATGTCACAAAACAGGGATTTTTGAGAAGCTAAAAAACGAACTTTTAACTCTTATCGACCAATATAAGAAGCATTATATTAGGAAACAAACTCAATACAACTGTAATTCTTTAAGATGAAAATTCTTGCAAAATTTTTTATCGTTGGACATGCTGGGTTATCTAAAAAAGGAGTTGCAACTTTTGATAGCTTACTTAAGTAAGAACTCTTCTTAATTATTCTCAGATTCAGTATGCAGTAAAACATCATTTTACAGAAATTTTTATGAAATAATGTTTGACAGCATGTGAGACCCAAGGATCATTAGAAAAATGCCCACTTTTGCGAGATATCAAAAGGGGCGATCAGACCTTATCGGATGTATGGGTATATGGGTGCATTTGATTCACATCATTCGAATGCATATCTTTCACTGATTTCCCAATCGTTTGCTCATTTTATTTATAAGTCTTTGTATTTAGATATAACTGTTCCTCTTAATATAACATGCTAGGAGGCTGCAAAGAAATATTAAAAAACAATGTTAATCAAGTACACTCTAATATCGCTTCTTATGTCGTCTATACGTATACACATGCACGTACATGTGATTCTTATTGTTTTGTTTTACTGTTTATGTTTGTATCATTTTTTTTTTACGTTAATCGTATACAATAAACTTATTGTAAGAAGATGAACCTTTTTTACACATTAGGCTAGTTGTATTGCTTATACTTTACCTGTACATTTCTATCTGTAGTGACTGCTTGTTGCATGTATGTATAAATTGTATTATATAATTTGTAACCAGATATATAAGATTATCAACTTGGATTATCACTTAGAAAAACGTAACTGTAGTTAACTATAAGAAAACGAAAGATAGATGAAACTAGAGATTTAAAGTGGTTTTTGAAGGGCAGAACCATTAACTTGCATTAATATTAGTTACTTATTGTCACAACATAACTTCTACTCTTTTTTCCTGTACCAAAATAGTAAAGAACAATTTTGTATTTTTGAAAAAATGAAGTTAAAAATCATGAAAAAATTATTGCATGGTAAAAAATTTGTATATACTTGCACATATCAGTCATAAATAAATATTTCAATACATAACCTTAAAAAATTTTAAAAAAATGCCATATCTTAAAAGTTAACCAAGATAAGCCAAAATAAAAGTTTTCACGAAGTTTCTACTGGGTAATAAAATATTGAGGCAGGCATGTCAGAAAAGCTTGGTTGACAAATATATCTACTTATAATAAACATTTCAGATACCATAATACAAAAAAAAAGAAGAAATTTCGAAAAATGTGTTAATGTCTTAAATTCGATTGAAATAAATTATAAAGAAAATTAATCTTGAATGTTTGAAAAGTAACCGTAACTCGAAGGAAATGGTACTTAGACTTAGAAAATAATTTTGAAAAGGACTCGAAAGAGAAAAACAATAAAAAAATATATCCGCAATATCTTCTATTCCAGCTATATATTTAGGAAATTAAATTTGAACGTTTTGTTTAACAGTTAAGCGTGTCTATAAAAATCAGAATGCTATATTGCAGTTAGAACTTAAAATTTTGCATCACAAAGTATGTTTTTTTAACAAAAGCTTTACTTATTACAAAGCTAGTAGAATAGAAGAGTTAATTTTATTTGTATAAGAAGCTGATTGTTCAGAAGATGAACTTACAATTTGATCATTATGTCAATTCTATCGTCATACAATACTATTAAAAAAAGGTATGATTCAAACGAGAACTACAAAATTTGTCAGCTTTCTTAATGTTAAGACTAATTTTCTTTTTATCTGTAGAAAAATGATGGCTTAAAAATAATTAATAATTTATGCTTGATCCATATATTTTTCTATTCGTGCATATACAATTTCAACTTGGTGAATCGGTTTTTTTTCGTGGGCTTCACCGTTTTTGGTCATAGAAAATCAATACATTATGAGAAAAATATGGTCCAAAAGCAGTATCCGTAAAATTTATTGGCCTGATAGTTTGTTTTCTAATGTCATCGTATAAAAAAAGCAAAGAATGCTAACTTTATTTAAGTTTAAACTTCAATATCCAATCCTATACTGTGCAGTAATTATTTAACTATGTTAGTGTAGCTAGCTTATTGCTATAACAGTTACTGTTTACGTGTGTTCCAAATTATTTTCAAAATGGATGGTGACAAATTTTGTACATGCAATATCACATGTTCTGATAAGTTAAAGTTGAAGCATTGATTTTGGTGGCATCGAAAAAAAAATTTAGTGAATCATTAGTATGAAGGTTCTGTTACCGAGATTGTTAACCTAGTTCTACGTAAGTTCAACATTTGGTCTTGTTAAGGTTGATAACAATGGAAAATCAGTGTCATTATAAGCACTTATATATGTATGATACGCTTTGTTTATTAGATCAGAAAAAGTTTCGTTCAAGAAATTGATATAAGGTAAAGTACTTGGAGTTTCTAGAATGCATTTATTCCTGCTATTGACTTAAGTTCTTAGTATAAGTGCTAAAAAAGTAAGAGGTCCTGAGTATTTGGATATAAATCGTTGTTAATTTGTTTATGAAAATGTTTTCAAAAAGTGTATGCATGAAATACTTGCAGTCGTTGCTCCCTTTTGTTGTCTACTACCATAAACTTGTTTCATTTAGTTCAATTTTTCCTTAAAAAATTAATTTTATTACTTTATTTACTTGTACTCGTCATAAGTTCAATGTAACTTCGCTTTTTATTTGTCCTTGTTAATTTCTAATTTAAAAGTTATGATTTTCTAACCTATAATCTCAGTATCTTTATAACTTAAGGTAGCACTGTCGATACCGCACTAATAAACTGAGAACGTCGTGGAACGTATGAGTTATCACACGATCAAAAATCTTGCTGTGCATTGATAAAAAAATAGTAGTTTATTTAAGATTGGAACTTTGAGCTAACAACTCCTGTTTACTCTTCACTACGTGTAAAATCATAGTTAGCGTCTTTTCCTCTGATTTATAATATGCTTTAATTCAGCGAGTATTTTTGCCTGCCTTAAGGTTGTCAAGCTCAACCCGTAGATCATCACAATTTTCCTGCAGCTCAATCAGTTTACTTTGAAATTTTCCTATCGCTTTATCTTGAGTTTTTACACCTCACATTGTGCTTTTTAGCTGATTTTCTGATTTTAGGCACTGATGTTTAGATTTTTTTAGCTGTCGTTTTACTGCGTTAGTCTATTCCGTTGATGTGTATCTGATGTAGAGTTTTTTTAACCTCGAAACTCTTGTCAATCGGATCCTGGACGAGCCCCCCAAAGTTGTTAAGCTTACAAGTTATAATTCAATCACGTTGCTCTACAAAATAATACCAAAGTTCATAAGCAGAACTGAACATGAGTAGTCAGCTTAACGTTACAATATCAACTAAGCTTTTATTTTTAGTAACAACAATAACATCTAGCAACGCTTAGCTACATATTTGAGAGCATGGCAACTCACATGTTTCACGACTAATTAACTGTATAGCAGTGCTTACAAAGCAAATAAGCGATGTAGAATCTCTCAACTTGAATCAGGCCTGTGTTGCCTATAGGTGTCCCTACTGGCAGTGGCTGGCAGCATTGACCTAGGCTCAATCTCCTTGTTACTGGCTTTTTTACCTCTCAGATATTTCTGACTGCTCTAGTTTGACATCCAGAAACTAACGCAATTAAGATTTTGTAGTAATAACTTCCACTGTAGGACACAATGACCAAATCTTTGCACAGCACGCCAATAATAAGAAATACTAAAAACCGTAGTAATACCATTTAAAAAACTTTACAGGCACTCGTTGACCAAAGGATATTTAAATAATATCCGTGCATAACCTGTAAATTTCATCGCTTGTTAAAGAGCTTACAGGCTCTTTATGAGTGTTTTGGGGTAACCAAAATATTATTTATTGTTATTCATTTGGCGATATTTTCGTAATGTTTCAGAAATTTTTTTAGGTCAGTTTTTTGAAGTACAAAAGAAGCTTTCGTTTTTTATACGGTTACGTGTTAAACTTATGTGTAGTGAAATACTCATAATTTTTACTCTTTACACTCTTGATGTACAATAATTTAACTAGATTATTTCTAGATCTTTCAAATTTAATATGTTTCGTTTTTTTTAAAACTTATGTATCAATTAGTATAAGAGAGTACTACCTCAATAGGTTTTCTAATTATTTTTTTTTTCTTCAGAATATCACACAATACATCATTCTTTGTGTTTGTTTGTTGTCTTTGGCTTTTTATCCTCAGACTGACTGAATCGGATTTTGCATACTTCCCCACCATCACCTCGCCTTCATCACTATATCCCCTGCGCTGGTCTCATTCACGCTATATCACCACAGCATAGCACACATTTTTAATGTTATAGGAGTTTGTTTACCATATCTAAATAAGCACTCTCAAAAAAAAAAAAAAAAAACTCGTTTCTCGAGACTTGAACCATACATCTTCTGCACATAAACCAAGGCAAATAACGTAAAAGTGGCAACATATGTACGAAATCGTGATCTTAGTATAACATACATCTTTAAACCGCAAAACAGTCATTTTCGTAAGGGAAATGTGCAAAAATAGAACCAAACTATAAATTTCGAGCCATTTCTCAGATGAGTTTTCCCTAAAAAATACCGCTTCTAGAGAAAAGAAAATTTTTTTTGCTGAATTTGCGTTCACACATTGTAAATTATAACCATTATTAATTATAATTATACAACTTTTTTTTTATGAAACGCCCAGTGGGTTTAGCTGTGCTACTTACAAGCATCATTTTTAAGTACAGACATAAAGAAAAAAAACGCCCGTGATTTTTATCATATATGTATCTTTCACTTAGCCAACTGCTCCAATTTTGATCCCTCGCATGCACTAAGATTTATATTAGTCTGAGCCCCTTATAAATAGAAACTTGTACTTTCAGAATTTTATAGGCTGTTTTTTTGCAAAAAAGTTGTCTGTATATTTTATCTACTTCTTGTGAGATCACTTCTAATCTCAAAATGTTAGTTCTGATATTGTGAGTTCTGAGCCACTTTGAATGACATTTCTCTTTTTCTTAATTAGAAAAAATAAAGAGAAATTATTCTAACAAATAAAATAATAAAAAAGCTTAGTGTAAAGTGAATATCTTGATTCAAATAAAGAATTGATAACATTTTACACGCCAAGACGGCCTTTCTCAAAAAAATTAACCTGTATATTATAATTACAGAATTGGTAATATGATATTTTGTTATTTTAAGTAAACTACAACACTTTAAAATATGGTAATCTATTATATATACAACAAAACCTGGGTAGGTCTCGTAAGCAGTTTCTACAATTCGCAAGTTGCACCTAAACTTTAACTTACATGTTTATTTTTTAAATTAATTATTTACCTATCAAAAAAAAGTGTAAATGATTCACTTTGTAGATGAATAAAATAATAATCACAGTTAATGATCAGCCACACTGACTAGACAAAACTTCAAAAAACTTTCTTACACTTTCTTACACTAAATGTATACGAAGAAAATCCACACTGATGTTATGACAATACCATAGAACTCCCAACAACAGAGAGGATAAAAGTACCAGAATGACCATAAATTACTGCCATGGACTACTCTTATAAAAACCAACAACACGTCTTAAATGTCATCTACCTTATTATTAGATCCAGCTAATTCTTTAAGTCCACAAAACGGTCAGCCAGCCATGCATCCAGTCAGTAACACCTCTACAGTTCTAATAATGTAACATCCCATATACACCCACGCAGAAAAGTGTATTATTCATTTAATTTAGCAAGCAAGTTCACTGCATGAAGGTGCATAATAATAATGTGCAGGCTACAAAATAATAAAAGAAATGTGAAACTTTTCTAAATTAAATAAAACTTTCAATAAAATAAAACATAAATGCTGCTGGAAACATAAAAAAAGCCATTTAATAAAACATACAAAAATGCGTTGAGTGCTAACTAAAACAATTAGTGCGTGTAAGAATGAAGTAAGAATTCATTGACAATGACACACCTACCAATCTTTTTGCTAAACTTGCTTTCGATATAGTGGGTCCCTTAAGAGAAAAACAACAAAATTTTCAATCTATTCCACCGATGCAATGCTTTTTCTTAAAATACGCTAAAGCAGTATTACTAAGGTATTAAACTGCCATATCAATAGTAGACGCATTTATCAGATAAATTGTTTGTGTTCGTTCACTTGAAACAAAGTACACAACAAACCTCTTAAATTAGTTTTCGAAAAAGTGCTGTGGGTATCGAGTAGCAAGACCTTTAAAGCAAATGATTTATCATCCACATACGCACAATACATGAAAGATCTAGTCACTGAACTAAGAATCTTGCATCAGATTGCTCAAAAGAAATTATTAACAGCTTTAAACAAAGCAACAACAGATTTCCGTTAAAAAATTTTATCCTGAATTGATTAATGTAGAAGACAATGTAAATCTTCTACGGGGCCCGAAAAATCTTAACTTTAACGATGATTATTCACGACCTTTTCAGTTTTTGATACAAAGGAAAACGGAAAGGTGAAAATTAAGATCAATTATATACACAGTAAAATAGGACTTAGTAACAGCTTAATCCACCTATATCCTTAACACAGTTCTAAAGAAAAAAAAAAAATTTATTGAACACCCCCTAATAAATATAACTTTTTTGCTGGCCTTGATCCCTTAACGCTTGTAAGCGATGTGGTTGTCAAATGATTTCACTAAGGCATAAAACCTTGAAACTCATTACAAAAAATAATTTATAATTAGTTTATTTTAGAAATAGAAACCACTATTTAGTTGAGAATCTTTGCCAAAATCTTTACCCTACCCACAAAAATCATTGTACATGATCGCTGACTACTATTTGGTAATTTTACAACATTCTTTCTAGTCAATACAAGAGAATGCGATACTTCGAAATGAGTTATAAACTGAATCAGAGTAAAGGTGTTGCTTGTTTAGTCAAACGGCTATGCATCTAATCGTGTTTAATTTTGCAAAATTAAGTTTAGAGGAGCAATACAACATGGCGGCATGTGTTTGCATAATTTAGTCATAAAAAATAAGGAAGTTGTATACCGAAAAAAAATAACGTGAGATAAACGCAATAAAATGCATTTACATAGAAACATTATACTATATGGCGACATAATACAGAACATCCCCATCAACAATGCAAAAACCTTTTTTAAAAAATCAGATGTTTTCGTAGACTCAGATAATGCCTGTTTCAACGCAGAATTGTATCCAGAATCCTAAGTTAAACACGATAATGTCTTCTAAAATTGAAGAAGCTCGTTATAATACAATGGACTCAAAGCAATAGTAAAACAAGACTCAAATCTGAAACATAATGTACTTTTGCAGTTGGTCACTGTATTGATTGCATTGAAGGGTACAAATTTAGGAAACCTTAATTGGCAAATTTGACCGTAATCACTACACAAGTCACTTTACAGAATATGCAAACGGAAAATGTTTTAGAAAATAAATAAAAGAACTATACAAAGACGTACTGTTAGAACAATCTGGATTATAAAGAAACGTAATCGGAAATGTACAGATGGATGTGACACAGTATTTTCCATAATTTCTAACTTTGGATCTTGATGGTAAAAAATTTTACGAAAGTTACAACCCATGATTATCTGCAATTACTATATTCAGACATCAAACAACCTAAGAAATACTGCAGTTCCTTTGACTAAGCAAACAGTAATATTTAGTTCTAAAATGACATAGAAAAATTAAAAAGCTCCATTATATTTCCTTTTGAAAGTTTAGCAGTATTAAATTATACCACAGCAAGTATAATAGCAAAAAAAAACTTGCACGACAACCTTATCTTCTCTACATCTTTAATAGAAGCAGTCAGTTAACATTTGCTAAAAACACTTAGAATAAAATGTTGCGAAAATTTATTTTTTTTGTCTCTTAGGCACGCTGCTTTGCTGATAATAATTATAGCTCTTAGAATTATTTAATTTATTTTAGACCTAATTATTGAGGGAAACGTTTTACACAGCATATACAAATTGTCAATTTACATACAATGAGCAATTTGGAGCTCACTTACGAATCTGCTACTACATTTGGCCTGATCGCTGACCAACGACAAGAACACAGCAATGGAGGAAATATCACTGCAACAAACAAACCAAGTTATAAGAAAATACTAGTCAAGCAACTTATAGAAAAAATGTATAGGCTGATTCGTTACGGTGGCTTTTTCCAAGTACAGCGTGTAGAGTGATTTTTTGTGTAGCGAGCTCTGTTGGAATTTTATTTTTAGGGCAAATAGCTTTTTAATGTAAGGTGAACTAAAATACGTTTTAACATTACCTCTAAAAGAGGTTGACATAATATGGTGAGGCTGTATGAACGCACGGAGTTGCCACATTGTCATTATGCTAAGTCAGTAAGCAGTAAGATACCGTTAATGTAGCTGTATACACGGATATATCCAGGCGTGTGGAAGTGCGTCTGCTATTGTACTGCTAAGTGGAATGTAAAGGTAAGATGTTCATCCTGTTAGATCAATATTATCTGCTCCTTATGCTGTCATATTCCAAAGCCATCTGATTATCCAATCATCGAATTCCAATGTAGTTGCATTGATATTATAACAATTGGGTACAAAATCATACAACAGCCCGAGTGTTATGAGAAAAACTATTCTCCTGCCAAACAATTATTATGATAATAAATGTAATTTTTTTAATGTAGTAGTTAATTAGAAAGTAGTATCCCTTTTTGAATGTGTAGCATCTCATTAAGTCTATACATTAACTATAAATCTATCAAGTTTTATACAAACGCTTAAAGTACGGTCAAAACTGTTTTTTTATTTGATGTACTGTGCAAAATTGAAAAACTCATTTATTATTTTTCAACTTTACTTTCGTTACCTACAAGACTATAAAAGACACTTTAATTGATTACAATGACTATTTTATTATAGTTAAGACAAATACATAAAGGTAATTACCGTTTACAGGTACGATAAATATAAAACTGTAAAGAAACATCAAAGTAACAAAAACATCAATAAGCTGATGAATAAGCATATTTCAAGCGTTAAATATCTTTTAAAATTTTAAAGACCTATCAAACCATTGAATACATATAAATATAATATCGTTCCATCTTCGTATTGTGGGTTTCTTCTTTGCTAGTTATAATGGAATTATATTATGTCTATCGTCAACGCCATGTACAATATGTATGTATTCTTACTTAGCAATACAATCAGCAACTTAAGGATGAAAAATTTGAGCTTTTAATACACCACCCATTGATGTTGTTCTAACTACGTCTATACTCTACTTGAGACTACACACCTCAGAGATCTACAAATCCAGAGAAAAATAGCAAATAAACCTTATTTATTTATTAGACAACTTACATGCTTTAACATAACATGTAAAGACAATATCCTAAATATTAGCTCATTGTTTAATCATCAATTATACAACATTCGTTAAAAATATTCATCTATTAAACATGTTTGAAAAATCTCATAGTAATTGAATGTTTTGTTCATGTTCAACATCAAATTTAGTTCATAACCATCAATACGAATGGACACCGTTAATTGCCCACCAAGTACCCATCAAGTGCCAGGTAAGTACCCACCAAGTGCCTAGCAAGTACCAGCCACGTGCGCACCAAGTACCCATTAAGTGCCTGGCAAGTGGACACCAAGTGCCTACCAAGTACCAGCCAAGTACCTGGCATGTACTCGCCAACTGCACGTCAAGCACCCGCCAAGTGCCCAGCATATACCTATCCAAGTGTTACCAACGTCCTCTTGAAGCTTTTGGTAAGTGACCAAAGGTTATTTTTCCACTACCTACAAGTAAGACTACTGCCGCAACTTTGGTTTTGTGGATAAGTTAGCCTGAAGAAATGGTTGTGCTAGGTTACAGCATTAATTTTTTTTTTAAAGTGAGAAGTTCTTAAGGTGTGCCTAGGTTGGTGAGCAAACTGGTAGATAAGTATGTACACATACACTGGAACTTTGAAGTGCTAAACTCCCATTGTTTGCCTTTGGATGCTGCTACGTACGTTATAGTCAGCATGTTATATTATATATTTGCATACTGCCATATCGTAGTGTGTGGTCGTGTGCAAGTATTTATAGACGTATGTATATGCGTATGTTCTGTACAAAATCATAAAACTATGAGAATGTGCATGTATGATTGCGAGTAAGTACTTTTTATTTTTACTGTATAAGTATGCATGTGCACATTTGTGTGTGTCTGTAATATACACATAAACTAATTAATATTAATATAAAATTAAAAAAAAAAAAATTATTACGATAAAAAAAGTATCCTCTGTGCTCTCTACCAGTATGTAAGATAAGATCGGTCATGATACAGATAATAAGATCATCAAACAAAAGTCTCAAATTGTATGATATCACTATTACCACGAGAAATCCCTCACAAAATGCACCATTATTGATTTCAGTATAATACCTCACGCTCTCCAAAATAAAGTACGCCTTCTTTATTGTAACGTTGCGTTTTCATTCCCTAAGACACTTACGGCCTGGGTGATGCCGAAACAAAACACAAAGACACTTATCCCAATCTATCGATACTCATACTGTCCTGATTGCTAATTCATTCCCCACGATTTATGGTGCTCACTGCTTGACACCTAGAAATTCCTGATTAGAGAAGATATCGCCGGAGGTATCCCGTCGAAAATCAGACTGCTCTTCTAGGAAGAAACGATTCACGCAACCTGAAAATAGCGTTGTCTGAAAAGTGACATGCAACAAAGATAACAAAGGCAAAATTATTTAACCAAAAAAAAAAACTTTATTCAGCAGCTAAAATAAATACGCGAGCATATACGCCTGGTAACATTGGCGTAATCTGATGTTACTCATGCGGCATGATACGCGACAATAACGCTTTTGTCTCTTTCTCTTTTAGTCTCTTCGGCTCACAATCACTAAGGCCATCTCTCCCACCTTATCCTGACAACACACGCTCAACACACACACAAAAGACTACGCACAATTTCCGTGAGAACACTACATAGCTGCTTGATCTTGGGGCTTACCATCCTGGTTTCTTTCTCTTCTGGCGTAGAGTAAGATTGGCCTTCTGGTGGCTTGCTAAAGTGGTCGCCAAAGCCCGGGTCTTCAGTGCCTCTAACTAGTCCTCCTAAGTCCCTGTCAACGAGGGGAGATCCATCATTTACAACATCCTGGGTTGTTCCACTGGCAGGCGTTTGACGGCCAGTATTTCGCTGCTGATGTACCCATCCAGGTCACTCTCTGCTCAGTTAAACATATTACAAACCTGACGGTATCCCAGCACGGGCCCAAGCGTTTGGGACACGGTACCTTACAAAGCCTTTTTTTAAGTTAATTTTCTCGATAACATCATGTTCTTTTCTTCTTAACAACTTAATTATCGTCATCGCTTGGGCTACTTTATTAAGGGGATCCCCACCTGGTCAGACCACAGGGCTCCCTTGAAGTCAAGCAAGGGCTGACCAGCTGATTCTTGGAGGTTCTCCAGAGGTAAGCATGATAGGCCTTTCCTTTAATGGCTTGGAAAACCAATGTCGCTAATAGGGATAAAGGTGTTAAAGTTAATAAGGAGGGGTGGATTCGATTCTACTAGGGGCGAGCTATGCTTAGGCCATGCTTTCACTGTTAGCTTTATCTTGATTGTATGCGTGAATAAGTCTTGAAGAATGATTGAACACTTATGATAATCTTTTCTTGGCAAAAGTTCCATCAAATCGGCTACCATGATAGCCCACGGTCCTTCACCCTTTTAACTACCCATTAACCCTTAAGCCCGTGGCATTTTGAAGTGCTAGCACAATATGCACGCCTTCCTGAACCCCTTAATACTATGATACATCCCCCAACAGTAATACTTACGAGCTATGCGATTATACTTTTATTTGGTCTCCATATGCTCACTTAATGGTGTGCAGTGCACCTTAGTCACTATACGCCGCTTATACTTATCTGGCACTACAAGTCACCTGTTTTCCTCTTGACGCGTAATCGAATCTAACAGCAGATCTGTATGGTAACGATAAAATTTCCTTCCCTCTACACGCCAGTTCTTCTATTTAAGTAAATTCTGAACCACCTTTTTTGTTATTTTAACATACCACTTATTACGAATTTCATTAAAGGAAGTAATATCTTTTTTTTTTCTCGATAAGCAAGATAGTGCAACTGAAACGTGATTTATCGCGCCCTTACCATGTACGAACTCAAGGTTTGATTGGAACATCTCAGACACCTACCTTGCTAGACACCTAGTCGTCTCACGCAAATCTATAATCTACTCAAGGGAAATGCGATCAGTAATCACAGTGAACGAAATTTCTCCAAGTAAGTCACAGCTCCTTAAGAGCCCTAATTACCGCGAGGCAGTCCCTCTCCATGACGCAGCAATTTTTTTTCGTGGGGGTAAGCACACGGTTCACGTATACGATCGAATGCTCACCATTCTCATGCTTTTAAGCTAAAACTGGGCCGATTGTGTAGTAACTCGCATCAGTCTGCACTGCTGCGCTAATACCAGTGCGTCTCTTAAAGCTCTCTTGAAATTGTTAAACATTTATTGCTGCTTTGCTCCTTATTTTTATGTTTGGTTTGTACGCAATAATTTGAGTAACGAAACCTTAATTTTCAACTCACGATCAATTAATTAGCTACACCACCCAGCGACTCCAAAAAATCGACGCAAGTGTCTAATATTCTGACGAGCACAATCTTTCTATCGAGGCTTAACTTTATTTGGCTGGGACCGTAACCCGTTCTTATCGAACATAAAACCCGGATGAGTTAGTTGTGATAAGCAGAACTCGTACAACCTGAATTGAATCGATAATCTGGCCCAGTTACTTGGTTTAAAACTATTTCTCAATAATGCAAGTGTTTGATGAAATCATCGGTTACTATAATCATATCATCTAAATACCTGAAATCGCTTGGCTGTAAGTCTGGGCAACAGAGCGCGTCAAGGAGTTACTGAAACGTCAGTGAAGCATTTGTCAAGCCGAACGGCATTTTCCAAGAATGCCACAGTCCCTAACCTTACATGTAAGACACTGTATATTTTATACTCAAGGTCTTCATTGGTATCTGAAAGTATGCCTGCTTTAAGTCAAGTTTTGATAGATAATGTGCATTTAAAAGTCAATCTAGAATAAAATTAGTACTTGGTAAAGGGTAGATGTTGTCACTTTACTTATGTTGTCAAAGTTCATGCAAGATTAATAAGTCTTTTTTAGTTTATTTATCATTATCAACGTGCTACCATAAACACTTAAAAATTCCTTCATTATCCCCTTTTTATATACTCGCTTAACTTTTGCCATCGCTATTTCCTGCATCTACGATGACATTCGTTTCAACCTATGTGGAATCAGCGTGCAATTGATAACCTAAATAACATAGTTGACAAGCCTAGTTATTCTTGGCGCATCTGTGGCTGTTGATAACATTTGCTTGATATATTTATTCATTCTATCGCATTAATTGTCATTAACTTCTATAATATTGGTGCAATCCGTATAAATCACTCTTTTGGCTTTATCGTTTCCCCCTACAAATGAGCCCCAGGGTGTTTCGCTTGCGTGAAAAAGTCTGTTGCTAAAATTAGCCTCAATATCAAATTTTAGACAAAAGATTATCCCCAGCAGAACGTAGTGGTTAATGTTTGGCACTTCTTTCAAATATAAAGTATCTCTCTCTTTTCTGATATCTATCTGTGCCTTTAGCACCTTGAATATGCAAGTAACTTCCATGTTAACGTTACGCTTAGCAGAGTAACTTGGCAATAGACGATTTTCAAATTTCTTCGCTACTTTATGTCCTATCAAAGAGAAGGGAGCGCTGAGATCTAATAAAGCCTTGTTAATTTGACATCCAACGCCACGCAAACATATTTGCAACTATCATCGTTTCCACTAACGATGTTCTCTCTGCAGAGTCCCACATGTAAACCTCCAGCGTACTTAGCGCGTTCTTTTTCATTCAATCTTCAATTTATCTATTCAATCCTCAGTCGCTGGGGCTAGCCCGAGTTGCCGAAATCATTACTGAAGTAATGAGTATGTTCAAATTAATCCCAGGGTAAATAGATATTTACTTACATGTTACTAGATTTATTCCCAAATTAATAAGGTGTTACTTGAATAATATAGAGTTCGACCCCAAGTTGTTAAATTTTTTTTTTAACTCCCTACCGAAATTTTTCCTTGTTTAAGTGATACTTTTTCTGTTGCTGTTTTAATTGCACACTAGAAATTCGCACTGATTTTGATGCTTCAGACTAACAGCTTATTCACAAAACTGGTGTGTTTATAAAAATATGTCTTTGGTAGTTGTTGCATCACAATATATGTTTCTCTACATTACATAACTGTTTGTGTAAGGCATTCCACATATTTCCCCCACAGCCCCCCCTCAACCCCCCACAGACTCTCCACAGTCGCCCTACAGACCCCCCACATAGACTCTCGACAGCCCCCTCACAAGTAAGCTAAAATTCGACCGTTTTCATCGCTAATTTGACACTTTCTAACTTTTTCCTTAGACCCACCCTTAGCCCCCCACATACGATCCACTAACCCATAAGTTCGTCACAGCCCCCCTCCACAGCTTCCCAACACAATTTTGCCTGTCCCTCCACAGACCCCCACAGCCCACCCACAGGACCTCCTCACAATTTTTTTTACATTATGTAATGTATACTTGTTAAATAATGAAAAATAAATAAGTGACTTTCAATTTATTACCATAGATATTGCCGATAGATCTATGAAAATCATCAAGTAAAGTTAATAAACTAAGTAAAAATCTCTTTCTGAACAATATTTTCTATTTTAGTATTTTTTTGCCTTTCTACTTAAATGATTTAATTATTCTTATTTTTGCATCTTGATGAAGCCACGTAAAATTGACCATGAGAAAATAAGTGTTTTTTTAAATACAACCCTACATTATCAAAACTTGGACTTTGGGATTTCTCTATTGTCATAGCAAATGCCACAACGATTGGAAATTCTTTCTGATACAAAATAAACAGTATTGTAGAGGAGCTTCCTGTGTCTAAGGTTATTCTTGGAATAAAGACTCTCTTTTTAATTTTCTCTTCTGTTATCATTTTTCTTTCTCTATAATACTGTTATGATTTTGTGATTTCTGAACGTGTTTCATTACAGAGTCCATTTGGAATATTTTTATTTCTCAGTAACATTACTATTGTAATAATTCTTAGATTTAGTTCATGAGGTGGTAATCCTTCACAAATATTGTTTACCACGGAAATTTGAATAAAAATTATCGTCTGATTCATCAACTCCTTTCTTAGTTTCGTTATCTATACAATAGTACATTTTAATTTCTCCCGTTAATTTTTTAAGAATTTTATTATTTAAACAAGAGTTGTTCTCGATATGCATTAAAAGTATAATACTATTCATCGAACAGTTGTGGATATTAGAAAATATTTAAAAACATAGTTCATTTGACTTGTTATTTGTAGGAATGTTAAAAGTTTTAATTTCGCCTTTCCCAATTTTTAATAATAATTTTAAAAATTCTGTATCGTTAAAGTAAATATCAATTTGTAATTCTAAAATTTAGAATGAGTTCCATGAAAATAAAGATGTAATAGTTTGTCTGAGCTTAATCTTTCTATTACCGTTCATTATTACTGGGAGGATCTGACAAAAATCACCTCCTAAAATAGTTAATTTATTTCTTAAATATTTTTCAGTATAACATAAATCTCTTAACGTTCTGTCTACAATTTCCAATGCTTTCTTTGGAATCATTAAAGCCTCATCCCAAATAATTAAAGCGAATTCTCCTTATTTTTTTATGTAATTCGAATTCTAACAATGCATTCTTTATATTATTAAGATCTAAAGAAAGTCCAAAAGTTCTATGACTGGTCATCATCCCTTTTGGAAGCAAAATTGAAGCTATGCTGGTCCATGCGATTGAGATAATTTTTTTATTACGAAAAACAAAGAAATAAATTAACGTTTCATATAAACTAGTTCTACCTGACCCTCTAGGAACATCTAGAAAGAAAATATTATTTCTTTGTTCGCAAATACTATGAAATATATTTTTCTGGTCATTATTCAAACTTTCATACATCGAGTTAAACATTTGTATACTGAAACGTACTTTATTATCTATATCTTCTTTTTGACTCTCCATTTTTTTTTGTCTAGGTAAATTAAAGTATTCATATGATTTATTTTCTGATTCTTAAATTTAGTTAATGTGTAAAAGAGCTAAATTACCTTTATTATTAGGCAAACTCTTCGTAAAAAATTCTTTGTATTAAATCCATATTTTATAACTTTGAACGTTTTCTGAAATTATAAACCAATCAAAACATTGTCTCAATTGATATGGAAACATAATAATGATTGCTTCTTTAAAAATTTCATCGAATTTTTTATCATTGTCTATTAAACCTAATGCAATTGCAGAATCTTTAAAAGTTTCATTAGGTATTTCTATGTATATTCTTATGTCTTCGAACGATGTCAAACCAGTTACTATATTAAATACAAGTTGAAAAAAAAATCTTTCATGATCTATTGGAGATACAATGTTAAATTGACCAATTGCAATATTTTTTATTAAAATTTTTCTTTGTGATTAATTTTTAGTTAAATATTACTATTTAAATTTTAAAAGGTTTAAATATCGTTGCTCTAAACATTAACTACAACGTGAGCATTAAATAAATCTGAGAAGCTTTTAATTTTAATACTTGTACCATAAGCTTCATTTCTTGACATTATGTTAATATATTTATAACTACTTATTACATTTTTATAATAATCGCTTCCTACTATAAATTCATCATAACTTCGCCGTAATTAACAACGTTATTGATTACTAAAGAACGAGCTCTCATATGGAAATCTTTGTCACTATACAGGAAGTAAAAAAAAGTTCTGAATAAACTATATCCGTCCCTTTTTACGCTAACTTTTATATTGTTTACTTCTAAAATTTTAAAAATATTTAGTTCAATTTTAAATTGAACTTTAATAGTACACAGTACGAACGGTTTCTTTATTTTACAGCGTGGAATACTGTAAAGAAATCATATTTATATTTGTCATTGTCCCTTATATTTATTAATAAAACATATAATGCATAATTGTAAAAAAAAATTAATATGAAGTATGTGTTATATGAAATTTAAATAATTTATATGAGATTAAAGTGAGTGAAACTTGTCATTGTTTGGAATGTGATCACACAAAAAAATTCTATACCTTTTTTTCTAAACATAACGGAGAGTTCTAAAAAGAACTCTCAACGTACTAGAATAGTACCTTCTGGGTGGTGGGGAAATTCACTGATTAATATATAACTAATGCTTAACGATGTAGATTGAAGACTTTTTTTTCTAACGAAGTTCTGGGCACCAACCTCTCCCCCTGACAGATAAAATTTAAAGACTCCCTTTTGCAGTTAGAACAGTAGGGGGTTGTCACACGGACCGCGCAGGGGGACAAAGCCCCGTTAGTTTATATATAAATACATAAACAACATACATATGAATGATTGTGTCCCTATTCTAATGTTATATTCGTGTCTGTGTGCGTAAACGAACGTATGTTTATGCGCATGTCTGTTGGAAGGTAGGCCCCAAAAACCTAGCGTGGTGACAGCACCTATCGGCGCTGAGCCAGTGTCACACAACGGTTTTAATTATACAACGTTAAATAAATTAGAATTTCAACGAATTCATCGTGTTTCTTACGTGGCCTCGTTATTAGTTCAAAGTTGCGTAGTATCGTATATCTGTGATAAAGTTCGTTGCAACAAAGGCTTGTGTAATTGGCGCATGCTTGCATGCATGGCAGCGACCATTGGGCTCTGTGTGACGTCTTTTTTGCGTTACCTTCATTCACTGTAATTCTGATTCCTGAGTTTGTCAATAAATGGGATTTTTTTGTGCCTTGTGGTTTTTCCTAACTGAGAGAGATTCATGCTTTTTACGTTATTAACAAGGCTATTCGTTTCTCAAACAAACAAATGAGCCAAGACTATTTATGGTGCCTCCTATGAGGGAGAAACTGTACCTCTTTTGTTTGTTCGCCAAACAAGTGACGTCACACGAGTGCACTTATGATATTGTATTCATTAAAGAAGAAAGAAACGCACACGACAAGGCACTGCCATCTTGACTTTCTTCTTCTTGCGCCTGCTCAAACTTTATGCAAGATACAACAGTTCTTATCAATGACACAGTTTAGCGGCAACAGCATTGCCATCACATCGGACCAGGGGGATATACAGATAAGTTTGCTACTTGTTCACATAAACACATGCTTATGGGACTCGTTACAGTGCATCATAAGACGGCAATTATTGTGATACTAAATAAATCGTTTTAAAAATGACTACTGAGATTGAAGAGTGGGTAACGCGTGTAGCACAAATATTTAATTCTTTGGATAGAGTAATCAAGGCTCTTTAAGCCTTTCTAGATAAAAAATTGCCAGATATAGTAAATGCTGAGCTGCGATTCAATTCAATTAACAATATTCACCATGAATATGTTCATAATCACGAAGAGTCAGCTATACTTCAAAATGATCATCCCAACATCGTTGCATTGAACAAGCTAGAGACTACATACTATAGTCTTGCCACTCGAGTGCAAAAATTGAGAATATCTTTGCCTCACTCACAAGCAAATTTGATTGCGCTCAATGGGACTCTTATCTACATGGAGCAAGTCGACGTGCCAAAACTTGCGCCGATTCCTGTTCCACAATTCGATGGAAACCATAAACATTGGGTCGCTTGTAAAGCAAACTTTCAAGCCTTGACACATGATCGTCCAGGGATCGCAGGTTGCGTTAAACAGTCCCAACTAAAGAATGCGGTTCAAGGCTTAGCTGCAATCGTAATCGATGAATTTCAACCCAGCGATGAAAACTACGTTTTATCATGGAAAGCATTTTGCAGAGCCTACGATCAGCGACGCGTCATCATCAACGAACATTTTGATGCCCTCTTGAGTTGGTCTCCGAGCGCAGAACCGAATGCCGAAACCACCGCAAAATTGATGTACATAGTCCGTCAACATGTCAGCATGTTGAAGGATATGCAAATTACAGTAGGTGACAAATTCATTGTATGTATTCTCAAAATATGCTTACCGGCCGGTATATTGTCGCGATGGGTGGGTCGGCTATCGAGCAGTGAAATGCCCAAGTTAGATGCTCTATACACCTTCATTCAGGATTCTATTTTCAAACAACACGAGATGGAAAGGCTGCCTGAATGAGGACATCCTTAAGAAAAAGGGCCCAAAACAATATTACGACTGTTCCGTCTAAATTTCCAAAAACAAACTCGCGCTCTCTTGTCACTACATCTACACCTGCGACCAATGCGTGTCTACAATGTAGTCAAGTCCACAGACTTCATAAATGACCAGCATTTAATAAACTGAAAGTTAAAGATAAATGGCATCAAGTCAAAGTTCGTAAATTATGTAAAAACTGCCTGTACGCTCATCCTCTCCCTTGTGCTAGCGAAAAGAGGTGCAAAAAATGTCAGAGAGACCATCATATCCTTCTTCAAGCTGACAAAAAATGTAAGGACCCCCAAACAGAAAATTCTCATGTCACTAAGGAAACATCTTCTGGGGCAACAAACTCATAACTGGTGTCACATCAATCTTATGCTTTCAACGTGTATCTTCCAGAATCTTAACTTATGACCACCGCAGCTTTAAGCCTTCAATCTTAAAAGTGATATCGTCTCATGTCGTCTCATTTATCACTAGATTTCTGGTTTAATGCAAATTTAATGACTCAATGTCTTTTCAATCGATTAAAATTACCTACTAAACAACGCTTTGTAAATATTGAAGCTGTTGACGATGTGAGCACTGTCTCAGAAAAATATACAAGAGTTATTTCTTACTCTAATCACAACAACACTAGAAATCAATTAAATTTTTTGATTAAGCCTAAAATTGCAGACAGGGTGCCTATTGAAACGATTCCTAGAAAACAATTGAATATCCCTTAGAACCTTAAGTTAGCCGACCCTCAATTTCATATGTCTAGGTCCATTAATGTTTTATTAGCTTCAGGGCCCACTATTTCATCCCTTGCTATAGGTCAAATTTAATTGAAAGGCAAGAAATCTTAGGTAACTCTTCAAAAGACGTCTTTCGGTTGGATAGTAGCCGGAGGATTAATGGCGACCAGATTCAACAACACTATTTCATGTAACGCTGTAAAACTAAATCAACTTTTTAAGAGGTTTGTGGTGGTCGAGGATCTTGACCATCATTCTGTTAAGTCTGACGAGGACATAGTATGCGAAAATGACCATGTCAAGACTACTACTCGAGATCGCTCGGGCCGTTACATTGTTAGATTGCGATTCCAATCCAAGAAATTCAAGCAAGGTTCGTCCAAGCGTCAGGCATTACATTGATTTTAGGCCTTGAAAAGAACACTCAAGATTAATCCTATCCTCCGAGCATAGTAAGAGAAGGAGATTAACAGAAATGTGGAACTTAGCCACATGACACTGTGTGAAAATGACACTGAGGATGGCTATTATTTGCCTCAAAATGCGGTGATCAAGGAATCGAGCGAAATAACCAAATGTAGAATCGTATTTGATGGGTCAGCAAAGACATCGACAGGCATATCACTGAATGATATTCATTTAACCTTTAGACCTTCTATTAAGGAAACACTTTTTCAGAAAATTTTACGTTTTCACGCTCATCCATTTGTTATCACTGCAGATATAGAGAAAATGTATCGACAGATCTGGGTTCATCCAGACGATAGGAAATTTCAGAAAATTCTGTGGTACCACGAGGGAGAGATTCGAACTTTTATTCTAAGCGTCGTTACGTTCGGGGTTAGAAGTGTGATCTCTCTACCAAGGGTTTTCTCAACTGTTTACGTAGATTCATTAGTATATGCGGTATACCAGAAAGTATGTATTCTGACAATGGAACTTATTTTGTGGGGGCGAATAATGAACTCTTGAGAATTTCCGATCAACATATGACACAGGAATTTTTGGATGCCATTCAGGACTCTGCTGCATCCAAACGGATTCAATGGAACTTTAATTCACCTTTTTACCCACATTTTGGTGAATTATGGGAGGCCATGTTTAAAAGCTTTAAGCACCATTTAAATCACGTCATGAAGAAACAGAAGCTTACGTATAAGCAATTAAACACGTTGTTAAAGAAATTGCGGCTATTTTTAATTCTCAACCACTATACACGATTTCTGCCGATCCTAATGATTCACTAGTGCTAACACCTGCTCACATCTTAATAAGACGTCCATTGAATTTCTTACCCCAACAAAATTCTGTTTTAGTTTCAGACGACCGCCTGATCTCTTACTAACTTATCTCCAAGATTTTACAAGACTTTTGGAAAAGATGGCATAAGGAATATTTGCACGAACTACAAACTCGTGGAAAATGGCTGATCTCTACCACTACTTTGATTCACGGTTTAGTGATCGTGTCCTTGAAGGACAACCCTGCGTCTACAAGATGGCCGTTTGGTGTCGTCATAAAGATCCCCCCTGAAAGTGATGGCATTGCTCGTGTAGCATCTGTGAAAATGGTTTCAGGAATCTATAAGAGGAATGTCACTCAACTTTGCGCGCTACCTATATCTAAGGAGAGTAAGGTTTTGTCAAAATCTCAATTTTCTTCTAAAGATCCTTCAACGCTATGAATCGTTGCTAGTCAAATAACGAATTTAGATAATATTAATGTAAAAAACAGTTTTTTTAAGGCGTCATGTAAGTTAATCGGTTGTTCATTAGATTTAAGGTATTATTTTAGTGTTTGGGTTGCGCTGTGTGCCATAGTTAGATATATCAATCAAAATAATCAATTGAATTAAGATATATGTACTGATCAACAGAGCAGTCTCTCCGACGAAAACTAATTCTATTTGCGAATCTCCTAAAAACTCATACAATAAGATTTATTTAACTATTGTCACGGTAAAATTTAATTTTGCTCACCTGTTGTGATTCAACCTAGTATTGCAGCCACGGCCGGCAGTATGATGCGTCACAGTTACTCCTTATATTAAATAGTTATTTGTGTAGGGCATTCCACATATTCCCCCCACAGCCCCTCCCATATACCCCACAGTCCTCCCTATTTCTCCCTCACATTGTCCCCTAATAAAAAAGCTAAAATTCAACCGTTTTTATCGCTAATTTGACATTTTTCAACATCTTCCTTAGACCCCCCACAGCCCCTCCAAACAATATTGCCTGTCCCCCCACAAAGCCCGCACAGCCCTCCCCCACAGGCCCCCAAACTATTTTTCTTACATCATGTCATGTATACTTGTTAAATGAGGAAATATTAATGAGTGACTTTTAATTTATTACCATAAACACTGCCGATTTATCTATAAAAATCATCAAGTAAAGTGAATAAATTATGTAAAATCTCTTTTTGAACAATATTTTCTATTTCTGTATTTTTTTGCCTTTCATCTTGAATAAATAAATTATTTTTATCTTTGCATCTTGATAAAGCCACGTAAAATTGACCATGAGAATATAAGGTTTTTTTTTAATACAAACCTAAATTATCGAAACTTTGACCTTGGGATTTGTTTGTTGTTATAGCAAATGCCACAATGATTGGAAATTGATAACGATACAAAACAAACGGTAATGTTCAGGAGTTTCTTGTGTCTAAGGTTATGCTTTGAATGAAGACTCTATTTACAATTTATTCTCAAGCTATTATTCTTCTTTCTATATTATACTGTAATAATTTTGTAATTCGTAAACGTGTTCCATTACAGAATCTATTTGACATACTTGTATTTATCAGTAACATTACTATTGTACCAATTTTTAGATTTAGTTCATGAGGTAGTAATCCTTCACAAATATTATTCAACACTTCTACCGAAAAATTTAAATAAATGTTATTGTCTGATTTATCAACCCTTTGATAAGTTGCGTTATCTATACTATAGTACATTTAAATTTCTTCAGTTAATTTTTTGAGAATTTTATTATTAAAAAAAAAAGGTGTTCTCGTTATGCGATGTAAGTATAACAGTATTCTACGAAATATTGCAGATTATAAAGAATATTAGAAAACATTTATTATTTAAGATCCAATTCTAAGAAGTGTTCAAAGTTTGTATTTTCCCTTTTCCCATTTTTTATAATAATTTTATAAATCCTCAATCGTGGGAGCGAATATTAATTTCTTATTTTGAAATTTGGAATGAGTTTCATTAAAATGAAGGTTCAATAGTTTGTTCCAGTATAATTTTTCTACTACCGTTTTTGATCAGTGGGAGAATCTGACCAAAATCATCTCCTAAAATAATTAACTGACTTCCAAAATATTTTTCAGTATCACATAAACCTCTTAACGTTCTGTCTACTATTTCGAATGCTCTTTTTCAAATCATTCAAGCCTCATCCCAAATAATTAAAGCGAATTCTCTTAATATTTTTCATGTTATTCGAATTCTAAAAATGCATTTTTTATAATATCATTTGTATGTAATTAAAGTGTTAAAAACTGTTCGTTGTTTAAGATTTTATTATTAAAGAAATAATGTTTACCTTTTTTCTCTAAACATAACGGGGAGTTAAAAAAATGACTTTCGATGTACTACAATAGTACTTCCTGGGTGATGTTGAAATCGACTAATAAATATATAACTAATGCTTAACAATCTAGATCAAAAACATTTCTTCCTCACGGAATTCTGGGCACCAACCTCTTCCCACTAACATATAAAATTTAATGACTTTTTTTTTAAGTTAGAACAGTCGGAGGTTGGCACGTGGAGCGCGCAGTGGGGCGAAGCTCCACTAGTATACATATATACATAAGACATATTGTGTCTCTGTTCTAATGTTATATTAGCGCCTGTGTGTGCAGACGAATGCATGTTTATGCACATGTCTGCTGAGAGCTAGGACTCAAAAACTTAGTGTGGTGGGAGCACCTATCGGTGCTGCGCCACTATCGCTTAGCTTAACTGCTCGGTTGTTTTAAACGGGCAGTAGTTGACCAATTTAAACAGCGTGAGGAGCTCCCTCGCGTAAAACCGTTTTCTTGTCACATAACGGTTTGGATTGTACAACGTTGAATTAATTAAAATTCGAACAAATTTATCGTGCCAATAACCTGGCCTTATTGTCAGCTTAATGATGCGTAGTATCGTATATCTGTGATAAAATTTCTTGTAACAAAGGCATGTGTGACCAGCGCGTGCTCACGTGCATGGCAGTGGCCATTGTGCTCTGTATGACTTTTTTTTGCGTTATATTCTCCATTTACTGTTATTATGATTCCTGAGTTCGTCAATAAACGAAGTTTCTTATGCCTTGTGGCTTTTTGCCAACTAAAAGGGATTTATGCGTTTTTTTTTCTTATTAACAAGGCTATTTATTTTTCATTATTTTTCTAACAACTAAATCAGCTAAGACTTCTCAGTAGTTATTATCAAAATAGTAAGAGTAAGTACAGTTTTTTCTAATATATGTCTAAATATAGCATGACATATCTCTCTTATTGCATTTTATTCACAGGCAATGATTTCAGCGATACATTTCGAACAAATTGAAAACCATCAATCCTCTTTTGCTGGTATCTAAGAATTTCTGTTACGGAAAATGTTTCTTCATTTCTAGTTTGTCCTGCCTGTTTGCCAACACTTCTCATTTCAATATGTGTTTCTGTTTGTATGTCTATTATTACTTTAAAAAAAGTAATAGAGATAAGGGGCATTGAGTACACTATTGATGTAAGAGTAAAATGAGTAATAGTTTAGAGCCAGCATAGTTTTGCCTTTTTTCGTTTAACCTAACTCTATCATTGGAAAATCAACCAACGCAACTGTTTGTAATATACCATTAGGTGATGTGGCTAGCAGAGAACTAATACGTATATTCTGCTGAGTCTAATATGTGCTAGTTTTAGTGCACATCAACAGAAAAATACATGTTCATAAATGTAAGTACACAAATGTTAGTACGCAAATTTAATTTCACAAATAATAGCTAAACATTTGTACAATTTGTACGAGAAGAATTAATATCATTTGGCAAGAACGGGCTGGTACTTTCCGGGACAAGTTTGGTAAAAAATAAGAAACACTTTATTAGCTTGGGGATGAACTTGGTAAAGATTATATATACTTTATCACCTTGGAGACAAATTTGGTAAGTGATGAAAGATGCTATCACACTAGGGACATATTTAGGCTCACACCAGCAGCTGTTTGACCCAATTTTTCACTTTGCATTCTTCCACACCTTTTATTGTCTCACTTCCCGCCCTGCAGAATTTAGAGGAAAGCTCCTTACTGTCTCTCCAGTTGCCAGTTTCCCAAGATCTCATGTAGTTTTTTGCATACGCTGCACGATCTGAAGATCACTTTTTCATGGTTGCAGACTTGGCAATACATATTCTTTGGTCTTGCGCCCTGACTGCGCCCACGGCACTAGGGGGTTGGTTAGGGCAACCACGCGAAATGCGTTTCACTTTCTGGCAAACATAGCATACGCTCGTGGGGCACTAGCCGATCGATGGCCTGCACTATTACACGTGAAATATGCATCTATAAACGGCCCATGGAGCTGACAGTCGCTCGCTTGATTTTATTTCAGCGCTTAGAATAGGTTGACCTGTGAGGTGGTAGAAGGTGGAGTTGGCATCAAGATTTGTGGCCCTAAGTCCCTCGCCCCCCCCCCCCCAACATTTATCCAGGGTACAGATAGCTATACCCATTGACCTTTGTCCCACGCAGGCCCTTCAGTATTTTTTGCCCCGTTAGATGGTGCCATCTACATGGCTGCCACGTACGACGGGTACGGGCTTGGCTCCACGATCGTCAGACTTGGTCAATAATTATTCTATACTGTTAAATTAGGCACGGTACATGCAGTTAAGGCAAGGTCTGAGTACCTTAACTGCTTTATGGGTCCCTTCTTTTTGGGCCCCTTAGTGCTCGGTGTCTTAACAGTGGCAGTGGTGACTTGCTCTTGGTTCTTCTTGGCAATCCCTACCATCTTGGCTCTTGACGTGGAGCTAATAAAGGCTGCTCTGGGAACGTGCATCTTAAGTTTCGATTAACAGTTTTAGTGACCGTTTTCTGGGACGGCAGGTACGTAAAGCACAACACGATATACCGAATGTTCATCACGTAATCGTTAACTCTTTTATGTTATCCAGAGTCTGGTATTGCAAATCATACAGCAAGTTTTTCCAATCGTGTTTACCAATAAAATGCTGCTTAAACGCTTACTTAAATGGTTGCTACATTGCAACTTTGCTCCTTACAATTTTGAGCCAACGGCTTGCTTTCTTAAACAGGGTCACTGGCACGGCACAATACAAATCGTCTTCGCTAGCACCCATGCCACCACGACAGTCTTTCAGGGGCTTCAGGCAGTCGCCCACATTCTTACTCTTGTTCTCTCCCAAGAACTAGAGGTTTCAGCTTTGAAGGGCTTTCAACACTTAAATCTCTTGTGATTTTTCCGATCTCTTAGCCTGACCATGCTCTGATTATTGAGGTGTTTACTGATTACGGTTGTTGACTCGCCTATTGGTGAACTTCGTCTAATTTTTGCGACCGAAAGTTGACTGGTTCTTTGGCATTCGTTCACTGGCTCAAGAGTGCTATTATATTTCCCGATTGATACGTATCTCCTCAAGTTTTGTAATCCTACGCTATTGCTTACGCCTATTTCTGTGGCTATTTTCCACTTCTGAAGAGCTTGGCAACGAAAGATTTCACCCACGCTGGCTGCGGTCAAGAGGCATCCTACTCGGATTGTAAGCACGGTTATAGTTGGTTGGTAATGTGGGGCTTCGTGGAAATACAGAGAAAACTGTCAGTTCTAAGCGCTAGGGACTCAAATTCTAGATGACTCCGTAGTGAGAGCTCTTGCCAACTGGTAAGAACAAATAACGACGTTAATCAGCCTATGTTTTACTAGCCGATTTTTCACATTGCAAATTAAGTTTCCCCAACTCAGCTCTCGCTTGCGCCTACGTTGCCTGATCAGGGCACCGATCACTTTACTCATCCTTTTTAATTAACGCGTTCCTTTGGCCACCCGAAGCGCTGTAAACGTGACTCCTTTCCTATCCTACCAATCGCCTCAGCCCCCATTAATCTCCATTGGTTGAATATGTTGAAGGCTCCGAGGTTAATTTTTCTGGGATTACTGAAACGTAACAAACCTACGATGCATATGTTCACTTAGCCCTGGAGCTCAAAAATCTGTCGATGGGGCGTAACGAGCACCACCATGACCAGTGATGTACACACCATCGTCATCGTCATGGTCACGCCCAATTCACGCAGGCAAGTTATTTTCTAGACTTAACCCAGCCCCTCTCATCTTACGTTTGTACTTAGCATTGGTTCATCCAAAGACTCCTAAGAACTGGTAAATCCTTGGTAGTTCCTAAAACTCTCACAAAATCTGCAAACTAGTATTAATGACCAACAACGCATGCAGAATGAAATAAAGCTATTTTGATAATAAGCTTCAAAACACGCAAGGACAGAAAAAACGCGAGAAAGTGATTTTTCTACGAACGACACACTTACTTTGAGCGTATTACAATTCAGAAAATTTTTCGCAACCAGACAAAAAAAAATACAAAACAATTAACTTCTTACGAATAACATTTTATTTTCGTTTCCGGGCCAAAAAGCCCCACACATCAAGCACCACTTTGTAACGTTGCGTTCTCCTACCCTAAGACACTAAATGTGTCACGGCCAGAGCAGTTCCAAAATAATGCACAAAGTCACTTATCCCAAATCGTCGATGTCCGCACCATCCTAAAACGTATAACCAATTCACACAATCACATCAATTACTGCTTAGCTCTTAGAGACTCTTTTCCAGAGAAGGTCTTGCTGGGGGTAGCCCATCAGGAATCAGGCAACTCTCCTAAAGAGAAACGATTCACGTAATCTGAAAATGCCTTTTTTAAAATATCGTTAATTTTAGGTCGCATGAATCGTAACGAGTCTCTAGGAGGCAGGCAGTAAGCACCGTGATCGTGAAAAATAATTTTGCGTTTTAGGATAATGTGGACATTGACAAGTTACGATAAGTGTCTTTGTGCATTGTTTTAGGACCGCCCTTCCCATAACACCCTTAATGTCTCAGGGCGTAAGAATGCGACTGTTAACGAAGTACTCGTTCAATACTCTTGAACCTAGACTTCGAAGAACCTCGCAATATTTTCATCAGAAAACAAAAAATATATAACAAGCTCAATAAACAAAAAGATAAAAATTGTTTCGGTATAAAACCAATTATGTTCACACAAACCCTTACTAACACTTATTCTATAAAGCTTTTTTAAAAAACTACTCAAACGCCTGTCCTTTCTACAAAACCTTAACCCACAGATTAAAGAAAAAAAAAAAAAAAATTGATATTATAATGAATAAATTAACAAACACTGATTCAAAAAATTTTGTTCTAGAACATTTACCCGACAAAAATCAAGTTAAGTAACTAAAGACCTTTGCACTACTCCACTAATTCAATTTAACTAGACACGTTGAACAGTTCAATGAAAGAATAATAACACGGTACTGTGAAATACTTTTTATTGAAAGATTGTGTATATATTTATATAAAAATATAAATACCTAAAATATAATTTTAGTAACTAGCCTCTGAAAACATGTATAATGAAAATTGACCTTTGATCCATCCAAGTATAAAAAATAACGTCACAGAAAATCAATACCACAGCAAAAAAAAAAGATAATTATCCTTTTGTTGTTGCAGAATAACCTACCCTACTGAAAACATTCTCCTTCTACTTCTGCTAACGCTTAGGCCTTGCACTAAAAAAAGCAAAAAAAATATATTCGCAAAACTTTACGACAACATAGTTTTAGTAATTGATCTAAGTATATATTTTTAGTTCACAAATAAAGTCAGACTAACTCGTTCCAAACAGCACGTTACTATTCCGTTAAATTTTCATAGCATTGAAGACGAAACTGAACTATACCATGAAAAATTGGATACTATTTTCAAAAATTTCATATGAAAATTCACGTTAAACTATATGATGCGTTTAAAGAAGGATAGATAGAGATATTGTTAACTTTGTTTTGCACTCAAAATATCAATACATAGTAAAAAAACAAATTCTAACAATATAGTAAACGTTTTCATTTAATTGAGCTATTTTTGGACATTTTAGGTCCGTATTATCTTACTTTGTATAATAAATGGTAAATAATTATAAGACAAAATATATAGATATACAAAAAGACTATTTAAAAATTTTAGCCTAAATACAAAAAATAACAGTTGTTTTGATACTTCAACATACAAATTTACACCGATGTAAAAAATACAGAGATTACCTTATCGGTAGAACATGGAGGAACTGTATCCCAAATTTGGTAAATTTTATATAAAATCTTGATAGTGATTTATAAAGAGGGCAATACTGCAACACATGGTTAAAGTCTTCTGTCAAGTAAATTGATAAAAAATTTGAACTTTTAATAACATTATTATGGTGGAGCCAGTCTACTAAATAATAATGATTAACTCTTACTCTATTTAGTGTCAGGATAAGAGATCTAGGTAATTTAGGTTAGCGTACCAAGGGTCTTTGCAGTTGATATAAAAACTTTTAATGTAGCACGGGCCCTTGGTTTGGCTAACGTCTTTAACATATATATCTCAGTTTTCTTGCATTTTTTTTAAAAAAGTTTTCTTGAGATTAGTAAACAAAACTTTACGAATTTAATGCTTATTTGCAGAGGTTGCGATTTTGGTAAGCTTATCTGCTCTTAAATTTCTAGTTATTTCAACGTGAGCCGGTACCCAAAATAGTCTTTTATAAACACTTATATTATTTACAAATAACTTTTAAAGTATATCTTTATTTTGTATAATGTACTAATGTGCTTTGACACTAACAGAGACCAAGTCAAGACTTTGTATAGCACTCAGGGAATTAGTAAAAATAAAGGCTGGGTTGAGGTGTCTGTCTGTAAGAATAGTAATACTATCTAGGGATTTACTTATCGCTGCACGTTTGGCAGTGTATACAGACATATTTTTGTTGCAGGTTATTGACTTAGTAATATTAAGTTCTTCACAAATAACTGAAAACCATGTGTCATCTTTATCATTGCTTTTGCTACCATCTGTGCCAAGTTTATAAAGTGATACGTTGCTTATTTTCTCATTATAAAAAGAAATTTGGATGGTTTGATTTTAGCAAAAGCCGGCCAAGACCATGGCACACAGAAATGTGTAAAATACTGGCATCATAATCATACATGCTATACTAAGTTTTACTTATTATTGTATTCTTGTTCTGACAACTATCCATAATGCATTTCCTGAATAGTCTTAATTTTTGGGAAGAATGCTTATTTACAAGTTAAAAGTAACTTTTTCTAGTTTTATATGTTAGTAAGCCAGTGTTATAGTAAATTTTTTATAGTTAGCAATTAGACAAAAGTTTTATCTAGTCTTCAGTTGAAATTACTTTTGTCTGTGCATGTATAATATGAATGGCTGAGAATATTCAATAAGCTTTTGCAATTCTTAGTCTTGCATTTTGTACTTTTTGGACCTAGTTCAGATTTGATTAGTTCTGGGGACAGTAGATGAAGCTACAGTAGTCAAGTGTGTTACTTGCGTGAGAAATGTTAATCTGTAGTTAAGGTAGAGTTCCAGAAATTTGACGTTGTCTTTTGTAAAAAATTTTGCATTACAAATGCTAACGTTTATTTTACCCGGTTTAATTTTTTTTTTTGTTCTTGAATGGCGTGAGTTCAGTCTTTTGCCAAGCAAGCTCTAAATCAAACACTAAAAGATTTTTTCTAATAATACTAATAGATATCTTGATAACATGTTTGGCCTAGTTACATATAGATAATTTTATATATATTGCGATATCGTCAGAAAATTGAGACGCTTAAGTATTTAAAGGTGAATGGTTCACGAAACCTGCAACATATGTGATGTACACAAGTAGGCTGAAAACTCTGGCTTGAGAAATTCCAATTTAAGTATATTTACAGCCATTGCCAAGACACGCAGCATACATATGCCTGTTGTAACCTATATGTTTAATAGATTTTATAACATCATTACTGCAGTCTATGTCAGATAGTTTACTTTGATGATGGTTGACCCAACCTCGGTCGTTCCCCTTGTTGATCGGTGAAACCTGCCTTAGTGGCTGCCCATTTCCTGGATGTGTTAGGCCACAAAGGTAGCCTCTGGTGCATTGAACTCGTTGATGGCCCTGAGAAGGGCCGATTGTTAATGGGGAGCGTCAGGCTATGGCCAAATGACGGTCCCACGGGAAATCGTTAGAGGTCTTGCAAGCAGCTTCCGCTTTACTTGGTGAAGTCTCTGAGAATTCCTCAGTTCGGAAAACTGTACCCTGGATAACCTAGGTCTATCTCGAGGGGTCTTGGCATGCGGGGGGCGTGCAGAAGGAGATCGCAGTATGGGTCAAGTCAGCTTCCTCCTTCCTGTTGGCTCCCCAAAATCTTGGGGACTTCCCCTAAACGAACACGTTTACCCAGGCACGACGCCACGGAGGTCCTGTTCGAACCAAGGGCCTCCCGGGTGAGGTGTTTCTTCTGGGAGTGTTCCCAAAGGTGGGTCTTGGTGGGTGGAACAACCACCACGCTGCGTAGACGTACGGCTGGATTAACCTGTCGCCTCCTGGTATTACACCGGGTGCGCTGCTTCTTCAAACGCCTCTTTCTTCGAGGTAACTTGACGGTGGACGTGGCGTGAAGCTCTCTAAAGGCTTGCTCCGGTGTGCCAGAGTAGAGCAACCTTAACAGGGTTTTGGCGTCAAGATCCTGAGTAGCTGCTAGAGACTTGAAAAGGGTCTCAGTATCGAGATCCTGAGTGGCTGCTAACTTCGCTAGTGTGATGCGCAAGGTTCCACCAGGAAGAATGGAGAGGCCGAGGTGAATGAGAAGGAGTCGTGTTTCGTAAATTACCGTGGTCGTTTATTTCTCAAAGGATCCTAGTCAGATTGCTTCCAAGTATCGCTGGTTGAGAAGTGAGGGTCCAGTCGTTAGTTGGTAGGTCCAGCTGACCGATGGTGACCGTGCGCCACAGTCGTTTAGAACCAACTGCCGCAATACGCAGAAGCACTCCCTTATATCGCCTTGGCTCTGGCTTTGGCGGAGGGAGAAGTGCATCTGCACCATGAAGAGGGTAACCAAGGGCAAGTGCATTGGCTCCTTTCAGGGCTTTTTAACTTGGTCACATTATGATATTAATGCTGTCAAAAGCTTCCTCTACATCAAACACTGCTGCTAAAACTTTTTTTTTGAAAGCTATTTCAATTATAAGTGTTGAGTTGACCTGGTTATCAATGCATAAACAACCCTACCTACGGCTATGCTGGCTGTCAGGCAGGATGTTCTTTGACTTAGCATACCACTGCAATATTTCCTTGACCAAAGTTTCAAAAAGATTGCCCAGGTTAAAAGTTAGAAAGTTAGGGTTATCCTTCTTAAATATTCTCCGTCAGATTCTTGTTAAAAGTTTATGAGTTTTTTCTTCCAACTTTTCATATAATTTTAATGTGTACATAAATTTTTTTAAATATATCTTAATTAATGACGTTATACTTTGAGGGAGCATATTAATTATACAACAGTCAATGCCATTTATTCTTGGTGTAAAATTAATTTTTCCTTGCAGGGCAATATTCAATTCAAAGTATAGAAACGGTTGGTGAAACAATACATTAATGTTGGCAGATGGGCAAAATTAACAGCCAGCTTGTAGAGTGGACATATTGTTTGTAAGATTTTTAGGGCCTCTTGATTTAGATGTGGATGTGTGTTAAATTCGTACCTGAGGTATGAACTCAGCTATATTTAAAAATTTAACACTTATTTTATGCATATTATGGATCAGTTAGAAAAAAGATTTTCTGCAAAATTAACAATATGTTGGCTCTTTTCCATATTGAAAAGTTTTATTTGCAATAGCTACTGATCTTCTGTAGTTAATAGAATTATCGCAAGTTTTGGGGACTCACTCTTTTTATTAGTGGTAGTTAAATCAATCTCTTGACTCTATCAAACTAGTTTACATGTACGTACAAATTTCAGCAGTTGCTTGAAAGACTGAAACGTTTTTTGACGCTGGCTTTTTATGCTCTGTTTTTCAGTTGGTTTGAAATAATGTTCTTATTGGAGCTGGACTCATCTCTTATAGTTTTTTCAGACATGGATCTGTTAAGCGGAGCAGCTTTTATATGCAGTAATAATTGTTTATTTAATTGTCATTTAATTGTTACTTTTAAGATAAATAAGATAGTGTTTATACATTTTAATTGTTTTTTCAGAATTCTTATTAAAAAGAAACTAAAAAAATTTGTGTACTGTATTAAGATAATTACTAATTTTTATTGCGTTTTATTCTTTCACAACTTTTCATTTCTTATTAAGAACAAAATTTAGAGAGGTGGGAAAAGCGCTAATATATGCAGCAACCCTGGAAACCATTTTTCTTATATGGATGAGTTTACATACACCCCTTTAAGCATACTCGACCTCTGCTTTTTTGTGTTATTAGAAAAAAAAAAAAATTATACATGTATTCAAAAATAAAACAGATGTATCTGAAAGTAATCTTCCGTACAAACAAAAATTATAAGGTTCATACAGTTGTTGTAAATGCAATTTTCAGTAATTTTTCTTTAAGGTTACATGTTAAATTGCGAAGTGTTTAAATTTAACATGTCAAAGAAAGTTTAGTTAAATGATCCGCAATTTTTTGCGGGTATTTCTTATTGTAATTTAAGTAAACTCTTGATGCTTCAATAATACTTGTCAAAAAAGCGTATGTGTGATGAATGTCCGAAAGGGACGTACTACTATGATATCAAAGAAAGCGGTATGACAGGATAGTTTGTTTTAATTTTTGAGATACAAGAATATTTTGGATAATAAATATGGACTAGGAATAAGTGCGTTATCGTATGTGATAAATATATGAGCGTGACGTTACAGATTTCAATAGCGTAGGCCGTAGAAAGTTGTTTTGAAACCATCGAAGAATTCGATGAACGTGCAGAGTCTTGTACTGGCCAGCCTCCATACTGTTTTGTATTGTCTTGTGTGGGATGTTTGGCCAGATTTTTTTTCTCTTTGCAAAAAGAACATGCAAGTTAGCTAGTTATGAAGTAGACATAATTATTTATACCGCCTTTTTGCAGTTTAACTGTGGAAATAAATTTTGCCTTATCATGAGATTTTAAATGAACTTGCCTTCTGCGACAAGCAATGAAGGCGATGTCAGGATCATTTAAGCTGATTTTTAGAAGGTCAACTCCCAAAATTTTTTGTATTCCAGTTTTATTAAATGTCTTCATTCGAGATTCTTAAGAAATAATAGTTGAAAAGTTTAAGGCCACTACTCTATCATTAATTGCCTGAGTTTGAGACAGTTTTTTATGGACAGTAATTTGTTTTACAGTATCAACAAGAAATTTCGCTGATTCTACGCCATTAAAATAAGCGCCAATTCTTTGGTTAGCAATTCTTAATGCATACTTAATTCCAAATAGATGAGTATAATTCCTTAGCACACTTAAGTATTCTGTTATTTTATCTCTTTAATTGCATTTATAATGATGGCCACATACTATAAATACTATTTTTGATATCTTTGCTCTATCTTTTTATTTATTATACAATCCTGATTTTTGCTGATTTGATTATTATATTCTTTGCTACATAAAAATTCGGTGTCACGCTGTGTCTCGTTGCACTTATTTCTATCAGCAGACACATTATTAGGTCGTGGTGAGTAAGGAACCAATTTGTTCAGATTATAAATAATGAACATTATTTTAGAGGTAATGCCAGCGACATCGTACAGTGAAGTCGTCTACTGGAGAGAAAGAAAGTAAAAATCTCTTGTAGACTTACTTGCTAGAGAATTGTAGCTTTGATAATGGTTACTTAGGAGGAGGTGACCCAGGCATACAAGGATAACGTGCTCACACCTCTTTTGACAACGCCTTCATCATGCAAAAAGATACTCGTAGGAGAAGATAATTTACCACACATAAACAGTATACCTTTTTCTCAATTTATGGATAAGATCTATATAGTAATAGAGCGCGCAATGGCTCAGTCGGCTAGGTCGTGGATTGGCACGCATGAAACCATTGTTCTACTCCCGGCCAGGGCGACTTTTCAGGAAAAGTACCTATGTGATTTTTCACATGTGCTTTTTTACCACGCAATACTCCTTGAGGAGAGTTCAGGCGACCTTCTCGGAGCAAAATTTCCTAATTTCCTCTTACCCCCTCCTTTAATGGGAGGCCTCCCATCCCTTTCTTTGTCCCTTTTCAAAGTGCTAAGTGCCTATAGTAGTGCCCTTATTAAAGGAGCCGGACGTAGAGCACTATCATTAAAAAAAAAAAAAAATCTATATGGTAATACATCTTTTTCTTTGGACTTATCTATTCTGGGAAATAACTAATGATGGAGCACGTGAGAGCAACAGAGACTTGTGAGAACCAAATTTGTAAAACGATTGAATGGCTAACTGCTCTTAGCTACCAACATAACCCTATCTAGTTTCAGAACTGATCCAGAGTACGTAAGACATATTTATAAAGAAAATTACAAAATGACCCAAAATTTGTCAACATAATGAATTGACAAGCGTACCGTAGTATATAAGTAATATTTTATTCGAAGCCTTCTGAATCAAAAGTTTGTTGTACGTCAAAGTTATACATACAAAATATATATCTTAATTAATGACGTTATACTTTGAGGGAGCATATTAATTATACAACAGTCAATGCCATTTATTCTTGGTGTAAAATTAATTTTTCCTTGCAGGGCAATATTCAATTCAAAGTATAGAAACGGTTGGTGAAACAATACATTAATGTTGGCAGATGGGCAAAATAAAAATAATTAATTGACAAAAATGAAACAAGTATAGTTCAAAAACTTTAAGAAATAAAATAATTTTTCGCTGAACTTAAGCAAACAGTTAATAAATATAAGGCTGTCTGAGAACAAATAACTACGGCAGAGAGATTATTAAGTACACATACAGGTTAAAAGGATTATTAGTAAGTTTTATTAACATGTAAGACTATAAGGATTTTATACCTTAAAAATAAAGTACAGCAGATTCTTTCAAATGAAAAATCAAAGAAGAAAATTTGCCAAAAAAAAAGTAAAGAAAAAAAGTGGAGAAGTATCAAGCACATTTCGTAGAAAAGTAAAATAATATTGTTATAAATGTAAAAATTTAGGACACAGGGCAAGATAATATTATGAAGCGTAATATAACTAGTAGTAAGGTGCCTAATCCAGAGACACACAGCAAGATAAGAGAACATTTAAAGTAGATAGCAGAGGCAGAGGCTATATAAATAAAGCGAGCAAAGTTTGTCAAAAACATGAGACATGTGAGGAGCGTTAAACGAGCTAATTGATCTTGAAAAATGAGAAGCAAATAACTGCTTAGTACCTAATTAAATGAATTGGTTGTAAGATAGTGGTAGCACTCATTACATTGTAAACACAGATAAATTTTTTAGTTAATATACAAATTCAAACCAATTTTCACAAATAAGTTTGCCAAACAAAAAAAATTCAATGCTACTACCAAGAAGGAAATGAAAGTTTACTTTAATAATCATTTTAATAAGTCATGTGATTGTTAAAAAAGATATTTATTCAATATCAAAAGTCCGAAATAATATTCTAAGCATGTGAAAAATCACGAAAGCTCGCTTCATTTTTGAAATTGATGATATGGCAAAAACATATAAAAGACACAGGGCATTATTGGACGTAAGGTTTTAATATTGTAACAAATCAATTTAAAATATCAAACTGTTGCCATATTTAGCTTATGTACATAAAGTAAATAGTGTTGTTAAAAGAAACAACAGAGCAGTAATGAATGTCTGTTTGATAAAAAAAGGATATATAAGTTTATCCCCAAAATCTTAGTCTGAAGTCAAGAATACAGTAGCTAGTGTGAATAATTGAGCAATAGCAAGCACACTTAAAAATAAAACACTATATTCAATATTTTTTTGTTTTAAGTGTATTTATGTTGCTCTGTTCCTGCACCTGAAAATAAAAAGACGCAAACGCAGCGTTGACAAATGTCGTTCTGCTACTTTACGTTTGTCCTTCGTATACCTGGGGCTTCTTCTCTCCAAAAAAGAGAACTCACGCAGGAGTTATCCCAATCTACAAGGAGTACGAATACCCTTATAATGTACATATTTTAAACTATATTATATTTATTCACTTAATGCTTGAACATACGATTTTACCTACTCTACACACTGTACTCTTTACTTAATAGGTCGCTTTGACTGAGCTATAATGACGCTGCACAAGCCACGAGCATTTGACCACCATTCTTTACTTATTCTCAAGCAACAAAAGCTTCTGCTCTAATGCAAGCCTGTCCTTGTCCTACACTCACTTACGCATACTTACTATGTCCTTAATCCCAAGTTACTCTACTTTACTGCTTGTCACTCTCTCTCTTTCTCTCTTGCTCAGCATTATTCGAAGAAGCCACTTTCTCTTTTTCTCTTCCTTGACTTAACTCTTGTAGTTCATCTCACTTTGCTACTATTTTGCTCCCTCTTTGCCTAGGCTACTCTCGCTTCCTCATACTGATCTTTTCGTCTATCCTCACACATACGGAAAAACGCAAAAATAATGGCAGCAGTCCCAAGCGTACTCCTTGGAACCACTGGTTCACCTGGGCCTAATAACACATACTACCTCTGTTTTGTTCTCTCTCTCTTGCACTTTTTAATCTGACTTCCTGGTTGAACGTCCACAAGTCAAACCCAGCACGATATCGTCTGGGACTCTTGAGGATCTATGGCTTTACTCTTTCTCGCATGCTGTCTCTTACCCTTTTTTCCTTGTTGCAGTCACCTTCATTATCCATGAGCAAGAGATCTTGTTCTACTGAAAGAACACAGCAGCTGCTAGAGTTACGCACATGCACTTCACTTGATATCTTATTATTCTCTCTCCCTACATTCTATGCATCTTCTCAAAACTATCTCTCCCTCTCTCTCTCTCGCGCCACTGGTGAGTGTGACTGGACGTGCCTCTTGCGTGCTCCTCCAGGTTTGTGCCTTTTCTTGTTTACTGCCGTGAATTTTATTTAATTTGTTGTAGATTCCCTTGCTGTTAGGCTCGCGCAACTTTTGAGTAACTAGCTACGGGCTGCTTCAAGTAATCTGAGCTACGGCGAGCTTGAGTCTACAACGGAGGCCTTTGGAGGTTAGGAGACTTTCCTGACTGACTTCTGCTGCTCCGTTGGGGGAGGCATCGCTTGCATCCCTACATTGTAGTGTTGTTGCGGAGGCTGAGTAACGTCCAGAGTATTGCGGTTGAGGCCTAGGACTGTCTGTTAGTGACATTTGTGATGCTGCCGTGTCCAGCTGTTGGTGCATCATCTCTGAGGCCAGGAAGTGTTGGGGTCGGGAGGTTGTCTCGGCTTGCTCAGTGGTGACATCTGTTGGCTTATGCTGGGTTGCTGTTGCTGATAGCTGCTCAAATGGTAACCCATTATTACATGTGCTGCAAATTGACGACAGGTAATAGTAATAAGGGACTGAACAGTTACACTCTATTAGCGGCCTCGAACGATATAGATTGGCTGAGAAAGCATCTGTTATATATGAGCACATCCAATGTGATTTCTAAAGCTAGTTTATTAAGTTGTGCTGACTACTTTATATTTTGTATGGCATTCGACTGTATTTTTGTTAATTTGCTCTATTGTTTTACCGTTGTATAGTGATTTCGTGCTTGGTATGCCGGCTCTGTACTGTTAGTCTGCCGTCTGAAGTTTAAAATTATTTTAACACGATCTTCAGAACTATTAGTAAACTTAGTGTGCTAGTGTGAGTGGGTATTTTTATGTAGCATATTTTATATCATCGTTTGTGTATTTATCTATCTGTTTAATTCGTATACATTTTTAGCGTCTTACTAGCGTACCGCTTTAATGTGATTAGATTGTTTTTGTTAAGTTTGACAACTTTGTACATAGATGCCGGGTGGGGTTGTCTTGTGTTCCGGATGTTCGCGCAAGGTTTCGAGTAGTGGTAGGACTTGTGATTCGTGTAATCGATCTTATCATAAATCGTGATTTGTTAGAATACCTCTAAACACGGGAACCGACAATTGTTGTGCCCGTGCGCTATCGGAGTCCGTGCGTCGTGCCAGACCCGTGTCCTCTCGTGCCTTGTCTCAGCCTCAGGTTGACCGACGCTCTCGCTAATTTGACGTTGCTAGGGGAGTGGTTGTACCGTCTGTTCATCATTCAGATATATCAAACTTTGACTCCAATATGGATTTGAATGTGGATAACATTCCTGAAGGGGGCGAATGAAGGTGTTGCCTCGAGTGCATCTGGTGATTACCTGCCCGTTGGTTGGGAATCTTTTTCACCCTCGGAACAGTTTGCTGTCCTTTTTAAGGAAATTAAAAGCTCCAGTCGGTCGGTTCAAGAGTCCATCAAGTGTGTTGAGCGTCGTTTAGACGACCATGAACGCCAAATTGACGAGTTGGAAGCGTCAAATGCTGCATTAAGAACTAGACTTAATTGCCCTAATAGTGTGAGGGAATATCCTGATAATTCCGCCGATGAGTTGAGAGTAACGGATTTGCCTCTTAATAGGGGGTATGACCTGTCTGAGGTTGCAAACTGAATAATGATGGTTTTGAGTTTGCAGGCCTTTATGTCCGATATTATTGAGGTTCGGCCATTGGTAAGTAAGCGTGTGGAGGGGTTGGGGCTTGGTGGTGAGGGTGGGTTTGGCTCATTTGCTATTGGGCTTAAGTCATCTTCGGCACGTGACTTCATTCTGCAAAAAAAAAGAGTTCAGTGACTTGAAGTTTACAGACCTCTATCCGGAATTTACTGGCAACAATTTAATTAGGCTTTATCCAATGTTGTCTTCCGCTACTTATTTGTTATTATTAAAAACTAAAACCACAGCAAAAAACCTTAATTACAAGTACGTATAAGCTAAAGGAAGATATGTTTATGTTAAGCGAGATAATCGGTCGGAGCACCACTGTGTTGCCTCGGAAGATGATATAAGATCTCTCAAATGACGGTCAAGATCTAATGTTTGTCGGGATGGTGTGGGGGTCCGTGGTTTTATTCGTATCGCTCAACTAAAGGCCAGTTCTTTGCGTGAGCATCTTCTCGAAGTGCGCCTTCTTTTCGAGCAAAAAAATATAGACGTGTTGTCGATCTCAGAATCTTGGCTGACACTGCGCCACTGTTCATCGCTTTTCGAGTTGCCTGGTTACACTCTTGTACGGAATGACAGGAGCCTCAGAACGAACAATGGAAGGCGTGAGTTTATGTAGGGTGGAGGTGTAGCTTGTTATATACGACATGATTTGTCCTTTCGGATTATAGCGACACCGCAAATAACGCGTCTGAATGAAACTGAGTATCTGTTATTGGATTTACGGCCTGGAAGAGGGCGACGTATGCTCTTCGCGTCTGTGTACAGGAGTCCGAAGAGTGATGTTCTCACTGATTTTTTTGGCATAATCCAGGCTAGCTCGGGTCGCTTCTCAGACATTGTAATAGCAGGTGACTTAAACTCCGATATGCTGGGAGACGATTACTACGCGCGCCACCTGCGGTGGTTGATTCTTGAGAATTCGATGTACCTCACGCCTACAGGAGCAACGCACCATTGTCCGTCGGCCGATACTTGGATCGATGTGGTAGTAACAAATTCAAGTGAAGTGGTGCGGTCTATGGTATCGTCTGATGCTCCATACATCAACGGTCACGATTATTTGTACATAGATTACGCTTTGAGTGAGCCATCGGTGAGGGTTTTGCCAAGGATACGTGAGCTTCGACACTTCTCGGCTGACGATTTCTCGGCTGCAGTATCGTCGGGGTTGGCAAGGGTCGATGTGGATGATGGTGTGGACGTGGATACATTACTTGGGCACTTCCAGGAGGTATTGAGGTCGTCTCTGGATATCCGTGCGCCGCTGGTGGAGAGGAGGCAGCGTCGTGGGCCGGTGCCCTGGTTTAATGCGAAATTGCGTGAGCGTTGTAGGGCGCGTGATCGTGTGTATATGATTGCTCGCTGCACCGGTGATCCTGGCTGTCTGCTGCGGTATCGAGGTCTGAGGTCGGCCCTGAAGCGAGACATAAGAGAGGCGCGAGAGGAGTATCTGCGTCGTGCCTTGGAGGGTGCACGGGAGCCATCCCAGCGATGGAGTATTCTCCGTAGATTTGGAATAGTTGGAGGCTCGCAGCGATCACCATTGCATTTTATTTCACCCGTGGTGCTGTCCCGGCACTTCTCGGCGATGTCTTGTACTCACTTGCCGTGCACTGTCTGGGAGCTAGAGGGAATCTTGGATGATGCTGGTGCCCGGCCTGACGGCTTCTCATTGGCTCCGGTGTCGTTTGTGGGCGTGTCTCAGGCGATGGCACATTGCATGGTTCGTTCACAGGGTTGAAGCTTGGATGTGCTATCTCTCTCATATTTTCGTGGCTCTCTTGCCGCAATTGTGCCGTTCCTCACTGGCCTTATCAATCGCTCGTTTAAATCTTGTAGGTATCCTGCACCTTGGCGTCGGTCTGTGATTGTGCCGCTTTCTAAGATTGCGCAACCCATTGGCCCTTCTGATGTGCGTCCTATGGCGAATATGGCGCATTTTGCGAAGGTTCTGGACGTTCTTGTGTCGCGACAGGTGGTGGCTTACTTGGAGGGTCAAATACTCCTTTCGCCCATGCAATCGGGTTTCCGGAGGGGCCATAGCACGCAGTCAGCTTTACTGAAGTTGGTTACGGCCGAGCTTTAGAAGGGAGTACTTTCTTGCCGTGTTTGCCTATAAACTCTTGGCCTTGGGTGAGCCTTCGTACTTGTTCGACTTACTCCCCCGATTTGCGGATGGGCTCCGTTGTTCAGCGCGTCGTGATCGGCCGACATTTATGATTCCCACTGCATCGCTATCGTCATACGCATCAGCCTTTTCGCAAAGACTTATGCAGTTGTGGAATACTATTTCACTAAGTATTAGGCAGGTTGATTCGCTGAACGTCTTCAAGACGACTCTTTACCGTTTTTATTTAGAAAAACAGGGGGAGTGACTACTAAGCACGCTTATGTTTAAGATTGTAAGCTCTACTAAGTCATTATGGCAAGACTGAAAATATTTTGTTACGATTAATTATTACTTGTCTTTTTCAAATGTAGGGCATACTGTAAAGGCAACTAAAATTAAGTGCACCTAATGTAAATTAACGAATATATATATATATATATATATGTATAGATTGCTAAAACTAAATCAAAATCTGTAAAAATTCTCTAACTTTTATTTAATACTGTCGATAATATGAATGTCAAAAAATCTTTGTACTTCAAAAATTGCCATTCGGGTGTAATGCCCTTGGCATAAGCAAATTAGCTTTCGAATTAAATCAAATCTCTCTCTTGCTTTCTCTACTTTTTTTACCACGCATCCCAAAACAGTTGGTAGAAATCATTTGAACTTTCACTGCTTACACTAAGGTGACGAGCTAAAAACTATCTCACAATCTCTGGCTTGGACCATATCCACCGCTGCTGCTGCTGCCGCGTATCCTCCCTTGCAGTCACTCTCAACATAGCAATTCCTGTCTATGCACAGGGAGTTGTCTTTACATTTTTTTGCCTTATCCTATTGGTGCTCATATGTCTCTCTAACTAAGCAGGTTGTCTGTTGGCGTTCTCCTTTTTTTTTTAGCAGATACAGCTCCCAAAAAACAAAAATATTTTGAGAAGCAACAACTTTAGCACTACGTGTATGTATTAGGTCAGTGAGAGCATTTCAGTCACAAAAGTAATTTTATCAGGTGCAATGTGAGGGCCTAAACAACTTGAGTCATAAGCTCAAAGTAGAAGTTTTCTGCCTTTCGGTTGCAAAAGTTATAAGAGTTTTTAGAGCACAAAATTTTTTTTTTTGTGATGTAGGAGCAGTAAAATAAATAAAATCAGTATCCATAGCTTTTTTCTAACACTGCGTAGCTAATAGATGTGTGGATGGATCACTTTTGTGCGAAGAATCAAATTTTCCACATTGACTTCATAAGTATGTAGAAAATATAATTTTTATGTGCACGACAAAGGATTTATGATACATTAAAAAAGAAATTTTTTTTTTAATAACAACATTTTTATATGAAAATTAACTAGTAAATAATTGGTACACATACAAAAATAGGAAATTTAATACAAGTATCTCGTGGGGTCTGTCTTGATACTTTTACAACTGTAGTAAATTGAAGAGTTTATTTTTAATGTAACGTTATTAGACAGTTAAACGAGATGATTTTGTAACAGACACGTAAGTGAAATATAATTGTCTTGGTTATATAAAGCAATACAATATTTGCATCGAATCGTATAGTTTAAAATGTCTAATTCATTTCCCTTAATAATTTTCAATATGATGAAATTAATTTTGTTCACAGTTTTTAAAAAATTAAACTTTTTTTTTTTAATAATCATTTTATTTGTTTTGTAGTCGGGGAGGTTACGCCTCTTGATCTCCGTACAACCTTTTTTTGTGAATCAAACAGTTTAGCTCAATCTTAATGCATGCAACTTTAACTAATGGAGAAACTTTTATTTCAGTTATCATTCACTAAGTATAGTTCATATGTATGTGTATAATACAAGGAGGATGAGCCTGCAAGGCATTTTTTTAATTTAAAACGGCAAAATGCATACAAATTTGGACTAACTCAAACCATGGGATAAAACTCGTGTCTCACAATAGTATGATTGACTTGCCCTTATTCTTGTCTACTTTAACTACTAGTGTGCATTAAACATACCTTTTAGTTCTTCCTAATTAAAGTAAAGAAAAAAAATACTTATAAATAAGTAGCGTATATTATAGTTCAAGTTTAACATAATTCAATTATTTTACTTTGCACTCTTAAAAAGGAGAATAATAAGTGACTCTCGTGCGCAAGCCTTTTCACCCTTGTGCGAAATTCGTGCCGATCCACTACTTTGGGTCCTAGGGGGAAAAGTACTTTTTCATCCTCCAGGCACAAAATCCTTTTCTGCCTACGGGCTTAAAGTAGTTGGCAGGAGAAAAATTCACTTATGGGTGCCAAATTAGACCTTGTGCTCTGTAAGCGTAACGCATAACTCTTCATTGGTAATCAACGTAAAGCATTAAAACATTAATGAAAGTAATGAATCTGTACGTAAGCCAGCGATTAAAAAAAGGAATGTGACAATAAATCCACGTAAAAAATATAAGTTGTTTATACTAAGTATGATAGAAGAGTATAATTAAACAATAGAATAATACTGGCAGGACATATTAAAGTAATAGAAAGATATATTAAAGGGATTTTGTTATAAAATAAGTAACAAAAAAGTCCTACTGATTAAGTAAAAGTTTATGTGATTATAAAAAAAAATACAAAAGTGTTAAAGGCGATAAGTTTAAAAATAGTGGTAAGAAAATTATTATACAGAATTACAAAATAGTTTACAATTCAAAAAAATCGCACTCACTAAGTAAATTCAAGGAAGCACAAATTATAACTGAAAGTGAGAATTGGCTATAAGCCATAAAAGACAGAACAAGAAATCCAACTGAAACTGAAATGTAATTTGAAAAATAAGATGAAACTACATTACAATCGAAACTAGCAGTCAAAGGTTCTGAACAAACTAAGCACATAAAACATTTTCATTGGTTATAAGCAAACATTAAGAATATTATTATATTGTTTTGTCAAGATAATTTATTTATCAACTAAATAGATGTATTAAGGGCACTTTAAAGTGGCATAATACAATTAAAAAAGTATACTTTGTAGCCAAAGAACCATGAATACAATGTTATTTTAGGTTGTAAACTGAGTATAGCGTTATGCTGATTAATAAGAGGTTAAAAATTAAATTTAATTAATGTCATTACTTTTTAAACGGTTATAACTTTGTTTGAAGTTATTCTAATTCCCTTTACATTTGTGAATGCAAACTCAAGTTTAATATTAATTTAAGTTTTGAAAAATGCTTGATTAATTTTTAAAAGAATGTACAATAGTGTAGTATTTTGGAAAACTCATAAACAAAAATTATGTAACCTAATGTTTAATATTTGGGAAATAAACAACGTTGTCAGAAGCTCTTGACGAAATATTGTTTACAAAAATTTTTTGGATAAAATACTTAAAGCTTAACCCAAAAAGCCAGTTATTATTAATAAAAATTATTTAGGGACAGTTGAAATTTCTAAGTATAAAAATTTTACAAAAACTCGAAGTACATTGACATACTGTATTTTTATGTGTATGAAACTTATTAAAATGAAAATCTAAATAAACTGAAATTTTATAAGTAAAATAATATCACAGATATGTTAACCATAAGTTGAAATAAAGATAAATTCTATATAAGTAAAAGATTTTTTAAGTTAAAATAATGCTTTAAAAAATTATGATAAAAGTAAATAACATTCCAAAAAGGCCAGATTGTGAATTCAAATTGGTGTGTGGTATTTTGGGTAAATAAGTACAGTCTAGTTCAAGCTCTCATACACATGTAAATAAGAATCTTGAATTGTACGCTCACTATCATGCGATACAGTAAGTCAAGCCCTAGCTTTTGTCGTAAGTGGTCATTTTTTAGTCATTAACGTTACAATGTATAAAAGACAAAATTTTCATTTCTTACTTTGTATTGTTATTATACTTCTAACGCTATCTTGTTATTTTTCTTCCATATAAATCGTTACATAACCAACTGTTACTTTACTAACGAACAAGGGAAAAACATAAGTGCCCGATGAAAACACCTTTTTTATATTTCAGCCCCTTTCGTATATTATTCTTTTCCCCGAGGGCGTTAAGTAATTTTTTTTCCCGTTGGTACGCTTTTGTGCTCAATACATCACTTTGGGCCTCAGAGCAGAAAAGTATTTTGGGCTCAGAGAGTGCAATTCAGCAGTTGTAGTTCGTGCTTATTGTAAGAAATAATTGTTTTCATCGAATAAGCGTTACCACTATTAAGGCTATTTTGCAGACCAAACGACCTTTAAAGCAAATCGTTTCTCTATAATAACATAATGTGTTTCTAGCTGTTACCTGGCAAAAAAAGTCTTCTTTGTCTATTTAAGGTGCACAGTGTGGCACAAAATATGAAAAAGGACTAAGTAACATGAAATCTGCTTGCATTACACGAGAAGCATATAAAATTATCAATGGTTCTTGACTTACCAATTCAGATTGGCTAAAGAACGATTCTCAAAACTATACATAACGTTTATCATCAGAACAAAGACAGAACAGGTGCTGCTAGATAAGTTTTGGTTCCACTAGGCTAGTTAAAATGATTTTAATGGTCCAAACTGAGCCAAGAAAAAAAAATAATAGTCAACGCAACCACCACGAAAGCTGCCCTGTCATCACGTTCGTCTGTTAAAGAAAAACGCGTGGGGATGTACGATGCAAGGAAGACGCAATTTGGATGAAAGTTAAGCTTCTGCTCACGTAGACGAAGCTGTACAGCAGGCATAAGTTTAGTTATTTTAAGTCAAAAGATGATAAGATATCAATAGCTGTGGCTATTGGAAATCAGGGTGCTTTAATATTAATATACGAATGCATTCTGTCATTTTCAAATATCTTCAAATAGGGCTACATAGTTTTTTTATTTTTTTATATTAAAGTGCTCTACGTCCGGCTCCTTTAATAAGGGCACCACTATGGGCACTTTGCACTTGGAAAAGGAACAAGGAAAGGGATGGGAGGCCTACTATTACTGGGAGGGAGGTAGGGGGAAAGTAGGCAATTTTGCTGCGAGAAGGTTGCCCAGACCCTCCTCGAGGAGCATTGCGTGGTAAAAAAGTACATGTGAAACTCACAGAGGTACTTGCTCGAAAGTCACACTGGCCGGGAATTGAACCACGGTCTCCCGTGTGCCAATCCACGACACAGCCAACCAAGCCACCGCGCGCTCCGGGGCTACATAGTTAACAACAAATACTGATGTAGCATCAACATTTTACAGCAATTTCTAAAAGGTACTTAAAATGAAGTTTATAATTGTATTGAATTTTTTGTATAAAGTAGCTTATGAAACTGATTATGCAGCTTAATATTACCTGATTAGTTAGCTTTCTGTATTCTCTAGAACAAACGAAGGTAATACATGTATCTCTTCTGTATAGTGTGTATATCTAAAAAGTATTACAACTTAAAAAATAACACAAACTAAGAACTTTGATGCAACAAAATTTTCTTTATCTTTAAATTTCAAAAATTTTGTACTTGTATATCAACAGTATAGTCTTGTATAGCTACGTTATAGTCTGATTTCAAGCAAGTGACTTGAACTAAAATCTTGCATCAAGTTGCTAAAATTTTTTACAGTTTACCGTAATTCGATACTAATTGGACTTGCGTGCACTGGTGAATATGTAGGTGGGATATAGATAAATATTCATTATTCTTCCTTCTGTGAACACAGCTTTCGAACATATTGATGCCAAGACTACAAATAACTCTGATAACATTAAGTTTTCTTTAGAAGGGTATTGATTAAAAATATTCTGGCCACACAAAAGTTGGACGCTTTTTTTATCGAGCTGCAATGCCCAAAGGTGTCAGCAGATTCTGTTACAAAAAATAAAATTATGAACTGACAACAATTATCTTTCTTAATAAGCATGATAAATTATCAAGTAGTTTGCTATGTACAGGAAATAATATCAGACAAAAAAAAATAAAAAAATAACATTAAACCCGTTGCTTCAAGATATAGAAAAAAAATGGGTGGGCTACATTGTAGAGTCAATTACTTTATTTCAAGCCGTTTTTTGAGCATTTGTTTGCTTTCGTACAATTAACTGTATAGATACATAAAACTTCTTATTAATATAAATAATTAAGATTGCTCACTACAAAAGTACTTTGAAAAGCATTTTACCAGATGAAATGAGACTTCAGAAAAAAAACGCAAATGCCTTTAGAAAAAATGAATGTGATATCGTACGTTAGTGACATTTATGTCACAATTTTAATTTTCATTAGAAATGTTATAAATTTCAAGGAAGTTCCTAAGGGATTTTAAAATACAAACTGAGAGTACACAAGGATAGACGTCAGATTTAATAAAACTTGCGAGAAAGTATTAAAGGTGAGGGACTCCATTAAATTTGTTTTATTGCTTAATTGTAAGATATTTAGCCTTACATGAATTTGCTATCACTCCCTCACTGAGAGTTAGAACAAAACTCTTGAGTGTATGAGCTCGGGTCAACGAGATTGACTAGAACTTCTAGTTTAGATATTTTGCCACGAACTTTTAACTACTTATTAGCCCTGTTTTCCACCTTAAGAGCTCAGTGTACATTTCGGGTTTTGAAGCGCAAGCTTACACGCAAGTAATACGCAACGTTGACGTACCAGCTAACTAAATACAAATGATGAAGATAAAGAATAAAAAGAGTTTAAAAGAAAATCTATGATATAGCAGTCAACAATAATTGGTTTGTAACGTTGATGTTAACTTATTAACTGTTAGCAAACTGACTATAAAAATCATTAAAAAATACTGCAATTTGCTTATAATACGTAAGAAAAAGTTCTGTAAAAACAAATACACATGAAGTCCATAGTTTTGATATATACCTAATCGAAAAAATTTTTGCGACCATAATAATGTTAAAGTTTCTTCTGTATAATAAAATAGTGGAATAGAATAATTATTTCGTTAACTTCTAATTTAAATACTCATAAAATAAGAGTATAGTAAAGAATTGAAACTGATATTCACCAGATTATAAAGTACTTTTAAACTGTGAGACCTATTTGCCTATTCAAGCTAATAAAAAGTTAATTCTTTGAGATTACATAAAAGTTCTGTAATTTAATTTCTGTAGGTGATAAACAATTTATGTGTACGGAAGTAAAAAGAATATTGCAGATAACTGATTAATAATTATTGTAAAGAAACATTTTTATTATTAGTTAAAGTTATCAGGTGTGATCAAGTAACTAACAAAGATTTTTTCCACTTTAACATAATATTCTAACTTACGTGGTACACAAGCTTCAAATTTCTCTGGAAATTCCTTAATTAAACTGTTATTTATTTGATCTTTTATTGGTCCAAGTATAACTATTGGTCTTGTAAAGTCAATCTCCACTTGTTCAACTTCTGCATAAACTGAGGTGACAATGTTACTATTGCTATCTGGAAAAAAATTACAATCCTATTTTGCAAGAGTTAAATTTATTGCTTACAAACAATTTATTTTGTTTTTAATACTTTGACATTTTTCGACTTGAAATTAGTTATACCTGATTATAATAGAGAGAGAATGGGTAATAAAAAGTACAATGCTGTTCTAAAAAATAGAAAGTATCACTGCGACAGATGTAAATTGCGTAATTAATTTTGTAATTAGGTTCCAATAACTATAAAGAATATTTATCCTATGGGTACATCTGAGTTTAAATTAATGTACTAGTAAAATCTTTTAGGTATGATATTTTTCAGGTCTTAAAACAAAAAGCATATGCCTTTTGTTTTTACCGCAGTACCTGTTTCTATTGTACAATTAAATCTCTTTCAAATTGAGTTTCCGTATAACAAATTTAACTAATGTTTTGAAAGCTGACGGTAACAGTGCATTATCTTTTAAAAAGTTATTTAAGTTTCAGTTTTTTTAAGCTTTTTTTGCTTACTTTTATCTTTGATCAAGGAAAATTGCAGCAAAGAGCCAATTTTCTAAATAAATTTAGTATAATTAAGTAAATTATGAAAAAACAGTGTTACATGACTTTTAGTTCATTACAGGTAGCGAGGAAGAAAAAGAGAGGGAAATAGAGTTCAGTTGAGTTTTTAAAAATGACAAGGGACTCAAGGTCTTACAGCATTGTGGCTTGAGCTATTGCCGAAAATACGAGCAAGTCTACGCATGAGCTAAAGTCTTCCGAATAAATAAACGCAGTATATTACTTCTTTCTAGTTTACCAAATGAAGCAAATTTGAAAAAACAAACATAAAAAAGGCAAAAATAATTAAAGAAGGGTTAAAATGTAAAAAACAGAATACAGAGTAACAAAATGTAAAACAAAAATAAAACATGATAACAATTAAGACACTAACGATAGTGTTAACAAAGATTTTCAAAAATAAAAATAAAGTAAATCGCATGAAAATAATCTACATTGCTCTAACATTTATACCTTTCCATTTGTAATGACAAGTCTAAAAAGACTCTTATGGAGCTGCTAATCACAATCCGGTACCTTAAAATCTATGCTTAATTCACGTGAAATAGTTAGATGTGTGTACCTTTATTAGGTTTAACTCAGATTGACGTTGAGTATCATATTTGTCCGGGGGCTAAGCACTGTACGACTCAGCAGGCACAGAGACTGACCACGTTTAATAACAGAAACTAGTAGGTAAGGAGCCAGATGCAGTTTCTCACAAATATAAAGGATTGCTAGGGACCTATTAACAAGCGTAATATTATCTTATGCTGATGACTAACCGCTGGCACACATTTTAACAATGAGATAATTTAGTGCACATTACACAGGATATGTCGAACTTAATTGTAAAATAATAATCAAAGTATGGAAAAATTAATGTGTTGATCAGCGCTCAAAGAATTGATCATGGTAGAGAATTTTGGTAGCTCCAAGGACGTGAGCAAGTCGTGTAATTTCTACTTAAAGTATTAACTACAAAAGATTCTCAAGACAAAATCTTGTCAAGAGTTGCCCTAAATAGCTTTAAAAATATATTGCAACTGTATTGTAGTGTATTTGCTTGAGTGCCACAAACTCATGTAGCTTGGAAACAGTGCACATGATGCTTATAAGGTGAAAGTGGCTGAGATGAGTGAGGAGCTGTTATTTAGGTAGTGGTACAATCAGCACTTTTTTTAAGCTGAGGAAAATCTGTTTAACTGCTTGTAGCAGTTAAGTAGAATAATAACAGGTAAGGTTGTAAATATAGCTAGCTTAGACAGTCTGTAAGTTAATTCATCTACCTCACATGGGTCAGACTTGGCGTGGGAAAATGTCTCATGTATGTCACGTCCACTAACGTGTCCAAAGAAGAAGCACGAATTAAACGGTACTGGGGCACATAAAGAGGTAGAGACTGAGGATGCTGTGGACAAGAAATCTCCAATACAATTGTAGTTCAGAGTATTGCCGTCAACCAAGGCAGCAAGCACAGTATCTGGCACATGAGCAGTACTAGTATTATAAAGACACCTCCATATGTCAGAGAAAGTAAAGAAGTAAGCCATTATTTTAAGTATCTTACAAACAAAATATATCGTACCAACCACTCAACTTAAGGTTTTGGCTAAAACCTTCCTGGTCTAAGGCTCTAAATCAAAGTGTAAGTACAAGTAATGATAACTCTTTGAAAGCCTACATCAGATCTGTATAGGAAACGCAGTGTACTGGGAAATTGCTGAAGCATCAAGTTTTCCATTTACACCAAACAAACTTCGCCCACTTATACGAATATAACTTTAATTATTTGCAGAGTAACCAGTAAATTACTTAAAAAATAACAAAACCCGCAAGTATGATGAAGAGAGAGAAAAAGAGACGGCTCAAAGGTTATTATGACTAAAAAAAGATCCCTATTTGGCCAAAGAGCAAAATGCATGGGTATTGGCAAGCTTATTACTATTTCTTAAGAGCTTAAGTTAAAGCAAAGCGTTAGGATGAGAATGGAAACGTAAAAAGAGTATAAACCAAATGTTCTTAAGCAGTAATAAAATACATACGTATGCTAATTAATACTTATGACTTATTCTCGGCCCACTGTCTCAGCTTCGCCCGAGACTTACTAAATAGAACACCGTAGTGTGTGAGCATGTTACATGAAATATTTTTAGTTAAAAATTTAATATCTATTCCTGACACTGATCAGAATAAAAATCTTCTTATTAACAACATATTTGTTCGGAATTTATACAGTTTATTTGGTCAAATATGAGGCTGTAAAACTTAAAAAAAAAAATAAGTATGCTGAAACGTTCTGTCCGTTTCTTATGCCATGAAGTAATCATTGGTTATAAGGGGCCGTTGGTCGGCAGTTTTTCCTGTATTATTTACAAAAAGGACTTTTTTTTAAATCTAATAATTTTTAAAACTCTCAAAAAATATACATTAAAAGAAAATTTTTTTCTCTTTCCTCACAACTTTATTACCAGAGCAACAAAGTCCTGAAGTTTGATCCCTACACTTTTTATTACCACAAAAATACAAATATTTTTTCTACTTATTTACAAATCTAGAAGATTTATGAGATTACTGTAAGGGTACAATGAAAAGCTGATCTCTCACGTAATGGATTCTTTATTTTTCAATTTTGACGCTGCTGTTTCTATCTCGATTAATTTTCTCCGTCAGTTCCTTGAAGCGTAAAATTGTATTTATTAGATACATTTGAAGTTTTCCTTCCAATTCACCCTCTTGCGATTTTTAGGATGCTTGAGACTTTTGTGACCCCTAAATAGTGTTTTTTGTCAAGTTTGTTAAGTTCTTACATATTTGTTGGCAAGGTAGTTTGACGTCCGATTGCCCTAAAAAGGTGAGTTTTTTTCTGACTGGTGAGCTTCTTAAGTGAAATCTTTCTTGACTGAAGTTTACTGCAATTGTAACTGCCTGGATACCTCAGCGTGATCTTCTCTGGCCTGCTGTTAAAGCCCTAGATTAATCAGGAGAAAAATTACAAAGTCCGAGACTTTGGAGCTATTTGTAGAGATCTTTCTAAAGGTTATTTAGTATAACGTCAAAGAAGTTGGTGTCTAAGGCACCTTTTTTTGCAGACTCAGTTGTTTTGGCGATCCAAGATGGAAAGATTGATTTGCGATGTTTGCCCATTGGCGACTGCCCCGTTGGCTCAAGTTTTTCTTCTCTTTATAGCAGCTAGGTTTGCCCATCACAGAACTTGGAGAGGATTGGTGATTCCTGATTAAATGCTTAATGTCAAGAGGTTAATATAGGATCGTTGGTCACCTGGGTTTCCAGTTTTGCGAAGAACAACTCTGCTCGTGACAATTTCCAGTAAACAACTGACTTGGTCTAATAGTTGCCGTTTTTAGTTAGCATAGGCTTTTAGTCGACAATTCTCTTTAGAAAATGGTAGTAGCAATGTATATATTAGCAAGGTAGTTTAAATTTGGGTGGCCCTTTAAAGAGCTCATGGGATTGATAGTTAAGTAGGGAAGGTTAATACTTATAATGGCCCTGAAAAGGCCCAGTAGTAGGACTTCCAGCTGTTTCTTATGATTATTTCTGATTATAAAGAGCTGGTTGTAGGTAGTTTGACTCTTACTCCCGAAGTCTTTGTGTATGGAGTTTGTGATGGAGGAAGGTACGTCACTGACCAAAGAATATCTCGTCTTCGGATCGTTTCCTGGATAACCAACCGCTCATGGTTAGTCGGGAAAATGGACCAAGAGAAAACCTTCTGTGTGAATATGCCGTTGGGAGTGCCCACTGAGAAGAAAGCCGTTGTAGCTGCTCGTACTTCTAAGGGATGTCTACCCTAACTTGCATTTGCAGTTAAAAATTCTCTGACGGCCCCAGGCAGGATGGTGGAATGGCCACACAACTTAAAAGTATTTGAGTACGTTGTGCTCTGGCTAGATACGTCGTATAGTATTTCGCTGGAGACATTGTTGGTTAGAATAATTTTTTATTAGTGACACTTGTCAACCCTACAGTTTCAAGGTGGAAGAAGACCTAGGTCACTTGCCAGTTGGAAAATCGTGTCATTGGTAACCGGGGTACCCAGCTGCACGACTATCATTTACATTTCAGATACAGCTCGATGAACTTCTGCTAGCCGACTAAAAAAATTTTGAAGACGCTCTGGCCCAATATAACTGCACTAATTTAATTTTGTTGCAGGTAGCTTTGATCTTATTTTGACGACACCTAGCATATCCTACTGAACTAAAGTGAGTAGCTCGCGTATTATTGCAAAACTTTGAGCTTATTTATTGCTATTGTTATTAAAATTTTCAAGATAAAAACTTTACTATCACCATCTAGAAAAGGTCAAGAATCGGTATGCAGAATTTTAGCAAAATCGATTGAGTAGTTCTCAAGGTTAGTGGTTACAACAGTTTTACCGACTTTGCTTTATTTATGAGCAAAATTAATAAATTACAAGTGGTGCTGTTTTGATAACGTAATAGGTCGTTTAATGGCTGGAAAATTGTGATAGCTATAGAAGGCTTTTAAAAAATGGATAAGACAGATGTAGAGAGATTGAGGGTGAGATTGGAGCAGTGAGGTAGGTTTGATAATGTAATTGATAAATAATGCGTGTTAAAGTTGATAGAGTTCTAAGGCTCAGTAAGACGATTTAATAAAGCTTACAAAGGTGTTGGGGAGGAAGAGAAATCTCATGTCAAGGCTTCTCACGAATACGGAGATCCTGTCAAAAAGCGTTAGCAGTACTATACTACCACTATGTCCCCACACCCCATACGTTCGTTCCACTTGCTCTGGTGTCGCTGAAGAAGGATGTCGTGGAGCACAGTTTTGAGTGATAAATAGGTAAGATTAACAAAGCTTATCGGAGGGATTAAATAAAGGCAATCAAAGGCTAGAGTATAAAGAGAATCATCTTAAGCTCAAAAATGAAAGGGGGGCTATGAGTATAAGATATGGGTGGCTTGAAGTGCACGATTTCGAGGCTATTTGGTAAGCAAGGCGAAACTGATCGACAAGCAGTGCAGGAAATTAATGGCAATAATCTTAAAAGCAAGACACCCAAGGTAGTACTTATAGGAATAGTGCACAGCACAAGGCAAATGCACGCATTGATGGCTCTTTGCATTTGTAAGTTGGAAAAAACAACCAGTCAGCAGAAAACTGAGGATGCATATTCCAAGTAAAAAACTAAGGTTTCTCCAAGAGATTTTCGCTGGCTATGAGATAAGGCATGCCTATAAGGTCTGGGGGAGCCAGGAATGTGATGTTTTTTCTGGATTACTTTCTGTTTATTATTGTCTGGATTATCAACCTGTAGGGTTCCGTGAAGCATGAGAGTAATAATGATACCTGAGTTAGTCGCCGTCTCCAGAACAGGAACTATGATGCCATAAATGTGACTGGAAATGAGAAGCGATGAGGTTAGTCATAAGATGTAGGCAAGACTAATGAGAACTATGTTTTTCTTTTCTTCCCGTGTAAAGTGTGATATGCGGTGCACACGATGCGGATATTACGAGGTGGATTATTTGCTCTTGACCAGGTCTGTGTTGCCCGAAAACCGTCGGTGTCACCACCTATAGTATAAACGCGGGTCTCGTTCTCTGAAAAACTGCCAGGATCCAGTATCGCAGTGACTTTGAATATCATCACCTCTCACAAAGACTTTATCGCAACAAACGGGAAGGGGGGGAATTAGGGATACCGAGAAATGAGCTTTCACGAGCGTTATATTAAATTAAAATATATTATTAAGATTAGCTAAAATCAATGACAAAATGTACTAGCGTGTGTGTGTGTGTGTGTGTTGGATCGCATGCGAGAAAAATTGCTCGACGTGCTCACGATCCGACATCACGAACTAGGCAGACCTACGCGGACTATTCAAGGGTCGCTGCCCTTTACAATAATCTTCCTGCTAGCAGGTACTTACAGGCACTCACACACCTATGCTACCGCTGGGCCTTTCTCCTGGTGTGGTGTATCGTCATCGAGAAACACTAGCTCGAGCCAGCAGGCGTCTTTGCTGACCAAGAAATAGCGCCGTTGTTCGTAGCTCGTCGCCTCACTGACCTTTAGCTCGTTGGCTCTACTCCCGACACGTTAACGACAACTAGGAGCATCACACTAGTACTTCACCAGGACGTCGCGTTCAGAGAAAATGCTGAGGTCCGTCAATCCTGGCCACGACAACGGAAAATGCCTCTCGCACAGAAAATAAAACGAAATGCCTCTCGCGTAGTAATCCAAAAATTTTGCTTCGCACGCTTCAATGTCCTAAGCTAATCCACTTTCTTTTCAGCTTTTTCTTCCTTTTTCCTGTTCTTCCAACTGTCCTATATGGTTTTCCTCTTTTCTCCCTTCCCCAATCGGTCCTAGCCTATCGATGATGGCTCGACGGTATCTCACCGTTACACCCCCTGACTAAACGTTGAAGACCAGAGGTATCCAACTCTAAATCATAGGTGGCATTCAAGAAGGCTCTGGGGACGATTACTGGGAGATCAGTTTGGATAAAGGCTCTTACAAAACTAACATCTCGTTAGTTGTTTGGGTCGGAAACATTGTGCGTCATTTGGCAATGGACCCGTCGGTTGGTCGAATGTTCGGACGTAATCACGTGGTCTGCCATCGCTTGCAGGTGACTGAGCCACTGTTAAATGGCTTTGACACTACGGTCACTTGATGCAGGTGGCCTCGCTTTGGCCAGGCTGGTTCAGCAGCTTTGCTTACATCACTAAGACGTGCAAAAGGTGGATCACTCTTCGCCTGTTTGCCGCTTTCCAACGGTGGTTGAGTAGCGCTTACCACGTCTTCTTCTGACCCCAAGTCATAGAACCGGGGGTCTTCTTCTGCCGTCACCAAGGCTCTGCTTACGTAGGGTTTCAACTGCCTCACGTGTATAGGGCCTGAGTGCATGCCTTCTTTCGATTCAAACTCATTCGTATTGAAACCTACAGCCTTCATGACGGTAAAGGGGCTGACATACCTTGGTACCAATTTCGCAGCCACGCCCTGCGTTGCCAAGGACAAGACATGGTTCTCCCGCCATACCTAGTCACTGGGAGCGTAGACCACGTCGCGATGCTTGGCACTGTACTGCTGGGTGGCATTGGTCTTTGCCTTATCGCTTCGCTGGGCCGCTCCAACTTGCAGTATTGGCAAACGCTCTATGCGTTGCTTCCATCTCTCTAAGGTCTCATCCTTTAGGCATTGCTGAGCCATTAAATCGATCTGTTGGCGCATCGTACCTGGGACGTATGGTTCCCAACCGCTGTTAAGCATTGCGGGGGAGAAGCCTGTGTAAGCGTGCCTCTCTGTGTCGTAAGCGAACACATGTTCTGGCAGCTTCTCGTTCCATGACCTATGATTGGCTTCGACGAAAGCTTGAACCATGGTCTCGATGGTGCGGTTCAGGCGTTCGACCGGGTTTCCCTGCGGGTAGAACGGCAGCGTAAGCATGTGTCGTATACCCAGGCTTTCCAAGAACCCATCGACGTCTTTGTCCTGGAATTCGGTGCCATTATTCGTTAACATCGATTTCAGGGTACCATGTTGACAGATGATGCACTCTCTCAGCATACTCACTATAGCCCTCCCGTTAGCTCACCGTAGCGGCACAACTTCGGCCCACCTCGTAAATAGATCCTCGATAATGAGGATGTATTTGTGGCTGTGTGTTGTTTTCAGTAGGGGGCCCATCATGTCAGCGACCACTACTTGCCACGGAGCAGTGATGACCCTAAGCCCCATATGTCCTGGGGAAAGCCTCTGGTCTACCTTGGTTTGTTGAAACACCAAGCAGCTCCACACATAACGGGCAACATCTTGGTAGTATCTTGGCCAGTAGTATAACCTGGACATACGCGCGGATGTCTTGTTGCAGCCAAGATGATTGACAAATGGCGTGTCATGATACTCACAAAGCACTTGATCGTGCTGGCTTTGAGGCACAGCCAGCTTCCAAGCTTCAGTGTCACTGAGAGTCTCATCGATCGTGGTGTCATGGTGATACACATAGAGGTCTCCGCCGAAGATTTTTCATCTCGGTTGACCCCATGGGTCGTCCCGTACATTCTGTACCATTTCTTAGTACCAATCATCTTTAGCTGGGGATTCCCATACTAGCGCTGCCACAGTGCCACTTTTATCATCCTCATACAGTCGTGACAGGGCAACAGGTACGCAGTTCTGCATCTCTTTCCGGTATCCAACCTCGAAGACTAGGCTTTAAAGTTTCATGGCCCGTCTTGACAGTCATCCAGTTGGGTTGTTTCTACTAACCAACCACCGGAGACTACTGTGATCGGTCATGACTTTAAAGCGTGTCCCTTTCATATACGGGCGGAACTTTTGCGTTGCCTACAAGACCACGAGGAATTCTCGCTCCGTCACGCTGTAATTGCGTTCAGCCGGTGTCATCGAACGACTCGCAAGCTCCAGCACTTTTTTATGTTCGTTGACCATCTGCAAGAGTACGGCACCTAGTCCAGAGTCACTGGCGTCCGTTTGTACCACGTACGGACTCTTGAGGTCAGGTCGTTGTAGCACAACCAAGGACGTCAGATAAGCCTTTGTCTGTTTGAAGGATCGTTGCTGTTTTTCTTTCTAGTCAAAGGGCTGATCCTTACGTAACAGCTTGTTAATCAGATCTACTACCGACGAGTGGTTTGGCAGAAACTTTTGGTACCATGAAACCATGCCTAGGAATCGCCTAAGTTGTTTCAGGTTCTTCGGAGCCAGAAATGCTATAATTGGTTCTAATGTAGCTGGATCTGGTCGTAAACCATCTCGGTTTACGAGGACACCAAGGTAACTCACCTCGGATTGACAGAACTCACTCTTGCCTCGGTTAAGGGTGAGTCCTGCTTTGCGAACGCATTTCAGTATGTGCTTTAGCCTTTTGAGATGCTCCTTGAATGTCTCCGTGACAATTATTATGTCATCAAGGTAGGCATAGGCAGAAGGCTTGAGCTTTGGCCCAATGGCACTGTCAATTAGCCGCTAAAACGTCGCTGGCGCATTAGTCAGGCCAAACGGCAGCCGTCAGAACTGAAAGAATCCCTTACCTGGCACGGTGAATGCCATGACCGGCTTAGCTTTCTCGGCTAGTGGTATCTGGTGGTACGCGCGGCTGAGATCAAGTGTTAAAATGAAACGCGCTTTTCTCAGTTTGCGGAGAATGGTATCCACATGTGGCAATGGATACGTGTTAGGCTCTGTCACAGCGTTCACCTTTCGATAGTCAACGCAATACCGATACTTACCATCCTTTTCGCGTATCATTACTACGGGACTGACCAGCCGCTATTAAATGGCTCGATCACGCCACTTTTGAGCATCTTACTCCCTTGGATGTGAATGACGTCCTTAATCTTATTTAATACAGGGTAGCACTTCTGCTTGACTGGTCGTGAGGTCGTGACATCAATCTCGTGCTCGACCCATGGAGTACATCATAAAGGAGCTTCACGCTCTACGCAGCGGTCCAGAAGGGTCAGCAATTCTTTTTGTTGCTTGGACGAGATTTTATCCAGCCCGATGGCAGTGGGTGGGACCTCACTGGTCGCCATCACGCCCACTGCCTGTAAAGGAACCTTGGTACCTTTTCCATTCAGCACCAGGACTCTATCAACAGGATCATAGACGGTCGTGAAAGCGTTAATAAAGTTAGTGCCGACGCAGCAATCAGCGTCTAACTTGAACAGTACTATAACATCTACGTCCCATTTCACCCTTCTAGGCTCAAAGGGCAGTGTAACGAGGCCTAAAGTGCTTGATGGTCATCTGTCAACCATCACCACGTTACCTTGCGTGAGGCGAAGATGACGACTGCAGGAGTTCGCTATCTGGATTCCGACTGCTTGCATGACGGTGTGGGTAGCACTGGGGTAGTTTAGCACTTGCAGCTTGTACCCGGCTACATTAAGCTGGAGCCACCATCGGCACATGATCTCCGATGCAACCGTGGCCTGTGAGGATAGAGAGAGGTGACGTAATAACCTCGTTTACGTCTGCCTCCTCTCGTTTCCCTGCCTCTTTTTCAAGTGATCCCATGCGTAGTGGCCAAAGTGGTTGCACTGATAGGAGCGTGGTTGTGACTCCTGAAAAAGAGACCTGTCTCTCCGGGTGCCAGGATTTCTTGTGCCTGACCCCTCGTTCGAGTTTTACCTTGGTGAGTGCGAGCCCGAGCCTCAGCGTCCATTCGGTTTGGGCGAAGGAGGCGTGGCTGACCATCGCCCCTATAAATGGGGACCGTTTCAAGAGTAGAAGCTCTGCTTTGACTCATTAGCATAGTTGGCCAGGTCTGTTCGACGCTTCTCGACATATAGAAGGTCAAGCAGCAGCTTCACCATGTCCTCATCGATAGCAGGTTTTCTGACCTTTTTCTTGGTCAGCTCATCGACTATTTCGGCCAAGTACTTATCCATCACGTTGAACCCAGCAATCTTAGGTGGATTAGCTAATTTCTTTGTCAACTTCTTAATTGCCTTTTGAAGGATAGCTTGTTTGCTGCAGATGGACACTATCTCTTGGGCATCAGCACTTAAAGGTTGGGTTTCGCTTACATCCACAATCCTTAGCTGTTTCGACGCCTCCGTAGCCTTATCCTTTGGCTTGTATGCTGGTTCTGGCAAGTAAAAATTTTCCTGTGGGGGTGTCTCATTAAATAAAGGCTTAGTAATAATTAAAAATAAAAATTCTTACATGAGATAGCAAGATAGAGGGTTATTATACATCTCACGGTGGTTGAAATAGTAAAAAACTACCCCTAAAATTTGAATTTGCGTACTGCCAAAAATAAATTAATAATAATTGTGTAATTTTGTCTATAATTTATTCTATAATTTATAAATTGACCAGTAATAATGTGAGCAAGAGCTGGAAAAAGTACCACTTAGCGTTATATGGGTTAAAAAATATTATAACTTACCAAAAAATGGTAATTTTTAGTGATATTTGTGTCAAATAAATAATATTTTTTTGACTTTCTAAGAAATTATTATTGACTTTACTAAGACAAAATAAATCACGAAGTCAGTTTAAAAAAAAATTATTAGGTGATATTGTGGTGTAAAGGGTAAAAAATATAAGTAAACAACTCCTACTAGAGTTGATTTGCATGTTTTTTAAGGTCAAGTGAAACATGTTTCCTAATGATTGCAATATAATACTTCTAATGACAAATTTACTCATTTTTTGTGATGGAAAGTGCAATAACAACACTGCAAGGACACACAGGGTTTGAATTAACCACTAACTACTCCCACGTTTGAAATACATGCATATGTTTTTTCGCACCATTATACTTCTGCTCATAACGTTATTAATTATTTGTCAAATGATTGAAAACGAATTTATTACTACTAATGTCGTAAAATTCATTATGAAATAAATCTTAAGTTGTGCAAGGTTTGAAATAATACAAAACTACCCCTAACATTAGAATTTTCGTGCTGTCTGAAATAAATCAATAGTGTTTTTATAATTTAGTCTATAATTTATATTATTTTTTACGAATTTACCAGTTACGTTGTGACCAAGTGCTGGAGAAAGTACTGTTCAGCGTTACAAGGGTTAAAAAATTTTAAAACTTACCCCAAAATTGCAATTTTTAGTATTTTTTTTTACAAATGAATGATTCTCTTTTGACTTTCTAGAAAATTATTATAGACTTCACTGAAAAGAAATAAACCACAAACTTGATATAAAAAATAATGATTGGGTGATATTATGATGCAAAGGGTTAAAATTTTACAAAACAACCTCTAAATGGCTATTAAATTAATAATGCTCCTCTAAGCTCTTATAACGTTACTGTTGAAAACGATTTGACGTGCAGTTCAAAACATAAATTCTAAGAAAATTACTGTCAAGCTTTACATGGGTTGACATGATACACAGCTACCCCTACAATTAATTTTTTCTTATAATGTATGTTGCACCTTATATACGTTTCAGTTTGTATGTATTTGCTCTTATGATTACTGAAAATCAATCCATAAGTAATGAAAATATACAATACATTATCAAATATTTATATTTAGCTATACGAAGTCTTATATACCACAAAACCACCTCTAAGTTGAAATGTTTTCGTATCACTTGAAACAAAAGAATAACGTTTTTATAAGATTTTCCAAAAATACTTTCAATTACGCTAAGGAAAAATCAGTTAATCATTTTGTGACCAAATACTGCAAAAAAGTATTACTAAGCTCAGTACGAGGGTAAAGTAAGGTCTACTGAAATCTTGTATAGAAATAATTTCTGTTTTTTAAACAAGCGTATAACATTAAAACATAGAAGTTTTGCAAATAACACAAATTAAAAGTTTTTTTACGTTGCTAAAACAAGATTATCTAGTTGTTGGGTCGAATGTACATAAAAAATTTTTTTTTAATAATCTTACGTAAACATAACTCAATTTACAATTAGCTACTACAAATGCTTGTGATATTGTAAACAGGGACGTTAAAATTATTGTAAAAAAACTTCAAGAAATCATAACATCTAGACATTCATAATACAAAAAGAGTTTGATTTAATTGTATCAGTGTTCACTTAACCTCTTTATAGCATAATGATACACCTTCTCATTCTTTTTGTCACAAAATAACTGATGTATTCGTCTTAATTAACGTGGAAAATAATTATAGACATACTTGAAATAATTTAATTAATGGAACAAGAATTTTGCATAAAGATATTTATGCTGATTTTCGTTCTGTATTTTTTGTCCTCTGTATGAGATGTTATGAGATGCTACTGCTATAACAAGAATAAAGGGTTCAGATGAGTTGTCAAAAGATGGGTATAAAATTGCAAGAATAGTTTTTTTAACGGAATTCCGAATGTAAGCACCAATATCACCTCTCTTATTTACCGCTCCATCAGGCAGAAATAAGGATTAGCCTTGAATACTGACGACTGCATCTGAAGTGTTAGGCGTTAGAATGGTTTTGTTGATAGTGTTTATGTCAGGAGACATATCAGCAACGAAGATTTCAAGATGAGTATGATGAGATGATTAAGATGACTTATTTTGGCGTGGATGATAGTGATGGAATTTATCATTTAATGATAAGGGGGGGTTAGCAAAGGTGAAACTAGTCATGGTCCGGATGGAGTAATTTGTGGTAATAACCATGCAGGTCTCCTTCTTATGAGATGGTTATGAGATCTGCAGAGCGATTTTCTGCATAAAAACCCATAGGTCTTTAGGTATCGTTGACAGGTAATTAAGATGACACTGTGCTTCTTACGCTTCGATTATATCGTTCTGAAAGTTAACTTTTTAAAATGGGCGACAAAGGATAGAGGTGTCACCTCCAACTCCAAATAGGTCTTGAGATATAAAATTTTTTAAGTGATAGGGTTGAGAAACTACTAGATCTTGTGCCCATACAGTGGCCGACTTAACCACCAGTGAGAGAGACTAAACATTATTGATTGAAGGTGTAGCAGCCAGAGATGCCATGGGGGGCAGAATTTTACCAATTCATGGCCAAATCTGCATGATAAGTATGGTTCAGTCAAGTATACCAACGACATCAAGAACTTTGACCACTGGTGGTTGGTACCGTTTGGAAGAAGACAGGGGAAGTCTAATAGTATGAATCTTTATCAGATCGGGTGTCATAGTCCTGGCTTCTAAGCATTGGAATAATACTCGTGACTGCCCATCTTTGGCATGAGCTCATGGTTATTATAAAAGTAAACGGTGCAGAACCGGTAAAACCAGGCAATGGTGTTCTATGTTAGTTGGGGTATGGCAAGGGTAGAGTAGTGAGAAGGAGCATTTGGCGGAGAGCCGGGTATTTAAATGGTGTCGACAAAAAAGTATAAGGTTTAAGATAAGTTTGAGGAGATTAGAGTCTTACAGCAGCTAAGACGTTTGCAGCTGGGGAAACGAGATGATACTGTTTAAAACGATTGGAACGTTGTCCAAGTTGAGCTCTTACTGAACATGAATGTATACCAGATTCAGATAAAGTAAATGACAAGTAAAATATTAAATCAAGTAATACAGCAAGATAAGTGAATCAGCTATGTCGGCAAAAAACTGTTGGCCACACGACAAGGTATGGCAAGCTCTCACGGTTAAGTACGGTGTGTGTAGGCAGCAGACAGCTACAACAAGACACACTCCGATACGCTGACAGTTAGCTGATGTCAAGCAGCAGACAACAAGCAGAATAAGAACAGGGCAGGAGGAACGGCACACATAGGTGAAAAAGCGTTAATGTGAACAAACGCAGGTGCATGCCTAAGCGACAAATTTAAAGAACTAAACTTTCGCTCCTGGTTATATGAGATACATGTATAAGCAGTGTAGAGCACCCAAGATATCGATGGATGTTTTTAGTTAATGCCCTTGACTAGTCACATTGCAGGTGCCACAGCTCTAAAAGTTGTCAATTCAAGAGACATATCTTGAGGCGTTTGACCAATCAGCTAATCCAAAGGTCTTGAAACTTGAGAGGAGCGTTGACGGAGAAGCAAAAAATGGTCTAACCTTCAAAATTTTTTTGCTGCAGATTCTCACTCTCCATTGCCTAAACAATTTTAGAATGGCTTGTAGTAAGTGGCTTAAACAATGCTTGAGCCTAGTGGTGAGCAAATATGTACTTTGAAATAAGCCATTAACCAGTGAGAGTGCACTAAAAGCATGATTAACCCACACTTACTGAAGTGAGAGAAAGAGAAAAAGATAGAGAAAGAGGGAGAGAGAGAGTAAGAGAGAGAAAGAGAGAGAGTGAAAGAGAGGGAGAGTGAAAGAGAGAGAACGAAGTTTTTTTCCTCATGCATAATAAGTTTTCCTATTAGGCTAATGTTAATAACTGCACTAGTTATAATATATAAAGTCTTGCCAACTATCAAACACTAATTTCATGCCAAATTTTTTTTTCAGTATTCAAGTTTTGTTGAGTAAGCTTATGTAATGTACAAAATATGACATTCCTGATACACTCATGATTATATGACTTTTTTTATAGCCTCTCTGTATGTCAATGGAGAAATAAACGTATTACCTATGATGGTTTCATCAAAATAACCATATGTATGGAAATTTTCTTCCATTACTATCTTAACTTAATTTCTTACTTGTTCTGAAACTAGTTAAAACACTGTTTCTTTATCGAACTTTGTATAATTTTTAGATGTTTGTAACAATAATAAAAAAACTTTTTTCTTTATTAACTTATATGCTTTTCACGTATATCTTAATTATCAAAGTACAAGCACCAAATTGTGTTAGAACTTTTTTTTATTATAAAAGATTTTTTTTTCAATTTAATGTTGTACAAACAAAAGATAAAAACGTTTTGCTTTAAAAATTTTTCCTAATAACTAAACTACAAGCATCACTGTGGTAAAATATGTTGAAGTCTGTTATTTTTTTTCATTTTTCATGTTCTAAACAATTTTTAGGAGGTTATCAGATAAATAAAAAAATTAGCTTAGACTATCTTTAATTACGAGAATCTTGAAACTATTATTACTTTAAAAAAAGCAACTTCCGCCGTGACATGAGTAACATTCCAGTAGGCTACAAGTAAAATAATATAACATTGTATTAAAGTGCCTATTATTATAAATTAATTTATTTTAAAGTCTTTTAAATAAGTTAAATGATTTAAATAGGCTAACAACTAGGCCATATTAAGGTTATTAGCTCTTTTGAAAGAATTTCAATCTCACCCCTTGTTAACGTAGTGATCTAAAAGATTCTTAAGCCTACTGCCTTCGTCAGTAAAACCTCACGTAAGAAAAAAGCCGTAATACAATTCACTTCTTGCATCCCCCACTGAAAGGCGGCTCTTTTTCTCAGTTCAGGACCAAAGTGCCAGATTCCTAGCAAATAAAAGTTCACATTGTCGTCTCATGAAAAGGTATTTTCTACCACAATGATAGGAAGTACGACGCTTTCTCTCAGGTGTAAAATGTCACATAAGCTGCTGACTTTAGCCTAAAATACTTTTATTTTTATAGAGAATACTTTTATTTAAAATAGAGAATGTTGCCTAAGCCATAACACCATCTTCTAAAAAAATTTCTTAATTCATTAACATAGGAACATCGATGACAGAAGCCCTTTAACTGCGCACTGCTATAACAGTGTAGAAGCAGACCATGAATTAAAAAATGAGTCTTAAGAAAATGAGAATAAGCTTAATACAATTACTGACTAAACATAATAATGACTGAGAAACTCAATCAAAGCAAGCTAGAGCAAACCTAGTAGCTAAAGGTCAGGCAGGACCAGAGCTGCCGAATTTTTATTGGTGTAATAAATTTAGGCACATGACCAGTCAAATGCCCCATGGTCACGTATGGACACTAATGCTATTTTTACTACTAAGATCTCGAATATTGCAAAGAAGACCTGTGTTGAAATAAGGACAATTTTACAAGATGAGTATGTCAGAGATAATGCTAATGATGATAACAACATAAAAAATATGCATAGTAATCTCAGAGGTCATGGTAAAGACAGAAATAGATGTTATTATGCCTTCAGAGGTAATAGCGAAATTCACATAGAAACTAGGGGCTTTGAATTTCCAAGCAAAACAATAACAAAAAAATATCTTGGAAGTAATGATAACATGCAATAACAATAATGTTAAGATGATAACCAAAACTTAAATCTCTTTTATTGCTGACTTTGCAACAACTCATCATATTGTCAATAGAGGATCAATTTTAACAAATTAAAAAAAATTCATTGATGAATTTATTGAGATTGCAAATAAAAATCAACATAGTAATATCGTTAGTGTTAGTGGAGGTAATTTAATTCTGAAATAAAATCCAAAGAAACATGTTAAATTTTAAAATGTTAAAGCTGCTAAAGGTGTAACGAACAGTCTGATCTCGTCAAGATAATTTGCTGATGTGGGGTTTCGTATGTATCTAGACAATTTAAGATTAGAGATTCTTAATAGTAAAATGAAAACAAAATACATATCAGGAAATTACAAAAGACCAAATTGCATTACTAATTTGGGAGTAATAGCTAATTCAGAGATAACTTAGAAAAAAATTGTAATACAAATTCACTTGTAGCACATATATTCTATTTAGATTTGATCATTGAAGAATCTCAGGAAGACACCATAAACCTGCAAGAGAGTCTAAAATCAAAGAGCTTCAATGACACTTGCAACCTTAAATATGATTAGTCTAAAATTGAGAGGAAGAAATACAACGATCTCGAGGGTTTAAAAAAAACTATAGGTCAAAATATAGACTAAGATTAACATAAGTGCATGCTTGAGAACAATACAAAATTAAATTAAATCCTAAGCTTTTAGGAAAAAGGAGATGATGGCTTCTTGTGGCACATTAAATAAGGGCAAATGGCCTTATGGTTTATGGAGAACTGCAGAAATCAGGATTACTATTATTAGAGATTAAATTCACTGATTCCATGATGGATAGTTAAATATCCAAATTAGCTAAAATGGAGAATTTCCTTTTTCCAGAAGTCAGAATCAGAGCATCTAAGCATTTAAAAAAAGGACATGTTGACCTGATAGATCCAATAAAGCAATATTTACATCCAGGCAAAAAATATTCATGATTGTGTTATTAGACAACTATTGTAGATACGCTTAGAGATATGCAGTAAGGAATAAGGGTATATCAGGAGATTATCGAGAAGAATGTCTTAAACATGTAAGAACTCTATGAGGCAATAACGATGAAGCGTGTTTAATCAGGACAGATAATGGCACAAAATTAAGTGGTGGAAAATTCTTAGAAGTCATGAAGAGAGAAAAAGTTTCAGGTAAATTTTCGCCACTACGTACTCTAGATGGTACCTCAGAGCGTTTAAAAAAGTCAATACAATGAAGAATCAGAGCTCTAATGGTGAACTCAGGTTTTCTGAGTACACGAATAGCTTATTTAATCAAACGACAACTTATCTACACGCTTAAGACACTGTAAAAGTAGGGTTGAAAAAATAATAGAGCATTGCAGCATGTAGTCGCCTGATAAAATAATACAAAATTAGGTAACTAAATACTCCAGAGTAATAACGTGAAACCAATGCAATGAAATACATCTAGACAAAAGTAAAACACTATAAAGCAATATAATATAAAACTTCTTCTTCAACAATACGAGAATCTTTTTCCTGAAATCAGCCAGCTTCGTGGGCTTTAATGCAGCTTGTTAGAATGCTGAATAATATTAAAACTTATGCGACACATATAAAAACATATTCGTTCAAGACTATGCTACTATTACATTGAAAAAGCGTGAAATTCTGATAGATACAAACAAAAACAAGATAATAGTAGAATTAGGAGCAACGTTTACCTTTGCAGACTATCAGTGCATTAAAAGCCCTAATACATACGCTTTTTATAAAATAATTCCAGTGAACTCATGTGATAGTCATTGCTACACAAGTTTTTTTGCAGTATACATTCATATGATACTCGAAAGAGAAAAAAAGTTTTAATCATTGTACTTACTCGAATCAGACCATGTGTCATTCACGTTGAGATACACAGGTACTGTTACTTATGCTGCTTTTCTCTTATTCAAACGGAACACCAAAAAAGAATTTTTGTTTGTAGACCTCAACAAGCTTAACTTACTAGCAGAAAATAATTTATTATTAACAATAAAGATATGTTAACATACTTCAGCTTGAGATTTATTATTATAGAAAAACACATTATCAAACATTTGCAAGAATTTAACAGAGTTGTACTGTTAAAGCAATGTGGATAAGTAAGAAGATTTTGTAAATGCACCTAATATTGCCATTATTTTATCTGATGATTTTTCTAGTGAACTCATGGCTAGTCCAGTTTACGTCAGCTTCTAAGTTCAGAAAGTAATGGACATCATGAAACGTGTACAAGTAGTAGTTCTCATGAAAGAAGCCAACGCATGTTTTCAGGAACTACCAGTTTTTTGGAATGAAAAACTTTACTTTTTAGCACCATGCTCCCACAAATTAAAAAAAATGAGCCCAAAACAGGATGTGACACAGTCCTTTACGTAATGCGCAACTTTCGTTCACGATTGTTAAGAATGTAACCACAAATAACAACGCAAAATGATCTGCAGTTACTGAAGCCTGACTGAAAATCATTTTAGTCTTCAAATCCAATAACTTTTTTTTCTTAATGCTCAGGAGTACTTAATCAAGTTGTCACAAGTATAAGAAGATAAACTAAACTGTCACACCATTTCTTGCTCTAACACATTTTGGAGTAAAACTATCCAGTTATACTCGCTAACTACTGTATTTCTTTTACCTTATCCAGCGCCTTTTTTTACTATAGTTCTTATTTTCAGAACTTTGAAATTCATTCAGGATACAATTATTTACGGGTAAATTAAACGCAGAATTTACGCACGGCCAAGTTGCTCTTGAAGAGCACTTTAAAAGTCATTTACAATCCTACTGCTACGTCTAGCCTGATTTCCAATCGACAGTAATCTTAGGCAACGACAAAAATGCTACTGCAAATAGCCCACTAAACTACGTGCAAATACCAGCAAAGAAACTCACGAAAACAGTTTATATAAATGTCCTTACAGCTTCTGCACTTTTAAAAGTTAACACACACTTATACCCTACAATAAACGAGCTCTAGATTTTATCATTAGCTGTTTATACTAATAACGCAGAACCATGAGTTGAAGAATGTTTTTAAACATGGGCTACGTTCCCAGTAGTAGTGTTAGCTAAGAAGAATTCATACGCACCAAGAGCCCCCAGATATTTTTAAAAGTCTCTAGGGCGTCACCTCCACTTAGCCGCACTTACCCAAGATCCATAACTATCCCAAGGTATCCTAGGTACAGTTAAGGTAACCTCTGATGTATACTAAAAGAGCTAGTTCGACCCCGGCTTCCCTGGCTTCCCCCGCTGCATTCCACCATTTTTGGGTGATGCTTGGATTCTCAGTGTACTGCTAGCAGAATCTTAAAAGTCGTGTATTTATCTTGGCTTACGTCCCCAATAACCCAGCCCCCGCAATGTAGCCCATAAATTTCGGATAATTTTCGGAACTTTGTTATATTGCACGCAAAGTCTAATGGTCGTATGAAATTAGCGGTACTGTGGCATTTACGTCATTGTGTATTTTGATCATTTTATAGATATTTTCTACGACACTGCTCACGTGAGTGCTTTGTTTTTGATTACGTAAGTTTCCTCAGCACTGTTTTTAGCAGTTAACTCATTCATCATATTCGGCTATGTGTAACATGACCGTTTACACTTCTAGTATTTTTTAAGCGAATAAATGTGGAGTATACATGTGAAGACTAAAAAAACTTAAATTTTACTAGTGCAACAAAATCCAGCTATTTGGAAAAATAAAACTTGATCAACATCGTAATCCTTATATTGTTAGTGCTGATTGGGATTGAACTACAAAACTTTTAGGTTACTAGAGTAAGTTAAACATACGTACGTTCAAGAGTCATATTTATAAACTTTAGATATTATTAAATTAAGTATTTTACATATTTTTAAAGAAAACAGTAAAAAAAAAAGTTGGAAAAATCTTTAAAAAAAGTATGTAGAAGAGTTAAGAAAGTTTTCCAAGTATACTTTAGGAGCAGCAACAGTCAATTATTTATCAATTTTGCTGCACTTCAATTGTATGAGATTTTTAGCGTTAACTGTACAACCAAAAGCATCGTCAAGCAACTTCGATTACGTTATGTTCAAAAACAATAATTACAATGCTGTAAGTCATTCAGAGGATAACGATTTGTCCAAAGTCAAAAAAGCGCACTAAAAAATAATATTCGAATGAGAACCAACAAAAAAAGTAAAAAATAAAAAACAAGCTAACAAGTTATTTAATTTATAAAAAAAAAACTGAATTCAATGCAGTAAGCAATACGAAACAAAGAAAATACAAGCCAAGGTAAAACATATGTTACAGATGAGGTTGCAGTTATGAAGTTTTTCTGAAAACTTGGTGCTTTTTTCACAACAACTTTTGCAAAAAATTAAGCCATCTTTTAAGGAAGAAAGGTATGAATTGGTAACTAGATTATCAAATGACGTAATAAAGAATAAACTTAATGATGATGAAGTTAGGATAATGAAATGAACTACAACTGTTCTAATGAATTTTGAATGATATTTTATCAAATACTCAAAATTACTTACATTAAAGCAACACAAGACTTCTGCTAGTGCTACAACAAATCGTTAAAAAATAAAAAAAAGGTCTCTGACAATAGTAAGAGAGGAACTAGATGATTATAAATAAGTAAGTGATTTAGGTTAGTAAGTTTTTTTTAATACCTATATATTTTTCTGTTAACTATTTAAAGCATTTTATTACTATTAAATGATAAAACTAACTAAAAAAAGAATTACTTTCAGACTGTGCAAAAGTTGATGATACTGATAATGAGAAACTAGAAGGGATAAAAAAAGGAAGAAAGAACTTAAGGCCAAGGAAAAGAAAGTTTTATTAAAAAAAGAGCTGGCAGACACGTTACACACTTGTATACCAAAGGTCAAGTTGAAAATTAATACGTTATTTTACCCCACACAAATCTATAATTTTAAAGTTGGAACTTTTCAAGAGTGGGGCGTGCCATTTTATGAAACTACTGCAACACAACTGTTACGCCCACTAAATGACGGGAATTACCTTGCACCTGATCAAAAAAATGAAACTTAATATAAAGCATCAGGTCCATAGAACCCTGCTCAATATTCTTACAACCAAACTGGAAGTCAACTTTTAAGATTTCACGACGATAATCATTCGAATATTTTACATTACATGCGGGATCCCTATGTTTCAAAAAAAACTGTACCTTGGCCAGAAATCTTTATGATTAGAGAACCTCAAACATCAAGCAGTCTAAGCACTGTCAGTAATTTTTGTCAGCAACAATATACTTACAACAATAAGACAAGTACAGAAACTGAACGGTGTACGAGAAGAAGTTGTATTTGGATTGGATTAATAATGTTCAAATAATAAAAGCACCAAGACAATCTGGAGCAGTAGAAAGTAGTCACTGACAACCACCTGAACATTGTACAATTCATTTCCACCCCTCTTTAAAGGCTGCTGTTGAAAATAATACGTTCCAGAAAGATTCTTAAGGGCAGAAAAAGCAAATTAAGTATTCAAGAAGAGCTCGAGTTCTGCATCCAGATCCTTATTGTCAGAAAAAAATTGATGGTACTCAGTGCAAAGAAACAAAGAATCGAGAAAAAATATTTAAAAATATCTTTTACGATCCTTCTGGTCCATTATGTCCTTATAATCCAGAAAATACACGTAGTTGCGATGGTTAGTGTGTACATTATGAAAAAAATTAGGCTTTTTATTATGCTTATGCTCAATTAAAATCATAAATTTTGCTTACTTTATTATTTCTCATTTATTTTACTTATTTTTCGTATGTATATTTCACCATAGGACAGTGTGCTGTTTTTTTTTTGGTTTTTAAAGTTTGATTTAAGAAATAACTATTAAAAAATGGTAATAGATTGTAATACTGTTTGTAAGTAGTTTAATATTTGTAACTTAGGAATGTAGTGCAGAACCATTATTTCATTTTAATTAACGTTGTTGTTAAGAAAAATTAAAAGTGAGATAATTCGCTAAAAATTTTCATCACTTATAAGCTAAAATTAGTTAACATGATTTTATTACGTAACAAGATAAGTTTTCAAAAGTTTAAGAAGTACAATCGAAAAATGTAACAGCGTTTGGAAAATTGCGTTTTCAAAATTTTATATTATTAAATATTACTCTTATAAGTTACACTCCAGATTAGAAAATAAGTGTTAAAAAAGTATCTGCTGTTGCTAAACGAAGTATTTTTGTTCTTTAAGTTTAATTTAAAAGTTATAAGTATGTACTACCGAAGTGAAACATTTGAAACCTTTCGTATAGAAGAATAAAATGGAAAATTCATTTTTTTGACGTAAGAGACTCTTAAACTTTGTTATTAATTGAAATGTCCAAAATATGTTACTTTTGCAAAATGAAAATATTTAAAAGTATTTTTATGATATATTATTCTTTAAGATAATTGATTAAATAGGAAATACAAGTCTATAATAAATTATCATTGATTAAATAAGGACGATGGAGTATTTCTACTCCTCCTAATTTCTTGATTATAAGTGATTATGCGAGAAGTCACATAATTTTTTATTTCTTTAAGCTTCCGGTTTTATATGCAAACATTTGATTAACATAATAAATTCCTGTATTTTTTTTATAAAGTGTTATTAAATAGTACCAGTAACAGCAAGTACAGCAAATTAAAATAGGATACTGTTGAGATTACTATGTGTCTGAGGTATGTACTGCCTTCCTTTTTTGAAGTAAACACAGAATCGAAACTGAAATGTACTACTTAGTGCATAGTTAGCAAGCATGTTGCATAGAGAGTATAAATAATGGCTTATTGCATCTTATCGTTTTTCATTAAACAACCAGAAATGTAGCAGATGATTTTTTTTACATATCCGTATCTTTATTCAAGTTATATCAGTAACTATGACTTTACTTCGATAGTTCTTGTTCTTTAAAGTATGCTGTTAGAGCAGAACCGACTTCTTTACCTAGTCCTTATACTTCTGACTTACGATTGTGATTGATTTTGTTGTCATCAAGAAGAGTAATTTAAAAATCACTACCACTACACTTGTCAATTACAATATTAAGTAATAATCATACGCATTTTACAATAAAACTATCGTTTTTTGGTTTTTCTTAAATTGTGTTACTTTAAATGTTTTATTTCTTCGTTGTTTGGCCAAATACAAATTCAACGACCAACTTCGCTGATAATAAACGTTTGTTGAAAAACTTCTTACCACGGGTTAAATTACTACCTAGATTAGGTTTTATAGAACGTTTTGATGAGAAAAAAGCTCCATTTGTGATCATTAAAAATGGCAGCACCATTTCAGACTTAGGCAATTAAGCATCTTGTGGTATAGTAGTTTACCTGACATGAGATACTGGTACAGTTTTAAAACCTTGAATGTTGAACTGTCATGTTGTTGGCCAAAACCACTGACGTCTATAGCAAAATATCTGTGATTTGCATTGAACCAGGTTTGTTGAAGAATAGAATAATACTTTTTGTAATTAAAATAAACGGAACCTAAATGTAAAGGGCATTTTAGTCTTATATGTTTTGAGTCAACTGCACCAATGCTATGAGGCGTTTTTCACTTATGCTACAAATTACTAGCAACATGCAGTAATAGTTTTTTCTTGAAAATGGGATATGCAAATGATATAGTTTACTCTAAGTGGCACTTTTCGTGCGTCGTGCTAGGGCTCGCGAGCGCCAGTAGGCCTCTGGGATGAGGTCCCGGAGTATAGAGAGGACTGAGAGAGAGAGAAAGAGAAAAAGAGAGAGAGAGAAAGAACCAGGTTACGGAAAGTCACAGGTGCATGCTCGAGAGTCCCGAATCTTAGGGGTGTTCGCGCGCTTTCGCTCCAGGTGTATAGGAAGAGAGAGAGAGAAGAGACCAAGAGAGAGACAGAGAGAGAGAGAGAGAGGACCAGGACTAGGGACTAAAGGGGATAAGAAGCAGATTACCGAGAGACAGTGATAGTGTGTGAGAGAGAGAGAGACAGGGTGAAAAAGGTTAACATGGGACGAGAAGAAAAGGGCACGATAGCAGAGAGCAGGTGTGTAGCGGGCTGGGAAAGAACCGGAACGAGAGATTGCGTGTGAGGGTGCGCGTGTGTGTGCGTGCGTGACGCAGCTCGGAGCGTTACGGCAGTGGCCCCTCCTGGTTTCATGACCCCGAATGCGCGCTCGCGGTTCGCGTGGCGAGGCGGAACCGCAGAAAACGCCATCGAGGAGTTGTGTAGAGTAGTGTGAAGAGTGCAATAACGATTTCCTTACTTAACACAGTAGCATTTACCACAATTATCTTCTCTTGGTAGAACGAGAGGAGAAATCCCGTACAATTCCCCTTTTCAGGAGCAGATTCCAAGAGGACGAGGGAACCGGAAGACGTACTAGACGAGGCGTTCACTTCCTGGGTAGCCCTTCCCCCCCCTCTTTTTTTTCCAGGTACAAAGTCAGTGTGACAAAATGGCATCCCTTGTGGGGACCGGTGCGGGACTTGGTGATTTTTTCCCTATAGGAAGTGTTTTCCCCAAGCGAGCGGCAGGTGGCTAGAGGAAGTGATATAGTGCAGATCGTAGTGTAGGACGTAGGTAGGAAAGTGTAAAAGGTGCTGTTAGTGGACTAGGTGTCACAGGTGACGGTAAGCAAGCCCTACAATTACAAGCAAAAAATAATTAGGCGACAGTGTGATCTTAGCAAGTAAGTAGTAACTTGTACATATATATATATATAAATAAATAATAATAAAATATGGACTAGTGGTAATAAACGCGTAGTTGCGCATAAGTGCGGGCAGCTGCACAATCTGAACGGTGAGCTTGGTCGATAACGCGATAGAACCGCGAACGGACTGGTAGCTTTCAAGTGAGAAGCTGATAGTGGACTCTATCGCGGACACCCAAGCTATCCTTAGTGTTGTGACATCCCCGGACGAGTGAGCAGGAAACAGGACGTAAGTGAGCCAGGTAGATCTCGCCAAGAAATCGCGGATTCCCGAGTCTCTGTCCACGGACTTACGTGAGCCGTGCGACTGTGCTATCACAGGTGGTCCACTGAGTCTCTGTAAGGCCGGTAGTTATTAGACGGTAGGATGCTAGATGGAAGCACAAGATCAAGGCATGGACGACTTTGTTAGAAGATCTAGCAAGGGACGATTTATAAGGTGCACGATCCAGAACATGTCTATTCTGAAAGTTCAACGGGAACTGCGTGCATGGAGATTCACGGGCCGTGGGGACGAAAGTGCCGTGCCAGATTGCCTACTGAGGTACCGGATATTTAAGTTGTACCCACACAGCGAGGAAATCCCGATCTACTACGGGGACCTCATGATGTCTCAGCAGCTTAATGACGACACCGAGGAGAAACATGAGTTCCTACCTTATGAGGAAGACTCCAGCCACACTAGCACACAAAGCCAGAGGGACAGGAGTCAGCATACCGGACACTCTTCCCCAGGGATCGAGGACATAGGTTCCGAGGATGAAAGAGGGAATGTACCTCTGGGTGGAAGCACCCCTAGAAGTTTAGGGTATCCTTCAGGATCCAGGACAAGACGCCTCCCGCCAAGTCTAGGCTTACGGGGATGGGAAGAGCCCTCCCGGGGACAGGACCTATTCGAAGAAACAAGCGGGAGGAAGCTGCAGGGCCAGCACCACGTCTGAGGAGAGTACCCCCCGACAGAGACCATCACCTCATGCACGACGTCTACTGCCACGACGACGACATACACTATGACCAGGCCTGGACCAACGAACCTCGACAGCGGCAGTGGACTGACGACGCTCTGGGAGCCATCACCTGTACCGCGGGGGTCCAGCTTATCATTTTCGACATAACGGCCAAGACCGCCGTTAGTTATGGTTCTCTTGATGCCGTGACCACGATCTTCGTGCACTACGTCGGAAGGCGACTGCGGGGCCACTATCGGGGAGTCAGACCACTAGAGGAAGGATCGGGTTTGACCCTCAACTCGGTCCACACGTCCTTCGTCGACCCCCAGGCAGCCATGGCCAGCATGGCCATTATCAGTCTGAGGCGGGTGTCCCAATCCAGCCCAAGGACAACCCCGTCACGCCGCAGCAGGCGCATCACGCCCCAGAAGGGAAACACCGGCCTCGCACCATGGGGGTGCTGTTCTCGGGATTGCGACCCATCAGAACTGACCCCACTCTAGACCCAACTCCCCGAGCCTGCTTTAACTATTGGAAACAGAAGCATCGAGCCAAAACGTGTCCCAAGCCCAAAGCCAACATCCACTGCATCAACTGCGGTAGATTAGGCTTGAGCTCGCCCGAACGTCCTCGCTGCGACACTGGCTATGTGCGGTACTGGGAAAGGCAGCGTGACTCCGCCTCCTCTCATAGAGCCAAGGACCTATGGGGGAGGACCTCTACCCCGATTGGAGATCCGAAGGATCATCTTTCCCAAAGCTATGGTAGGAGCACTTTGAGCCAGGCGACAAACCTCTGAGATCGCTCCATCGAGGACGCACAAGACCTCTTGTGGAGGGCCCCATGGCATGGAGCCCTACACCGCAATACCGCAGAGGAGCGAAACCGGGATGTAGCTCTGGTGTCCACCACCGTGCATCTCTCCCAGGTAATATCCTCGAACCGCCCGCTTTCTGAACGTCAGCTGGAGAGGGATAGGGCGCAACGGACTCAGGACCACCCTAACTAGCCTCGGGAGCAGGTGAATCAGGTAGAGCGCGTCTGGGGGAGTCTTCAGGGCTATTCCCAGGACTTGCGGGAGCTGGTGCTCCGCAGGGTGTTCCAAACGGAACGCGATAAGTAGGCCTGGGGCCTCCAGCTGGACGAAACGGACAACGGACTAGGACCGGTGGAAAGGGGAGAGGACAAAGGACTAAGAAAGTAGATGGCAGGATAGAAATAGGACCACCGGACGCAAATTAAGGGTAACCCACCGGAACTCACTCAAGAACCAAGGGACTAGCGGACAACTACCATTAAAAACCCTCCCGCAGAGAAGAGGACACCATGGAACAGAGAGGGACCCCCCAGGAAGAAGACACCGCTAAGAAGCATCTGGACTCTTGGCTGCGAGACCAACGTAAGTTCTTTTCCATCTTCTTTCATTTCTTCTAGTGTTGCGAGAGAGAGAGAGAGAGACAGAGCGAACCAGATCGGCTTTCAAGCAGCTAGGAATGCTCTACCCCAGGGGGGGAGGGTTTGTAACGAGGCGAATTGAGCCTTCGGGCTCATGTTGCTCTCGCTGACGCAACGTGTATGACGTCACTGGCAAAGGCTTACCTTCCCGGAATTATTCTTTTGTTTTGGCTCCCGGAAAAAGGGAAAAGAGGACGACGCGACGCGGGACACAGCAGCAACAGCGGCGATCATATACGCGTAAGTGCGCGCACCACTGTTCGGGTCGCGTTGGCGGCCCTCGGGTATGAGAAAGAGAGAGAGAGAAAGAAAATGCAAGTCAAGAGGTATGCGCTGTGGTTGCAGCGGGATGGGCTGAGTTAGTCTCGAGTTCTTCGTTCACGTAGTAGCCAGAGATTTGTGAGCGAGAGAGAGAGAGAGAGAGAGAAAGTGCGAGAGGAAGTTGTTGGCCGAAGAAGAGAGAGAGAGAGAAGAGAAAGCTGCTGTGTCCCTGTCGTCGAAGACCATCACCGCGAGGAGAAGACCCAGGACAAGAAAGAGAGCGACCGCAGGATGAGAGAGAGAGTGATTGAGTGAAACTTTATTTATGCCAAGGACTTATGTCTAAATGGCAAGGTTACTTATATCTACATTTTAGTATTATTAATCAAATTTAATCACACTTATATTCACGTTCATACTGACATAGCAACAATCTCGTATATATCACCATTTTAGGTTTTAGTTTTATATCTTACAATAATTACTATTATTTATTATCACAATTTCACTCTTTGCAATCCGATTTCTACACAAAGGCCACCGTGCATATTTTATGTATTGAGAAAACCAATTTATTACATCGATTGTACCTTTTAGAATTATACAAATAGCTTGGATAAAATGTAAAGGCTTATGGGTAAAGTTGAGTTAAATGACGGTATAAATTTATTGATTGATTTACGAGCTGCCCAGACGACCAGAGTTGCCGACTTTCCATCACCCAAACTAAATGCTGGCACTCAGCAAGTATCGATACAGCCCCTGCCTGAAACCACTGAGAGATCCCTGCTTGTGCAGATCTGCTGGTAGCGAATTCCAGAAATGCACAGCTTCCACAGTAAAGGACCTGCGATAGATCTCAGTTCTAGTAGCTAGCACAACAAGCATCGTTTCAGCGTTTTGCGTCGACCTACGCAGGTCGCCCGTCTCAATGAAAAGCTCACGCAGGTACTCCAGGATACCCATCTGCATAACGCGATACATCGTCAGGCCTACAATGTATTTCCTACGCCTTTGTGGATCGAGCCAGCCCAACCGATCATAATAGGGCTTTAACTCTGCGTCACGTCTTAGCCGAAAAATATATCTGGCCACCACATTCACTAAATGGTGCAGCTTCAACTCAAGATAACCTGAAAGATCTGCACATACCGGGCAACAACAGTCAAAGTGGGTCAAGATTAGGGCACCCGCCAGCATCCGTCGAACATTTATTGACAATAGGCCACCTCTATAACCCAGGTGATGAAGCACGCCGTGAACCTTCTGGCATATGCCAGAGACATGGGAGTTCCACAAAAGATCTGGAGAGAGGGTCACTCCCAGCGACCTTACATCATCTGAAAAAGGAACAGAGCCGCCTCTCACCATTACACTCGGCAACACAGCCCTATTAATACGCATTCCACTCTGTACCGTCGCGAACAATGTGGCACGGGTCTTTTCATCATTGAGCTGCAGCTTTCACTCTTCCGTCTATTCAACAACTGCCTCTATATCTTCATTCACTAGTAGAATTTTTCAATAAAAATCCGCCAGCTTGCATTGCAGATAAATCTGCAAATCGTCTGCAAAGAGCATGGCCCTAGAGTGACGAAGAACAGCCATGATCGAGTCAGGAACATCAGGAACAATATCGGACCCAGGGACGAGCCCTGGGGCACCCTAGCATACACGGCACTGATGCCGTCAATTCGCCGTCCAGTTTCAGTATAGACAACGATTTACCAGATATGTAGGAGTGCACCCATTTTATAGCTTCTGGGAAGAAGCACCGGCCAACCATCGCTCGCAACAATGCTGCATGGTCGATAGTGTCAAAGGCACGTCTAAAGTCAAAGTACACCAATTTCGTAACAAATTCACGGTCTATACCCAGCCTAACATCATCGGTCACTCATAGCAAGGCTGACTGTGTGCTGGAACCACGCCAAAATGCAGATTGCAGCGGGGAAATCAACGATGTACGCTCAAGATATCCATAGATCTGCCGCGTTACGATGTGGTCAAATATTTTAGCCAAATAAGGCAGGTTCACAATAGGTCTCGTCTCTCTTGGCTCCATAGGCTTAGGCACCTTCGAAAGTAGCACAACAGTGGACAGCTTCCATGCGTCCGGATAGACTCCCGATTCCAGTTACTCATTCATGACACGAATCAGATACGGGGCCAACAGTTGCAGGTCTTTCCAAAATAACGCAGTGACAGGCCGTCATCGCTACTTCCCCGTGGAGTCCTCATGTAGTGAGCCATCGCCAATCTAACCTGCACCACGTCGTCTATCCGGTGGAAACGAAAAGATTCCTCCGAAGTGGCTGCAATCGCCAATACCAAGCTCAGCTCCGAGCCACTGCAAGGGGGGTGGGTACATGCTATCGACTCATAATACGTAAGAAGGGCCTCCGGGGCAACCGTGTAAAGCAGGGATCATGACCTGCTCGCGGTAATGCCAAAGCGATCTAGTGTAGGCTAATATTGAGCCTGGTTTGCCTCGCCCTCTAGGAGACCTGCAAGGTAGCAGTCCCTAGCTATCTTTATTTTACTTTTGATGGCTCTGCGCAGCGCTCTATACTTGGCAAAGAGGTCAAGATCTCCTCTTTATTTCGCTGGCTTGTGAAAATGGTCTCGACACCAACACTGCTCTCGGATGTCACGACCAATCCATGGTGCCGGAGATCCATGAATTCTTCTATCCGAGAAAGGTGCAAACTCGTCTAGCAGGGAATTTACGATGTCAAGGAGGTGGCAAAGTGCTCTCTGTTAAAATTTCTAAAGTCACGAACGCGAACTACCCTCTCACGCCTAACCGATGCCCCGAAACAGTAATTAATAAATACATAGTCATGCCCACAAATGAACGGAACCGAAGACTAACCCGTATGCTCAACCTTATCTGCTGCATCCACCAAGATCACGTCCAGCCATGTATAGGTGTTGTCACGGTGGTGCGTCGCATTAAAAGGCACTAGATACATCGAGCATTCCTTAATTAACCTTCGCAAGTGATTACAATAATACTCTTCAGCCAACAAGTTGGAATTGAAATCGCCCGCCACTATTATATTCTTATACCTGGTAGCATATTTATTTAATTCGTTGTAAAAGCATGTGAGAACATTACCCTTTGGTCTCCTGTAGACACATGCAAGAAGTAATCTCTGGGTGGACGATTTTACAATCTCTAGAAGCAAAAACTCAGTCTCGTTCAGTTGCTTAATTTAAGGCCTGCACAGGACACTGACAGTGTAGCTTTTGTAAATATAGCAGGCAACTCCACCACCCTGCATATAACGTCACTTTCCAGTCTTCGAGCTAAGGCCCCTATCGTTTCTAAAGAGGTTTAATTCTGGCAAATCACAGAGACCCGTGTCATGGTCCTGCGTGAGCCACGTTTCAGATACGCATAACACATCAATGCCATGCTCCATCATGAAATCTCCGATCATCTGGCAATGCTCCGAAAGAGAGTTCACGTTTACCTGCACAACCCGAACGAAACGCCCATCACCAACCCTCGACCCACTTGTACCTCTTGATCGTGGCAGTTATACAATTCTTCAAAGATCCGTTTCTGATGTAATACTAATTCTAGCGGCACCATCTGCCTTCCAAGCAAAGATTTCACCATTACAGTGCCATGCGTATAAGTAGCCGCTTATTCTGGCCTTTTACTTTGCTAACTTTAATAATTTAAATAGATGGTCAGGCATAACATCAAACAAGTGAATACTTGCATCCTGTGGTGCCTCAGGAAAAAGCGTCTTGAACTTAATCTCACCAAAATTTCACGCTGCATCCAGGACATAATCAAATACTTAAGACGACTTGAACTGGACAATGAAGGATCCACGGGAAGGCGGCTGGCCGTCGGACGCACAGACAGAAGCCCCACCTTTACTATCGCCAACAGCTGCAGTTGAATTAGCGCTGTTGTTCTTCTTTTTCCAGTTTTTAGCAATGCTGTCACTGTTTAATTAACTGCTTAGCTCACTCAAAACTTATTGAAGAAAGTCTCGAGTAGAGAGCGTCAGCAGGATTATAATTTAATTAGTATTGTGGTATAAATAATTATCCAAAGGGAAGCGATGACGAAATAAGAAGTCGAATGCGTATCTTAAATCAACAAACAACTTTAATTTTAACAAAAAAATTCAACTACATTTATCCAAAAGAAATACGATTTACATTGCTCTAATTTTGTTAAGTTGCGCAGAAGAAACAACATTAATGTTTTAATACAACTAGAAAACGCTGATTTTCGATTTCAAGAGAAAGGAATTGTCTTAAAAGTAAAACTAGGCTTATCAAGCCGAGGACGAGAAGAATTACATTACAAGCAGCAAAAGTAGAGAGGCAGCACATAATTATTAAATAGCATGATGTGCTTGAAAAACTGTCCTGACTCAGCTGCAGAAAACAGGCTCTCCCGCAGGTATTACTCGCACACCGGTCTGTAGGCGAAGAGAGCAAGCACGGGGCCTCGTTGCGTTGAGAAGCCCGAGCACTGGAGGAGCCGGGGCGGGGATACCCTCGTGAGAGCATGTGTGTTTGGACAGTGGAACTTGAAAATAGAAACTGTAGTAAGCAAACCACTACATTCGTAACACCCACGAGAGCTCCCTACCGCCGCTTCACGGGCGATGGAATGTAATAGCGCCGCTGCTTGGGCTCACCCTCAGCTTGGTGTCACAACCCTTTTTTCCCGTGACCATAGCCGCCCACCTTGACGCCACTTGCATCGAAAACGAGAGGAATCAACTTAAAAGAAGCAAACTCGCTTATAAGAAAAAAAAGGAATTATCTAGATTTTTACGTAAATTTTATAGTTGAAAAGTCCTTTGGTAGGCAAAAGTACTAAAGATAAGCTATCGTTAATAGAAATAATAGGTTAAATTTGAATCTTTAAACGTAAAAAAAAATTTCTTATGCAGAATGATTAAGGAAAGAGTTACGAATAACATCTAATTAGTAGAAAAAACTAACGATCATAATCATGAAAAACAAAGTAAATTATAGAACTTTTAATATGTCAACTGTTAAAGTCACCTTTACTGCACGTAGTCACTAGCTTGGTTTTTGAAGTGATCTTGATAACAACGTTGAAGCTCCGATTCAGTGGGTAGTTTCAACAATTTGACCACTGGTCGCTTAAAGGTGGATGGGGCCGTCTGTACAGTTACTGCACGTACCAAATTGTCATCTCCTTCGTGAGTTATCATCACCCGACCCAATGGCCAATGGCTTGGTGGAATATTGTCCTCCTTTAAGAGAACGATGTCACCAACCTGTAGATTTGGCTGGGGCTTCAGCCACTTGTTGCGAAGCTGCATGTGATGCAGCACCTCCTTTTTCCACCTGGCCCAAAAGGAGTCTCTGAGGTTAGTCAGTAGCCTCCAACGGCTGACTCTGTTTGACGAAGTTGGCTTCTCACAGTAGGGCTCAGGGTAGGCCAGTAATGAAGAACCCACTAAAAAATGCGCTGGAGTCAGAGCAACAGCTGAAACTTCGTCGGAGCTGAGGGGACAAAGAGGGCGTTAGTTCAAGTAGGCCTCTATCTTGGCACATAAAGTTGCCAATTCTTCAAAGGTAAAGGTTGATGTTCCGAGCACCCTCTTAAAGTGGTGCTTAAAGGACTTGACTGCTGACTCCCATGTGCCGCCAAAGTGCGGCGCTCGATGAGGTATGAATGTCCACTTTATCCCTCTCATGGCTAGCTGGCTGTTGACGCCCTCGACAAATGCAGATGACTCGTTGAACAATTTGTTGAGCTCTGAGGCAGCTCCCTTGAATGTTGAGGCGTTATCTGAAATTAAAGTCGAGCAAGTACCTCTTGCGTGCACAAAAACGGCTAAACGCTGCCAAGAAAGCGTCAACGGTCAAATCTGATACCACCTGAATATGTATGGCCTTAACAACCATACATATAAAGATAACCACGTAACTTTTAGTACTTTTAGCCCCTCTGCCTTTAGAGAACAGGATTGACAGGGGCCCCGCGTAGTCAAGCCCTGTAACTGTGAAAGGCCGAGTTGGGGTTAGACGATACGCTGGAAGTTGTCCCATTAGTTGACTTGCGTTCTTGGCTTGGTGTCGTGCGCAAGAGACACACTGGTGAAAAACTGCCGTGATGACTCTCGTACCCCGAATGATCCAGAACGTCAAGTTGAGAACCGAGAGCATCAACTGAGGGCCTCCATGAACGGTTAAACTATGAGCTTTCTGAACGAGTCTTTTGGTCAGCAAACAGCCTCCTTGGAGTATGATCGGGTGCTTTTCTCCGCTAGAGTAGAGTGATCAAGCCGATCTCCAACTCGGATCAAGCCTTGCTCACAGATAAACGGGTGTGAGCGTCTTAAACTGCTCCGTTTGGTCAGATCTTTGTCCTCAAGTAAGCGACGTCTATCGTCGGCAAAGTGAAAAATTTGAGCCGCTCTGAAGCAAAAAGTTCTTGCAGCGTTGATCTCATCCGCCGTCGGTGGTCCGTGATTTCTCTGGCCACGAGAAAGTTTGGCATTGATTTGCCAACGTTTGATGTAGGCAAGAATTCGTAGAATTTTTAAGAAACTAGTGGTTTGTTTAAGTGAGGGTAAGCAAAGAGATTCGAGTGGTCTACTAGGTTCGTGAGTGTCCACCAGTTCCTTGGCGAGGAGGGCATGAACTTCTTTCTCGTGCATTCGAGAGCGTGGCCACTCTAACTCGGGTAATGTGAGCCACGCAGGACCATTCCACCAAAGATCAGAGTTTGAGATTTCTGATGTTGTGAATCCCCGAGTTGCGCAGTCCGCTGGATTCTGGGCCGATCTTACATGCCTCTAAGGGGCATCTGGAAACGAGGAGATGATCTCGCTTGCCCTATTTGCGATGAAAGTTGGCCACTTGGAAGGCTGACCCATAAGCCACTCCAAGACGATTTGAGAGTCGGTCCAAGAATTAACAGTCGTTGGTGGTCGACGTAGACTTGCCAAAAGCTGTGCAGCAAGCCTGGTGAGAAGTAAGCCTCCACACAACTCTAACCTTGGCAGCGAAACTACTCTTAGTGTGGCCACCTTCGACTTTGCTATGAGCAGGGTTGCCTTATTCCCAGGTAGCACGCAGTAGAGGCAAGCTGCATAAGCTTGTTTGGATGCGTCGGCGAACCCGTGAAGATGCCACTCGCTAGAGGTAGTTGAGCCAGTCCACCGTGGTATAGCAATTTCAGCCACTTGAGCTAGATCGCCGCGAAAATGCAGCCAGCGCTGAAGCAATGGATCGGGTAGTGATTCATCCCAGTCCAATTTGTGAAGCCAAAGTTCCTGTAACAGTATTTTCACGACGACAAGCACTGGGGCTAACGAACCTAGAGGGTCAAACAACCTTTGCGATTTCATAAAGCATTGTACGCTTTGTAGATTCAGTTGCATGTTTGGGCGTTGACACCCGAAAATTGAAATGATCTGTTTTTGTATTCCAAAACAACCCAAGAGTAGATATCACCTCGTTCAATTTAACCTTCACGTTCAATGTGTTTTTTGACAGGAGTCCTTCGAGTACGTAGGGCTGATTGGACGCCCACTTGCTTAGTTTTATACCCACAGACGCAAGTAGGGAGATGAGCTGATCCCTTCTATGACGAGCTCCCTCCAGATCATTCATCATCAGATGAATGGCTGCAGCTTTTGGGTGTGTCTTTTCTCCCTCTAGTGCAAGCTGCCTCATAACTCGCAGAGCTAGAAAAGGAGCAGATGCCGTCCCATACGTCACTGTCGTAGTCCTGAACTCCTAAACTGGCTGTGAATCTTCAGCTCGCCAGAGGATGGACTGCCACTTGGTGTCGTCTTGATGGACCTTGATCTGTCGAAACATTTGGACTACGTCCGTAGTAAAAGCATATCTGAAAAAACGCCATTGAGTTAAGACTGCCGAAATTACAGTTTGTAACTTAGGACCTGGCAATAGGACATCATTCAACGAGAGCCCAGTTGAATCCTTGTGGGATGCGTTAAATACAAGTCGAATTTTTTTTGAATCGTCTCGATTGACGATGGCATGGTGAGGCATGAAATAACCCTCATGAGATCTGGCATTTGGTAATACCAATTCCATGTGATGAGAATCCAAATAGTCGAGCATGAAGGCCTTGTAGGCGTCCGAAAGGCTCTCATTGTGCGCTAACCGTTTCTCTAGACGCAGAAGACAAGCGTGAGCGATTTCTCGAGAGCCGGTGAATCTGGGTATTTGCGAGAAGGGAAGACGCACTACAAACCTATCCTGCTCATCACGATAGTGAGTATCAACGAAATGTTGCTCACAGAATTCTTCTTCTGGAGATAGAATCTTTTGGCACTGAATCTTTTCTATCTCCCAGAATTTTTTAAGAAGACTTGAGATCGATGGTTCTGTGTAGGTATGGAAAACCTGAATTGAACTATTTGTTTCAGATAATACTTTCGAATGGGCCTGACCCATGAGCAGCCACCCAAACACTGATTGTTGTGCAATAGGTGTCCCAGTCGGTCCTACCTTTAGACCATCCTTAATGATTGATGCGTAAATGTCCGCGCCTAACACACAATCAACCCCGCCTGGCTTAGAAAACTGAGGTTTAGCCGAAGAAAGTCCTCGAATGTGAGACCAGAGCTGAACCACAGGTCTTCTCGAGGGAATGAGTTTCGTCAACTCATCCAAGACTAAAAGCGCGACGTTTACTCTGAACTGTGAATCGACTTTGGATTTCACAGACAGGTGCACTTCAGCTTGTGACTTCGACGTGACAGCGCCACCAAGCCCAACAACTGAAATAGCTACCCTAGTAGGTTTTAAAGAGAGTTGCTCAACAACTTGTTTGGAAACGAACGATCGCTGTGAGCCAGGATCGATCAAAGCACGAACGGAAACTGAGTTCCCCTTGAAGTTGACTAGCATCACTCGAGCAGTAGCTAGTAAAACCATACTCTCCACAGAAGTTGAGTTAGCTACGATGGATGAGATCGTGGCAGAACACGACGTCGTAGCTTGCTGTGTCGAGTCATTGTGTTCTGAAGAAGAAGTGCAACCAGTCACAGGTTTTGAAGAGCAACCTGGTCTTGTGACGTTAGCACCTGGGTTATCTGGATGAAGCCTAGTATGATGTTTTCCTTGACATATAAAACACCGTTTGGCTGAAGAACATTTATCGGCAAAATGGGAAGCCTGAAGACAGTTCAGACAGAGCTTCTCCTTTTTGCGAAACTGGACCCTTTGTTGGATTTACATGTTTTTTAACTTTTTGCACCCGAAGAGCCAGTGCGTACCACAGCACAACATGCAAAACGGATTTGACTTATTAGGAGAAGAATCAACAGTTTAGGCTGTATGAACAGCCACTTGTTTTTTACTGACTGACTGAAAACCTAAACGAGCATCAGATTTTTCTGCCGTTGTAAGCGACTGCTCCAAACTTAGAATTCTACGTTCAAGAAACTTAGTTAGATCCTTATATGAAGAGAATCCCTGTTTTCCCTCTTGTGAAATCTTTTAGTTTTCTCGCGAGATAGGATCTAACTTCCGAATGATACAATGAGCAATAAAAGAATCAGCCTGAGCGACCTCACACTATAAATCTAATAAGGCTCGTACTGTTTCTTCGACCTAATCTAAGAGATCATTCAGGTCTTGTGCGTTCCGTGCACGAACATTAAGAAGTTGGATAAGTTTTTTCATATTATTATAATTTCTGAGTCTTATATTGTCGTACCGACGAGTAAGCTTTTCCCAAGCAATGGTTTAATTCGCATCAGTGATTTCTAAGCCCTTCAACCTGTGCGCGGCTTTTCCCTGTACTGAAGCTAACAGGTGTGATACTTTCGCAACATTTGAGAGGCTCGTTTTGTTATGAAGCAGTAAAGTAAAGCGTTGTTTAAAGGATTCTCACTCTCCATGATTACCGGAGAAAGTAGGTAACGAGAGTGCAGGAAGAGAAATCTGATCAACTACCACAGGATTAGGCGTAGGGTCAATAGTTGGCCGTGGGACCGGCGAGAGATCTTTCATTCGCTTACGAATGACAGATTTGGCATGGGTGTAATTATCTTCCGCTTTTGAGTAACAATTTGATTTGAAATAAACGTGTTCTGCTAAGCTAACCTCGTCGAGATTGTCATGAGATTCGAAAAACTGATCCCAGTATTTTTCAAGCATATCTAAACGGGTCTCAAAATGTTCTAAGGTTTGTCTCTCAACACCTACTTTAGAGGTGGAGTTTTCTAAAAAGTTAATTATGTTGTTGAACAGCTTAACCTGCTTCTTCATTAACTTGTTCATGACGAACAACAAAAAATCAACAAAGTTTAACTTAGACAACTGAACAATATGTATTTACGATAATGACGAAGATAAGCACTGTTTAACAAGACAACAAGCAAAAATGTAATAACAAGCCTGAACGCGTATAAGATTTCGAAAAAATAAGGAAAAAGCACTACTGGAATGTGAAAGCGAGAAAAAGAGAGAACGTGTGTATACTTACAGTACCTTTTTGCAGAGAGCTTCTCCACCCGCTCACTCGACCTCGCTTAATCGTCGAGGTATAGGCGCTCACCGCTGCGAAGTCGACAATGGGGCGATGAAAGAGAAGGTGCAGATGTGACGTAATAGAAAAGAACAGCACGATGAAATGGCTGCCTAGTATAGACGAAATTTTTCTCTCTCCTCTTCTCCCCGTGCCACCGAACTGATTGCCGAAGAAAAGATGGCCGACGTGTTGAACCACGTCGTCAAAAATAGATGCGGGGCCACGAGATTCCAGAAGACCATGTATCTGCAGCTCTGCTACCAATGTTTAACGAACTGCTTAGCTCACTCGAAACTTATTAAAGAAAGTCTCGAGTAGAGAGCGTCAGCAGGATTATGATTTAATTAGTATTGTGGTATAAATAATTATCCAAAGGGAAGCAATGACGAAATAAGAAGTCGGATGCGTATCTTAAATGAACAATCAACTATAATTTTAACAAAAGAATTTAACTACGTTTTTTAAAAAAGAACGATTTACATTGCTTTAATTTTGTTAAGTTGCGCGGAAGAAATAACATTAATGTTTCAATACAACTAGAAAACGCTGATTTTCGATTTAAAGAGAAAGGAACTGTCTTAAATGTAGAACTAGGCTCACCAAGTTGAGGACGAGAAGAATTACATCCCAAGCAACAAAAGTAGAGAGGCAGCACATAATTATTAAATAGCCTTATGTGCTTGAAAAACTGTCCCGACTCAGCAGCAGAAAACAGGCTCTCCCACAAGTGTTACTCGCACACCGGTCTGTAGGCAAAGAGAGCAAGCGCGGGGCCTCATTGCGTTGAGAAACCTGAGCGCTCAAGGAGCTGGAGCGGGGATAGCCTTGTGAGAGCATGTGTGTTTGGACAGTGAAACTTAAAAATAGAAACTGTAGTAAGCAAACCACTAAATTCGTAACACCCACGAGAGCTCCCCACCGCCACTCCACGGGCGGAGGAATGTAATAGCGCCGCTGCTTGGGCTCACCCTCGGCTTGGTGTTACAATTCTATTTTCCCGTGACCAGTCACGGTACTCCAAGATATCATCCTTCAGACGCACCAGGCTTAGGACTGTGAGGCTCCTAATAAAGATGTTAGCATTCTGCCCCGAGCCCGCAGTCCACACGCCTGCAACCCTCAACTCTGATTTAGGCACGACTCTCCAAGACTCCCTCAGCTCCTCGACATCAGCCCTTAGTGCACCCAACTTTCAACTCTGCTCTTTCTGCTGGTTCGCCAAGTTCTGTAGGGTTTGTTTGTTTTCCATCATAATCTGAAAAAGAGTCACGAAACGCTGATTTTCATCATAACTCTTCCAACCCGTCAGCAGATCAGTGCTCCCGTGGCTCATCACTTGGGCGTTCCCGTGGTTTCTTCGCTGCCATTTGGCCGAGCTTTAAGGCTGAGCGTTCATCCATTCACCCTGCAAGCCGTCAGCCAAGCTTCGGGGCCATTTGTTCATCTGTCCGCCCAGCATGTACGATGGCGGCACCGATTGAGCCCTTGTTGGAAGGTTGCCGAAGCCGGGGCCATGCCACTGCTACCTGTATCCACCCGGATCGGGCTGGATCATACCCAGTGGAAGATCGACATTGAAGTCATCTTCGTCCGATGACTCACCAACATCCATCCCACGTCCAGCGTCAAATCGATGCATCCTGGCTGTTGATGAGCGGGAGCAATCACGAAGCGAATCACCTCCCTCACTCGGCCGGACCGTACCCTGATGAAAAGCTCGCATACAGCAGTTTGAGCCCTTTGAATTCCTTCTAACGTTAGCGTAGGCTGTTATACATCCCGGGGAAAAAACGCTATCATAATCCAGACAAGTCCAAGAATTATTCACTACAGATCTATAGCACTTTTTGCATGACGGCATCCCGTTTACCTACGCTCACACCACCCCGTCAAAGCATCGCCTACAATGATAAAAAATTGTTAGGTCCAAGATACAAAAGATACTATTAAATCACGATATCATCAGCGACCAGACTAGTAATTTTATATGGCGAAAATAAATTTTATAGGGTTTTCTAAATCATGCAAGCTTCCAGAACCAGCCTGTAACTGTGGGTGGTGGATCTCAACATCAATGGCATCTATAAATATTCATCAAATAATTTATAAGGCTTATGCCACCGTTGTGATTTAATGCAATGAGTAATAACAAAACGTAATAAAGAATAATAAAGGGTAAAATAGAACGCCAACAAGTAACTAAGTATATTAGTAATTCTAGCAATTACGATACAGCGGTAGGCCTCCGTGATGTCTGATACATTAAAATTTTTAATTTTACAACACTCAGTGTACACATACAATTTAAAACAGACACAATACGAGGGACAATAACGTTTAGCGACTATACCTATACCTATCAGTAGGAGCTGTCATTCAGTGTTCGATTTCACTTCTCTCTTTCACTATGAAAACAAAATTTACTGTGCTTATGATCAATCTAGTGTTTATTTACTACCGATAAGGCTGTAGGTACTCAGACAGCAATCGGTAATGTTGCGCGTCTGCAGGGCTCAGATTTTCCAGATGAAGATCCCTAGGTGACCAATGGCAATTTCATCCCCAAAGCAATAAATAAACAGTCGCACTCTCACCAGGATCCAGCAGCCTCAGTTTTGCTCATAACTCACAAGGTCAAAGACGTCCTGCACCAGACAGTCCACGCCGCAGGAACCTCGTCGTAGCTTAGTGTTTCTGCTCGGTTTTCTGGGAGCAGGCTTCCCAATTTGTGATGGCAGATTTACACTTTGAGGCTAGATCCACGCTGTTGATGTTTAGACAATTGCACCGGTCCCCAGGAGGCAGTTCGGCACCAAATAATACAATGCCCGCCCACTGGGCTTCCAGTGGTATGGAATCTATAAAAAAACTCCAGCCGAAAGTATAAGCTTTGCCCACAATTTGCAATCACCGAGCAAGTAAACAAAAACACGTTTCGTTCCGTATAAGTACTGGAGAGAGAGAGAGAAAGAGAGAGAGTAGGACCGAAGCTGTCAGCTCCACGGACTCACCAGCAGCCCGAGGCCCAGCAGGACGCCATACGCCGTTTCCGCGAGTCAGAGAGCTGAGAGGTAGCGTGTGTTTTCCCTCCGTTTTTTTTTGTGCGTCGTGCTAGGGCTCGCAAGAGCCGGTAGGCCTCCGGGACGAGGTCCCGGAGTGTACAGAGGACTGAGAGAGAGAAAGAGAGAGCGCGAGAGAGAGAGAGAAAGAACCAGGTTGGAGAAAGTCGTGGGTGCATGCTCGGGAGTGCCGAATTTTGGGGGTGTTCACGCGCTTCCGCTCCAGGTGTGTAGGAAGAGAGAGAGAGAGAAGAGACCGAGAGAGAGAGAGAGAGAGGACTAGGACTAGAGACTGAAGGGGATAAGGAGCAGGTTACCGAGAGACAGTAATAGTGTGTGAGAGAGAGAGAGACAGAGTGAGAAAGGTTAACACGGGACGAGAAGAAAAAGGCGCGATAGCAGAGAGCAGGTGTGTAGCAGGCCGGGAAAAGACAGGGACGAGAGGTTGCGTGTAAGGGTGCGCGTGTGTGTGCGTGCGCGACGCAGCTAGGAGCGTTAGGGCAGTGGTTCCTCCTGGTCTCAGGACCCTGAACGCTCGCTCGCGGTTCGCGCGTCAAGGCGGAACCGCTGTAGCGCCGTCAAGGAGTTGTGTAGAGCAGTGTTGAGAGTGCAATAACGATTTCCTTACTTGACACGGTAGCATTTTCTTCAATTATTTTCTCTTGGTAGAACGAGAGCAGAAATCTTGTACAACTTCCCTTTTCACGAGCAGAATTCAAGAGGACGAGAAACCCGGAGGATGTACGAGACGAGGCGTCCACTTTTTGCGTACTCCTCCCCTTTTTTTATTTCCAGGCACAAAGGCAGTGTGATATGTACTTTATTGCTATGTATTATTATATTTATACCTGGCGTTTCTATCATCACAGCTACAAGTCAATCGTAACACTTTCAAGAATGTGCTGACTTACGGTAATCTAATAAAATTTAACTAAGTTGCTGGGCAAGCTAAGTAGTATATAGAGAAGAGGATTGTACGCTTGATAGGTTTTTTTTGATGATCTACGTGTAACTCGTGACCGCAATGGCGTGGTGGTAAGTCATACAACTAATTAGTATACTTCAATACTCTGTGCATTAATCAAAAATTTGTGAGTGGCTTTAACAAGTAAGTGCTAAGATAATTGGTTCAAAAAATGAAGTTAATTAGCCACTTCAACAAAAAACTGTGTCCCAGTGATGACTCTGCTATCTATGTCAGTCGAGAGATAGCGCTCTGGTTCCATCAATTGATAAAGTAATTATAAGGAAAGTGTGGGTGAAGTGTCCGAAGGTCACTGATTGGCTCCATCATTTTTTAAGGACAAATTGGGGAAACTAGAATCCAAGCAGTGATGTGTAAATCTGTATTCTTCTCCCCACCCTTTCCATCAATCATACAGTTGCTGAAAATAGCCCCTTCAGTCACACTTTCCTTATACACACTGTACAATCATCTTATATTATCATTCTTTGTATGTAATAGGATATCTGTAATATCACACCTCGTCGCTCTCTGCATCTCTAAGAATTTATATGTCTCTCTCTCTCTCCACGTCTTTTTCTTTCTCTCTTTTCACGACGTTTAAATATCACATGTTCGTTCCTCTGCTCGACAGTTTCTCATACTTTTACCTTAAAAATACTCACATGCAACACTTTGGCTTCGTCAAAGCAGACCCCTACCCGAGTGGTGGGTGTTTCTTTTGACGGGCCAAAGTGTTGCAACATATACTTACGTTATATATTACAAGAACGATTAGCCTTTTTTATTGCCTTTTTTTAAAAATAAATTACGTAGCCGCAAAATAGTTTTTAGGGTGATTCAATCGTTAACTTGGTATTATACTTAGATTTGCCAATTGCAAATTAAACTAATATTGCTGTTGTAGTATAAAAAGAGAACACTTTGTTTGACTCAGTTAGTGTGTCCTTGTTATGTAAAAAAAGTGTTTCTGTAGTTCAACCATTATTTCAAGCAGAAGTGGCTAATTATGTAATACATTTTTTTAATTAAAAGTTAAATAGTTCAATTGTAATTTTACCTAAAAAAACTTTTTTTTATTCACTATGTATTTTATTAAATAAAACTTTGATGATTTATTTGATATTAATATTATCGAATAAAACAAAAAGCATTCTCATTTTACATGTACTACTAATAAGTATATCTTCGACAAATATTTAACAACTGAGTTTCTTAATAATTAATATAGATTTTCAGTAAGTAAATTAAAAAACTTAAATAGTTCTTACTAATCTTATAATTTTAAGTGAACTGAAATCCGTCCAGTAACTTTTTTCATTAATGTTAATTTTAGAGTTTTCTTCTTATTGTTAGTGTCTTATATATATTTTTGTCTACGAATGGGTAATTTGGTCATAAGTGGCTAATTTAGTAGTCAGAGCTTATACTTCTACAAGAAACTGAAATTAATTGCTGTAATTGCGTGAAGTTGTGATTAAAATATCAAAATTTTTTGGGAATAACTTTAAAGCTGATATGTTGACCTCCTAATAAGATAATTAGAAGAGTAGTAAAAAAACATCCTTTCCACACCCTGTTCCAATCTTAATTTTACAACCAAAAGCTTCCACTAGAAAAAAAATTAGCTTTAGTGACATATCTTCGCACATACATTGTTATGTATGAGAATTGTACTTTATATTTATGCCATAGTAACGTCCATTTTTTATCTATTAGCAAAGAGTTACTAATAAATTTTAAATATCTCACAATTTTAATAAGAATGTGGGTTATAGCGAAGATCCCTTTGGGAACTGAATTGTTGTATCTCGGCACACTTTCTCATATCACATTTGTTGTCTTGCATCATGATCAAACAGACGCAGGAGCCAAAGATATTAAAACTTTTAATCTCTTTAAGGAGGCATGAGCGGCCCTCCTGCAAAAAATATTGATTAAGCTATAACTTTACAATAGTTTTTGTTTAAGGTTCTAATTTTACGATGGCATCAAAAAAATTGTAGGTTAACGACCAAATTTTAAAGTAAAAGTAGTTTCAAAATCGTTCGTTTAGCACATGTCTCAAGAAAACAATTCCTAAGTAGCACAATGGAACAAATTACAAGCAAATATAAACAAACACATAAATATGCATGAAAAAGCGATAAATATATATATATATATATGTATATGCATGTACATTTTTTCACGTACCTAACGATATCAGAAAACAATCCAATCTTAACGAACAAAATCTCAAAATATTTATGGATAAAGTAAGTCAAGTTTATTTGTACACATAGAGAAAAAGCATTGAATTTTTATAAAGACACGTGCTTTTAAGGAGTTTAAACCAAGCAATTCGTAGTATAAATGGTACTGCAAAATGGCGCTCATGCCTCTTTCAATACTTATTGTGATTTCTAATTTTTATGTATACAAAAATACCTGCACTGGCCATGTAGATAAAGTACTTGCTTTGCATTACGTCCACTCAGGTGAGTCAATAAGAGTCAAGGTTCAAGTGATAGTGCAACAAAGTTTGATGGAAACACTTTTAAAATTTGTTGGGCTAAACTTGGCCTAAAAATTTTCAACTGTTGGCTAGTCTACATAACCTTGCTATTATAAGTAATCATTTTAATTTAGGTGAAAAAAAAGTTAAAAAAATGCTTGGAGTTAACAAACAGTGTAATATTTATTATTTTTCATTGTCACAGCATACCTGCCAAACACAATAACAGTGGTACTAAGACAACTGTTGTTTGACGATTAAACATACTATGATTTTGATGATACTCATACTATTGTGTTGCATCCTTTAATTTTGATCATTTTTGGTTTGGAGTTGCTCTCAAAAATGAGCACAGATGTATGGGAACTTGACTTTACAAAACTAAATTACTTTTTTAACAGACTGGGTCACTGCCAATGTATATTTTAGGGTCGCTGAACCTAAATCCAGATCTGTTCGACCCCATTACGTGAAGGTTTCGGTTATTTCAAGGTCAAATTCAAAAAATTTGCTAAAACAGAGTTGTAGTCATGCCTATATGTTTTTAAAATCGTAGAAAAATAAGACACTCTTCTGATAAGTTAACTTATGCATAGTTTCAAGCTATTTGCCACACTTTTATACTAAATAAAAAAGTTACTGATGCTGTATATAAAGTCTTTTTTTCAGACATTGCTTGGCTGTCATGTAAATGGGATCATTTATTTTAATTCTTTTGGTTTGATAAGGTAACGGAAAAAATAATTACAACACCTCGCAATGAGCACTATTATGTTCTAATCAGTAAAAATAAGGTATCTTATTTAAAAATATTGTATATCACTGCTGTGTATAAAATTTTATTCACAGCCTAGGATCTTCAGAAAACCATGTCCTTCGGCAAAATAAGAATTTTTGTGGTGCTGTATTATAATAGGTTCTAATAGAGGCCTTGCATTAAGCTGTTAGATGGTCTCTGATAATTTGACCTTTAAATGACTTTGATCCTGACTCAATGGAGTCCAAAGGACCCGGAGTCCATGTTTTGCGAGTGCCAAAACATATAGGCATGACTATAACTGCATTTTCGAGAATTCCCTCAATTTAATTTTGCAATGATTGCAACCTTGACCAAATTTGACAGGGTCAAATTGATCTTGAATTTGGATTTAGCAACCCAAAAACTTATTATTGCAGTGTTCAAGTCCGTCAAATTTAAAAATATTGTACAAGTATATAACTTTTCTCAGTTAAAGGTCTTAAAATTACTATTAATGTCTCACAGGGTTAAACTTTTGATATAGTAGGCCAAAATTAAAAAAAAAAAACAATTATTTTGACAGGAGTAATTAAACGTGGTCTTATTAAGCTGCTAAAGAAATAATTATGTTTTCATACAACATCAAAATAAAAATGACACGGAAGTCAAAAATTTTATGTAGAATAAAATTTTTTAACCGTAATTAAACTCACTTAATTTTCTATACGCAGTCTTTTTTTTAGATTATGTAGAAAAAAAAGTTTAAAAAATTTTCATCAACAGTCTTAGTTACTTTAATAATATGGCATGGCATTATACTATAGTATTATTAAAGCTCTATCTGTACGTTATTTTTCGAAATAGTTGGATGCTTACGAGCCTGTAAAAATGTGCCCTTACATAAAATCATTTTACTCAAAAGTTTCAACATTACAAGCAAGGGAGCCAGTTGAGGAACAGCTGACGTCAATCTAACGCTTTGAAACGCTTATACACTATTGATCTTAATAACCAAAATTGTTTCTACCTTCGATTGCTGTTAGGCAATTTTTATAGACTAACTTTGTTTCAACAATCACAAATTGTTAATAGTAAAACATGAGGTGTGTTCAAAAAGTAACGAGAATTGTTTAATTTTGCGGGTTTGGAGAGTCTGCCTGTATACAATTTTTTTTATTATGTTGGTACACATGCCCCTGAAAAACAATAACATTCTTAGCAATATTCATTGCTTACTTTTTAAGTGGCAGCCACTAACGTAAGACGTGTTTTTTGAGCTTGGCGATTTTCGTTTGTGAAAAAAAAAAAGAATTTGTATTCAATTTTGCGTTAAAAATGAAATAGAGTGTAGTGAAGTTTGTAAAATGTTAACAAAGGCATGAAGTAAGTCTGCTATGAGTGAAGCAAGGATTTACGAGTAGTATAAGTTTTTCCAAGATGGCCGCGAAAACGTTGAAGATGACGAACGACCCGGACGCCCTAGCACATCAATAACCGATGAAAACGTCAAAAAAGTACAATAGTGCATCATGAATTTTCGCCACAATGTCAAACAATCGATAAAAAGTACTACCTACAAGTTTAACGCCGTTTGCGTGAAGCAATCCGAAAGAAGCGCCCGGATTTGTGGCAAAACGATTTATGGCTGTTGCACCACGATAATTCACCTGCTCACACTTCATAGCTTGTTCGTGAATTTTTGGCCAAAAACAAAACTGTAATGATGCTTCAGCCTCCATATTTGCCAGATATAGCTCTATGTAACTCTCTTTTATTTCCAAAAATAAAGAAAACATTAAAAGGCGGTCGTCTAACAAGCATAGATGACATTAAAACCGAATCGCTGAGAGAGCTAAAAGCTATTACAAAGATTGGGTTTCAAACGGGTTTCGAGGATTGGAAAAAGCGATGGCACTAGTGTATTATATCTTATAGTGATTTTTTTAAGGGGGCAAAATAGATATTGATAAATAAATAAATATTTTTCTTATGAAACAAAAATTCTCGTTATTTTTTGAACACACCTCGTATGCACCACTTACTGACAAGATTGCCTAGAATTAAATCTTCTTGAGAACGATGCTCTTTGGAACACAAATTCGCTATTAAATTAGACAGTTCTCATAGCAGATATGCGCATTATATTATATGGGATGAAATTTATACTAAACGTTTATGATAAAGCATTGGTTTTGATCAAAGACATGTGATTGGCATACATTAACAAGAGATTAACTTAATCAAGTACATGTGCATTAAATTGGTCTGCAAATAACGCTTTAAATCATAATTTGCAACGGGAAATTGTATGGGATGTCTATAATTTTCGTACAATTGCTAAAACTAATTCCAAATAATTGCTTCTGGATCAACGCATCGTGTTTGAAACAATAATAGAAATACCTGCAAATTAACGTAATTGAAAACAAGAAATATTGTTTATTTACAAGCACTGCAATAAATAGTAAGAAATAGAAATATAATAAAAACAAATACAATTAAATATTACCGATATTAATTGCATATTCTTTGATGTTTCACATCTGTTATGGGGCCCGAGATCCACACCTGATTTTTTTTTTAAACAGACGGTGACTTTACCGACAGGCGTTATGGCCAGGCGTTAATCTTTCCTTGAAAAANTAACGTAATTGAAAACAAGAAATATTGTTTATTTACAAGCACTGCAATAAATAGTAAGAAATAGAAATATAATAAAAACAAATATATTGTTGATCAAAATAATTTTAACAGTATTTCTTACTTTGAGTTTTCTTAAAATAATATTATGTTTAAAATTGAAACAACGCGCAACTGGTAAGATAGTTAACACTAATTTTAATTTTTTTAACACTGTCATCATTAATTAAAAACAAAATATTATCAATGTTATGAAAATAAAAGACTGAGTTTATGTTAAAATTACTGTTAACGTTATAAAGACAGTTATTTAGTAGGTCATCCATTATAAGACAACTGATGACCTTACTTACTTACTTATTCGAGAGCACTAATGTAACTACACAAAACAAATAATTGTTCTAGTTAGGGTACAGTTACATAGTTTTACAAAAAAATAATAAGCTATAACCTCCGTAGTTATTTTTATTTTATCGCAGTACAAAAATGTAACAAATTATTTCTGTATTACGTTAAACGTTTAAGAGCATTTAAATTGTTTTTTTTAAAAAAAACATAGTAAGAGCAAATATAAATCAACGTGCCTGTCTAATTGTCTTTCAGTTGAAGTGAAAAAAGCTTAAACGTATGCAAGGAGCTGTTGCAACACTTTGGCCCGTCAAAACATGCCCCCACCACTCAGGTATGGGTCTGCTTTGAAGAAGCCAAAGTGTTGCATGCAAGTATTTGTGAGGTGGGAGTATGTAAAATTGTCGAGTGGAGGGGAGAACATGCAAAATCGAAACGTCGTAAAAAGAGAGAAAGAGAGAGAGATGCGGAGAGAAAGAGACATGCTAAATGTTGAAGACGCAGAGAGCGACACGGTGTAGTATTATCGATATCCGATGACATACGAAGTATTATAATATAAGATAATTGTACAGTGTGTATAAGAAAAGTATGACCAAAGACGTTTTTCTTAGGGACTGCATGATTGATGGAAGTAGTAAAGAGGAAAATACAGATTTACACATTACTGCTTGAATTGTAATTTTTCCAATTAGTCCCCAGAAATAGTGCACCAATCAGTGACTTTCGGACACTTCACCTACACTTTTTAACAATCACCTTACTAATTAAAAAAACCAGAGTGCTACCTCTTGACAGATACAGATAGCAGAGTTATCGCTGCTGCTACGAGCCATCGTTCTCTGCTGCAGTGGCTCATCAACTTTATTTTTTGCACGGATCATCTTAGCGCTGACTTTCCGAAGCCACTCACGAACTTTTAATCAATGCACGGAGTGCCAAAGTTTACTAATTAGTTATATGACTCACCATTACGCCGTTGCACTAACTCTTTTCTCAAACACTCATGGTTACGTGAGTTGCGTTAGGATCGCCGAAACGAATCGATTAAGTGTACGAGCCGCTTCTCTGTATACCGCTTAGCTCACCCAAAACGATCATGATCTTACAAGTGGTGTGCAGAGACTTTACCATAAACGTTGCGTTATAATATTAAATTACCTTATGTCAGTACATGGCCAAAAGTGTTGCGATCGACTTGTAGTTGCGATGATGTAGTTCCGCACCAACAAAACTATGGCCCCGTAACAGCTACCACATGTAAGAACTCAGCTTTTTGACTCAATACATACGACAGTTATGGCTGTTACTGTGGCCCACAGGTTTTCACTATAGTATAAAATTAACTTTATCTATCGTGCAGATCCTCTTTTCCCTAGTGCTTCAAAGACTCTCATGGATTAGTAAGCAATACATGAATTGCCAAAATATATTGATCGGTCTTACGATCTGCTACCACACTATTGCGATAGCTTTTTTCATAAGTGTTTACAATCATGTGGGTGGCTCACGTATCGCCAAAACGAATCGTCCGACCGCACGACACGATCCGCTTTTTTGTACACTAGCACAGCCCAAAACGGTCATAGACTCACACTTTACCTACACGGTAACAACTCCACGACTGAGCCTACTACACATCCTTTCTCTTTTCTTATGTGATAAGGTATATGAAATGGCGCAGTAAGTCTATGGATGCTTTTTGCATTATGATATCTCAATCAATTCACTATAAGGCATTTTGTAGGGTATAATGATGGAATCAGCTTGGTTCGTTGAGTCAACTGCCAATACATGTAAGTATTTGTGAGATGGGAGTATAAAAAAGTGTCGAGTGGAGGGGAGAACATGTGAAATTTAAGCGTCACAGAAAGAGAGAAAGAGAGAGACACGGAGAGAGAGAAGACGTGGAAAGCGACGAGGTGTATCATTATAGATATCCTATTACGTACGAAGAATAATGGAATAAGATGATTGTACAGGGTGTATGAGGATAGTGTGACTGAAGGCTCTATTTTTGGGACCTGCATGATTGATGGGAGTGGCAGAGAGAAGAACGCAGATTTACACATCACTGCTTGGATTGAAATATTTCCAATTAGTCCCCAAAAATGGTAGAGCCAATCAGTGACCTTTGGACAATTCACCCACACTTTCCTCATAATCACTTCGTCAATTAATGGAACCAGAGCGCTACCTCTTGATTGACACAGATAGCAGAGTCATGGCTGGAACTTAGTTTTTTCTGCAGTGGCTAATTAACTTCATTTTTTAAACCAATTATCTTAGCACTTACTTCTTAAAGCCACTCACAAATTTTTGATCAATGCACGGAGTACTCAAGTATAGTGATTAGTCGTATGACTTGACACTACACTGTCAAGTTGACTGTTGCGTTAACTCTTTTCCAAAACGCTTAAAGTCACGTGAGTTGTGCGTGGATTGCTGAAACAAACCGATCAATCGTATGAGCTGCTTCTTTGTATACTACTTTGCTTGCCCAAAACGATCGTAATCTCACGTAGATATTTCTTTATCGTAGAGCAAATACATGTTTTTAACGGTCATTCAACTTGGATTGGCATTTTTGGCACAATAAACCATTAACACTTTTAAAAAATCCCCACACATATTGACCTTTTCCGTTTTTCCTGTAATGAATTTTATTACACCCTACGCACCTGGGACCACGTCTAACCTTAATTTTTTCTGAACATCCGTATATAACTGAGATTAACTTGTGCTCACATACTTAACAGTCATAGTTAGCACTGCTTAATCCTTTAAAATTATTTTTACTGTTAGTGTCACTGCCCTACTCTTTACTGTTGTAACGTATTTCTCTACCGACGGAAATCACAGACAAAATCGATTCATTTTTATTCCTACTCAATACATCATTTAAATACGTCACGTAATCAAAATCACTGTAGATGATGACTTCATCATTTTCGACAGAAATATCACTATTTTTATCTCTGTTTAACGCAATAGCAGTTTTTTTATCTCATTTACTGTCACTATTGTCGCTTACCGTATTACTAGCCCTATTAATAATTAAATTGCTATTTTTGTCCCAGTCACTATCACTATTTTTATTCACATTATTTACAAACCTTTTTTTTAAATGTAATAAAACAAGGTTGTTTTCATCAGATAATGGTCTTTTTTTAAAGGCAAGGAACTATAATTGTTTATTACTTTTTAAAAAGTAGAGGCGTTTAACTAACCTTTTAGATTTCTTAATTAAACAATGTTTTACTACTACATAATTATTTTGACTGAAATAAATTACTACGCGTACTAGTTGACAATTATTTCTTGCCCTGTAAAATGTTATTCTGGAAAGCCATTATAGATTGATAAGTCAAAAATCTCTTAACACAATATCAGAACTCACTAAACTGTTTCAATACACTCTAAAACACGTCTGAAACAACAGAATTTCACTGATTACATGCACTTCCGCAAATTTAGTAAATGGGCGTAGTCGCTTACGGCGCGCCAGTAAAATTTTTTTAAAAATTGGGTCAGGCTGTGGTTCACGTGCACTCTCGATTATAACGTCACGATTTTGAATAGTCTTAGCTTTCGAAGGCTCCTTATCTTCCGGAGGCATATTCTCAACTGAATGGATAGTACAAATCGTACCAATAATGTGGTAAGTTGAAGTTTTAGAGTCGGCAAATTTTTATACGAGAGACACATACGAAGATTTGTCACTACATATATTTTCTTTTTATTGGACAAAACGACAATAAGTAACATGTAAAAAGTTACGTATGATCAACCACACGTATACATAATGCTTCACTGTGCAAAAAAATACCGTGAGACTTGAGGGAAGGAGTTCCCACGGTGAGGGTTGTGATCACATCGTAGAAATCAAAAAACAGTAATCAGCATGTTGAGCCTTTTACACAGAAATGACATGCACTATTTCCGTCAAAATTATCGCAGAACAGTATTCTGTTGCGAGATATCAAATGCAAAAATTTTAAAAATTGAATTTTTCTTTTTATAACGACCATGTCGTACAAAATTCTCTTATCGAAACTGTATGCCAAGAGTTCCAGGTATCTATAATTACATACGGACGCGTGGACATGACCGTAAAATGCACACTGTGCAATTATATCTAGATAAAAAGTCAAAAAACTGTAACCAGCTTGTTGAGTCTTTTATGCAAAAATGGATACAGTTGTCAAATTTCTTTGTTAATACGATTTGCATGACATACGATCTTTCCGTCAAAAGCATCACAAATTAGTGTTCTATTGCGAGGTATAAAATGCAAAAATTGCAAAAATTGTATCGTTCTTTTTTAATAATGATAGTGTCATACAAGATTTTTCCATTAAAACAGTCTGCCCAAGCTTCCAGGTGTCTATAGTTATATAAAAGTACATGCACACGACTATAAAATGCCCACTGTGCAAGTTTACCTGGATAGAAAGCAATAAGAGACCCTTTTTGCATGGAGATCGAAAAATTAATCGTGTAAGACATTTAATTGTTTGATTAAAATACAAAAACTTGCAAAAGCCGTAGTTAGTTCTTCACAATAAATATCGTATAACGTAGAATACGCTTCAGGAGTCTCAAGTTACATACATGTGCGTGTGCCCCCTAATACACATTGCACAAATTACCATGTAAGACAATTCATTATTCGTATGAAATACAAAATCAGCATTTTTTCTTTTTTATCAAATACGTCGTTGAATATAGAAGATGTAAAATCAATTCTCTGTGGATATGTTATTCGTCATACAGACGTTCTATAGATAAGATACTCTATGAGCTGCTAGTCAATAGTATTTTCTTACACTTTTTTTAACACCAATTATTATGAAGGGTAGTACCAAAATGCACTTAATAAGCGTTATCAGGTGTTTGTTACGTATTGCAAATGCTTCCGAACCACATATTCGTACAATATGCAGTAGTGAGTGGAGTCATCATAAAGTGTCATAATTGATGGATGTACAAGTAAAAAAGTGTAATTTGATTGTTCTTCATTGTCGGATAAGAATGATTAGTGATGCGCTTGAGCGGGGGCTTTTTAACAACATAGTGATTCTTAAAACAGTTGTGAAAGCAATTAAACAAAAAGTTAACAGTAAGGACCCACTATCAAAAGATTGAATACGATGTTACTGCAAGTTTTTTCTATTTTCAACCGTATGAAGTCAATTTTTTATAATTTATTTTTTTCATTAACGCCATTAGAGACGCTTACCATAAGGTATCCTCATTGATGGACAGTGTTCTCCTCTAGATGGTGTGCATGATCATTGTGGAATTGTATTACAATTCCAAGGTTGCTTTTGACACGGGTGCCCATGGTGTCACTGAATACACCGAGATACCATTTTGACGACCATAGATACAATGGATGATAGATATGAGAAAACTTGCACGATTAACGAAGAGACAAGAATGTCAAATAATGAGTTAATAGAAAAATAGGAATGCGACTTCAACCGAAAACTACGTAAAAACGATGAACTTTTAAACATTATTCGAGAAAATAAAAATCATTGGAGAGGAAAACCGTTAAATTCACGTAATGCATTTTTTGGTGGTCTAACAGGAAATACTGTAGAAATGTATGATTGTCAGGATGGAGAAAAAACTAAGAACGTTGACGTGTCCTCTTTGTATCCATATTGCAAACGAGGTATATTCCCCGTCGGTCATCCTACGTTTTACTCTAACAAAGTGTTAAGAAATAATAGGTGTAATAACCCCGGTTTTTTACGAGCGTGCAGGCGACTCCTCTCTTGTACCTCTACATAGATGTATATCCCTTGATGATGGACGAATGTGCCCCAATGAGTAAATTGTGTCGCTCATGCATCTAATGAATTGATCTTAAAAAAAAGAAATAAAAAAATAACAAAGATAAAGCATCTTTTGAATAAAAAATAATTTTTAAAATTTGTAGTCAAACGAAAACTTATCTGATTTGGCTCCGCTGCAGAATTAACTGAGAACCCATGATTAAATACTACAATTTGCGATTAAATTTAGCTACCAGCACACGTTTGTCTCTGTACCTGAACTAGCAGCATTTAAATAAGTATATCCAAAACAGCAAAAATCTAAAAAAATTTTTTGTTAGTCGTTGGATTTTATTATTATTATTATAAAGTGAATAATATTATACAAAATACAATTTTTATTTGGCAATTGATAGTGATCGTAAAATAAAAATTGCATAAGGTGGTGATGTAGAGGAGCTGTTACTTTTAGGTTTATTCAAAATAAATTAAATTTAAAAAAAAGGCAATTCAGAATAATTATCCTTACCTTTTATATACTTACGGGCTTATTCAATGAAGAACTGCTTTTTGTAATCAGCCAACAAATTAAGTAAAGTTGTAGAAGAGCAATGTACGCAAAATCTAGCAGTGTCCTTATCAGCAGTCTCAGATTACACGTTTCTTAAAAATGGAAACGATGTAAATTGCAAAACTGCAGATTTAAATAATTGGTGGCAATGTTACAATTTTAGAATACAATATATATATATATATCAGATAAACAAACGCTCGACATCAAGTTTAAAAATGGTGCATGATGTCAAAAAGTTTTCACGTTACTGAGTCTTGCCAGTTTTTGAATAAATAATTAGCTTTAAGCAGTTTTTATTTTTCAGCATAGTAATAAAACAGATTTAGGAAAATTCGAGGAGAAATGCCACGTATAAAGAAAAGTTATAACTCTCGGGTATTGACGTTGTTCTAGTTGTCGTTAGCAACCTGTGCAGGTTAAATTTACACGCACAAATAACGTGTATTCCAAGCTATCGAATACATTTTGGAGAGCACTGTTTGATTTTGAAAAGCAGAATGGATTGTAACATTGCCAACAATTTTTTAAATTCTCAGTTTTGTGATTTCTAACATTTCCATTCTCAATAAACGTGTAAGCTGAGAATGTTAATGAGAATACTGCTGGATTTTGCGTACATTGCTCTTTTATGAGTTAAATTGATTTGTTGGCTGATTACAAAAAGCAGCTCTTCATTATAAAAAGTATTTAAAAGGTAAGGATAATTATTCTGAATTGCCTTTTTCTTAAATTTAATTTATTTTGAATAAACCTAAAAGTAACAGCTCCTCTACATCACCACCTTATGCAATTTTTATTTTACGATCACTATCAATTGCCAAATAAAAATTGTATTTTGTATAATATTAATCACTTTATAATAATAATAATAAAATCCAACGACTAACAAAAAATTTTTTTAGATTTTTGCTGTTTTGGATATACTTATTTAAATGCTGCTAGTTCAGGTACAGAGACAAACGTGTGCTGGTAGCTAAATTTAATCGCAAATTGTAGTATTTAATCATGGGTTCTCAGTTAATTCTGCAGCGGAGCCAAATCAGATAAGTTTTCGTTTGACTACAAATTTTAAAAATTATTTTTTATTCAAAAGATGCTTTATCTTTGTTATTTTTTTATTTCTTTTTTTTAGGATCAATTCATTAGATGCATGAGCGACACAATTTACTTATTCGGGCACATTCGTCCATGATCAAGGGATATACATCCACGTAGAGGTAAAAGGGAGGAATCGCCTGCACGCAGGCAAAAAACGAGGGTCTTTAACTACACTTCAGTCACGCGATTGAGGAATCACTGTGTTTTTTCCGACTAAGAAATAAAATTACCGAGCTAGTGGTGATGAAAATAATAAACATGGCAAAATATTCACTCATGGGTGTCGGAGGTAAAGCTGTGACAATGCTCAGCGGTTTTTACGGTGAAACTCTGGATAATATTATTTTGGGCCAGTTACCTAAGCAAATAATCGCTGGTTTTGTTATAAATTAATCTTATAATGGCGATTGCACTAGAGATCTACTTAACTTATATCATTTAGATATTAATTTTCTTCATTTGTACATTGACGGTATTCAAGCTTCTTGCAAACCATTACAACCAGACTTTAAAACAAATAATTTATGCATAGATGCTTATCATACTTTGTTTTCTGGTACTGGTGCTCACTTTTTTAATGAAGAAAATCACATGAATTGCCAATCTTATCCCAATGGTTACTGCCTCTTTGCTTTCGATCTAACACCAGATTTATCGGCCAACAAATGTTCTCATTGGAACCTGATTAAACACGGTAGCGTTAGATTGGACGTTCAATTTGCCGATGCTCTAAGTACGACTGTTAACTGTATAGTATATACTGAGTACAAGAATATTCTCGAAATTGATACGTCACGTCAAATCATGGTCGACTTTAGAGGGTAGATGACACTACTCGGTACATGTACTGACACTCGCTGCTTGGACACATCAGTCATCTCTTGGTTTAGTTTCTGCTGGTACGCTTAATCAGCCATCATACGCAATTGACCATGTAATAGACATTCAGTATTTCAAGGTGAAAAAAGACGTAACGGAGCCGGAAAAAATTGCTGTCGTTGCTTTAAACATTGACTTTTCCGCGCATTGAGTAGTAACACCTGCTTGTCGCTTGCCAAAATTTAGTAACGAGGTGCAACGACAAAATATTTAATTGTCCTAGTATCATCATGGATCTTATCTCTTTGAGAGTGAAGTACCTTTCAAAGCGATTTTCAAAATTTTGTATGATATTGGAAGAAACACACGCAAAATTTAGGTCAGAGGTTGTGAAAAGTGGTATGAATTGCACAAAATTACAAATTGTAAAGTAATAAATTTGAAATACGAGATCGACTGTCCACCCTTGAAAGCCTTATCAGTGGAGAAGTATTGCATACACCACGCACTGAAGCCAGATTATCAAAAATATCGATTTGCTTTGAATAATGTTTACAAATTAAAGTATTGGCTCTGTGAACACAACTTTGACAAGAAATCATCAAAAACAACGGAAATTTACTATGGACAGTCTGAAAATACTGCAATATTTTGCGCAAATCCCTCCGCATGCTGTGGGTGTATTTCCGGCAGATCAGATCCCACGGGTGTGGATGAAACCAACAACGTTTGTCATAAACACTGACAATTATTCAAATCCAGGCACTCATCGGATTGATATGTATGTAGAAAAAAATGGTAATGGTTTTTATTTTGATAGCTATGGTGTACAATCGTATATATCGGATCACATTAATTGCTTACGAAAAAATTGTAAAAAACTTCGTTGAAATGTTAAAGGAAGTCTATACTCAAATGTATGCGGTCAATTTTGTTTAATCTTTCTGTCTTACATGAGTCGTGGATTGAGTTTCAGAAAATTTCTTGAAAATTTTTCCGATGATTTGAAAAAAATTACGAAATTGTGAGAAGTTTTATTTCGTGAAGATTTAATAAAAAAAATTTAAACTATGTATTGGTGAGCGGTGGATGTTCAATAAGATACTTACAGAGAAGTTGTAATAAAATATCGTTAATGTGAATCATTCGTCAGTGCATTAAAAAAAAGTACCTACAGACTGTAATAAATTCTAAGAAATAAAAATGTCAGCATATTATAAACCTAACTCTGAATGTTTTGTAAAAAATGCTTGATGGTGTAGTTTTGACTAGCTCAAACGTGATTCACCACCTCCAAGCGCTTTTAATATTCCCGCTCTTTTAAATAACGAGTAATATGTGTTTGTGCTTTGATAAAAACCAACTGTCAGACTCTGGTCAATCATCTGACAGTTAATACATTGTAACGAGGAGACAATGGAGCCTGTGAAAAAAAGAGTCTTGGAGAGAGAAGTTTTGGATCTGTCAGCCTCAAGGCAGCATCAACAATCATTGCTCCCTCACATTATTTGCAAACTTTATGGACTAAACAAATTATTTAGTAAAAAAATTATTATTGGGCATCAATACAAAAAATTAATAGACAACGATTGGAAACCTATCGTTCGTCTGTTGGGCGCACATTTAAAATGAATTCCTTTCACAGTTTCTAGTTGGAATAAGTTTAAACTAACCTTCTTTGACAGTGAAAAAAACTTTACGACGGGTGATAGTAACTTACAAGATATCAAGATTTACTGGTCCAGCTGGTCCTTGAAGGTTACGATCAGCTATATAGAAAAAGCCATTGAGATTGAAGAAATGAGATGACAATATGCAGACGAGAGAGCTGAAAAGTAGTATCATCGAAGTTGAGTGTTGTAAAAAAAAGCGTTTGATCATTTAAGCAAATTTATTGTACATTGCGTTGATTGTAATTTACGCACATTTAGCGAAATATCAGATTATATGCTGATCGTAGCACAGGAATTCATAAACTTTATTTTAGAAAAAGATAGTAGTGTACATGAAGCAAAAATTAATTACTACACACCAAACGTTGTAAAAAATATTGTAAGTGATTTGAATGATGACGCTGTGCAGACTATTGACAAAAAAGTTGTAGCACATAACATTGTAAAACAGGAGACTTCAACAAAAGATCTCATGTGTGATATTGTATACAATATTGCGTCTTTTCATACAAATGCCCGTGTTAATGCTATGAATCATAGAAATGCATAAAATAAATTTTTTTTACTTGTTGTTACTTAATTGTAAACGCACTCCTTTTTTTCATAACAATACAAATAAAAATATAAAATTAAAAAGACCAAATACCCTTTCGGTATACTAGGTTATTAAAAATTAATACAAACACATACGCAAAGATGGTTTATGCAACCATAGCAGTGGATTGGTAAGAAAATGTGAGGAGGGGGAATGTACGGTGAACTGACCCGGAAAGCTTCTCCATTTCAGGTAGAGAGGATATCCTCCTTCTATTGTAAGTTTACGGGGGTACAGTGGCTCCGTTCAGGAACTCAGTCTGGAAAATAGCGTCTTTGGACAATCATTTCACAGTATCGCCACTCGCATCTCTTTCTTTCGCCCTCTTAAGTAGTAAAGTCATTATCATAACACATGTCTCTCTCTTTCTTAGTATGTTAAATATAGTTACTCTTTATAATTTTTCAACTGGTTTCGACAATTGTCCAGTGTATACTGCTTGAAATCCAAGAAAAAATAACCAAATGGCCTTGAAGTAGCATCCCATTACGCTTCTTGCAAGAACCGAGGATTTTCTAGACACACTTGTCTCGAAAGATGTATTTACGTGTTATCTCATAAATTTCTAAAGATGACAATGTATTGCGGGTTTAGCAATATGTCGCGTTGACTTTTACTTTAATGAAATATATTTTGTGTGATGGAAATTACGCTGAAACTATTATGATGACTACCTTTACTAATTATGTTGACGATACCACTACAACCGAATCATTCGCATTAAATCATTTATAATGACCAGTTTAAGTCTATGATTGCCCACCCAATCGCTATTTTGTGGTAATCCCTGGTGGAACTCAACATTACTTCTGAGATCACGGTAACCATACCGCCACTCACCATAACAAAAAATGACCCGCTTAAATCGAGTATTCCTCATACGGTCAACGTGTCGAGCAAGCCGTCTGACAAACACGGTTTTGCCGCAACCTGTAGGTCCACTTAGTGTACACGTCCACGGATGTTGTAATCGCGTATTCATACTGCCAAACTAAATTCTGTAGAATAACTCATTGACTGCTGTAAGCGACCAAATCATCGGTTTAAGTGTGGGTGGCATGGTCCGTGCTTATTCCCACGCCATGATGCGAAAACAAGTATGTAAGAAAAGTAGGATAAGAATCAACTAGAATTTAAGGAAACTCAAGATTGTAAGGAGACGGTTGAAGATAAGGGCAAGGGCCGGCTAAACGTAGTATTTATTATGCGGAGGAGATGTACTAACACTGGGACGACGCGTAGATGCTTCGTTTGCCACCACGCCACTGTAACCATGAGACTCCGTGCCTTCAGGCTTGTTGATGAGGGTCGAACCCGGGTAGGTTTGCCACTGGACAGCCTATGTCGTCAGGCGACAGGTACATATCCCCGTCAAATCTACTTTCTAATTTGTTATTGTTATCTACTTTACAATATGACAAGTTACAAATTTACGTAAATCTTTATAGTCTTCAACCGTTCAATCGCAAATAATGTTGTGTTAATATAAAATGTATTATAATATAAGCTCTGCAACATTGCGTCAGTACGCGGCGAGCGACCAATTCGACGATGTATTTTAAATGGCGCGCGTGAAGCTAGTTCCGCAAAAGAGCGATGAATGGAAGCGTTCGCGAGGGGAGAGCGTAGGGCGTTGTATGAAGCGAAAGCGCTCGTAGGGTTAGGCAGTAGTGTGTTGTTGACCACGATAAAGGAAAGTGATGGCGCGTGGATACAAATATGTTTTTTTTTTAAGTAAATAAATCAGCAAAATATAGTTTTGAGACGATTTCCTTTCTTTGTTGTCGATTCCTCTTCTGTCAATTACAAATAGTGCCAAAACCCGGGATTACAAGGGTAATCCAATAGAGAGTCCAAGAAAAGGAGATGGGACCGAAGAGGAAAGTTAATGAGGACGGGGAAGAGCACTTGGTGAACAACGCTAAGAGAGCTATCCCGATGGAATGAACTCAGATCCTGCAAACCATCCAACAACTGCAAGCGAGACTCAATCAATCACCTGGTGATGATATTGGCATCGACGGTTTTGACCAGGAGATTTAAAATACGGCGAATGATACTAGGGAAACGGGACCATGCGCTGAGTCCACTCGCAACGACCAGAATGCGACGACAACAGGCAACCAGGAGCTGCTTGCCCAGCTCGCTGGCGCGTTTGAAGCTACCTTGCGTGCGGTGCAAAATAGTTCTATTTTCGGAAATGAATCGCGTTTATTGACGCGATTGACCGATGCTAAAACGCTGGCCAATTTCACTGGGAATGTATCGGAATAGCGGCACTTCAAGAAAGTTTACGCAGCGAGCACAGAGGCGGGCGCGTATACTGATGCAGAAAATGTGGCGCGTTTGTTTGTTGCGGTACAAGGTGAGGCACGCCATGTTGTGCACGCGCTGCTAGCTACGGGTCGTAGGGCATCGACAATTATGGAAACGCTCGAATTTTACTATGGCAACACACATACCATCGCACTTTAGATTTTGCGTGATCTCAACGAGTTACCCAATATAGGAAGTGGCTTGATATCGTTACCTCAGTTTGCGTCATCCCTAAAAAACGCGGTCGCTGCTTTCAAAAGTCTCGAATTAACAGGGTACTTGCACAGCCCGGACCTGGCGCAGAGTGTAGGTAATAAACTTCCGACGGTACTTTAGTACGAGTATAATCTGTACGTGGCTCACAACAGAAAAGATGGAACTGAATTGGAAAAGATGGCTGACTTTCTCTTCCGTGAAGCCGAATTCGCGGTAGCGGAGGGTTTTTTTGGGCTCTATGCAAATGAAGCGAAACCACTACAGGCTGGACACACTTCTGGCTGCAAGGCCCCTCGTGTAAACAAACAACAACGCGTGATGGTGGCTGTTGAAGAGGGGGAGGAGGAACAGCGTCGCAATGTGCGGGAACCCAATGCCTGTCCAGTGTGTAGGCGTGATAACCATACGTTGGCTAATTGCTATAATTTTCCGCGTAAGACCCTAGAAAGTCGATGGCTGTTAGTTAAGAAATTCAGCAGGTGTTACAGGTGTTTGGCGTCCAGGCACTAACAAAGAGCATGCCAGGCACTGAAGTGTGAGCAATGTGCGGGACCACACCACATAATGCTGCATAGGCCGAATGGTAGTCGTACTACGGCAGACAACTCCTCACTACAAAGAGGCCCTCGTAATCAATCAAATGAAAGCCAGCGAAACGAAACGTCGCAAAGCGCTACCGCGTCTCTATGACTAGTCTGGCTATTTGCTTTATTAAAAATAATGCCCTCGCGCGTCGGTGGACCAATACGCGCAGTGGATGCGCATGTGTTGTTATATGACGGGTCCACAATTACGATGATTGATGCCGGGCTAGCCAGAGAGATCGGGGTACGTGGAGAGAGGGTCGTTGTAAGTATTCGAGAAATAAGAGATGTAGCGGACTCAAGTTCCATGTGTGAGCGTTTGCAGTTCGATATCGAGGGGGTTGACGGTGCGCGGTTGATAAAGGCGTTAGCTGTACCTGCCTTGTCGTTTCCGACCCAAACACTTTCACGACAATTGGTAAGGCAGATCGCCAGAGAATTGAGCGTATTTGTACAGCCGTATACCGATGCAACACCGCGAATATTACACAGGCCAGACAATTGGTCGCTGTTGGTGAGTCGTGAGGTGCGTTGCGTACGTGACATAGTAGTAGCGCCTTCATCGACCGCATTAGGTTGGGTAGCTCATGGCCACGTACAAATAAACAGGCAGAAGCGTCGTGATTAAATCTCATGTGAAGCAACGGTAATGGCAATAACTGTCACCTGTGAGTCGTGTACGAGCGATCTGCACGATATCAGTTGTATGATACGGGAGTACTTTCAAGTCGAGAGTATAGGAGTGCATGAATCCGTAAGAACCAATCCCACTGATGCGCGTGCAGTGAATATTTTAGAACGCACTACGCATCCACTGGAGGTGGGATGGGAGACCGCGTTTTTATGAAAAAACAACGCAACCCCCGTTCTTGACAGTCGCAGAACGGCTTTAGAACGTCTATATTCTGTCAAACGGAGGTTGGATAAAGACGAGGCGTACGCGACGTTGTATTACACGGAAATGGATCATTTCATTAGCCAGGGGTACACAACGAAAGTAACCAGCGATATAGCTCCCACGCGTTTGTGGTATCTCCCGCACTTTTGGGTAACAAGTGTGTCCAAACCTGGTAAGGTTTGGCTCGTGCTCGATGCAGCAGCAAAGACGAACGGTGTGAGTCTTAATGACCAGCTGGACGTGGGGCCAGACCTCCTACAATCGCTACCTGGCGTACTGCTACGTTTTCGTCAGTACGCGGCAGCCTGCAAATTGGATATTAAGGATATGTTTCTCCATGTTGTTATACGAAAAGAGGACCACGGTGCCTTACACTTTTCGTGGTGAGGGAGCGATAGAGTCGGGTACCCGCAAACATTCGAAATGACGCGATTAGTTTTTGGGGCTAAATCGTCGCCATGCAGTGCCCATTACGTAAAGAACGTAAATGCCGAACAGTTTGAAACGTTGAAGCTGGAGGCCTTGCGTAGTATCGTAGTAAACACGTACGTGGATGACTATCTCGTCAGTCGACCATCCGTCGCGCAGTTAGAAACGTTAGTTGCCAACGTGATTGAAATAAATAAGCGCGCCAATTTTTTGATGCACAGCTTGGCATGTAACGAGCCGATAAACATAGACAGTGGGAATGCACGAGCAAGTGTACGGCTCGAACCGACGATGTTGTACGACGGTAAACCAGAGCGTATACTAGGAATGTACTGGGACTCTGCAGCCGACACGTTGAGATTTAACGTGGGGATAGATCATATTCCGAAGCAATTGTTGACAGGTAGTGAGTGGCTAACTAAGAAGCAATATTTACGCGTCATGATGTCAGTGTACGACTCACTGGGACTGCTTGGGCCGTACACGCTAAAAACGAAATTGATTCTGCAGGCGGTATGGCGTAGCGGGATGCAGTGGGACGATTCGCTGGGGGACGACGAGCTTGAGGAGTGGCTTGTGTGGTTGAAGATAGTACAGCTCGGCAAATTACGTATCCTACGGTGTATTACTCCCAAAGGGGGGGAAGTTAGGAGCGCCCAGCTGCATGCATTTTGTGACGCGAGTGCCCGAGCTTACGCGGCGTGTGTGTATTTACGCTGCAGAACAGATGACAGCAATGCCCAAGTTACACTTTTAACTGCAAAACCGCGCGGTACTCCTGATAGGACATTGTCTATATCACGACTAGAGTTGCAAGCAGCGGTCTTAGCGTCGCGCCTCTTAAATACGGTAAGAGCGGAGTTAGTGATCCCGTGTGAGCGACAATATTTATGGTCAGATTTGCAGACTGTGTTGCTTTGGTTGAAGAGAGATCCACGGGTACGGCAGATGTTCGTTGCGCATCGATTGGGTGAGATCACTGTGCAGACAGTGGGCGCATCATGAAGATGGGTCCCCACCAAGCAAAACCTGGCTGACCTAGCTACAAGGGGAAATGCGATCGATGACGGCGCGGCGATTACATGGTTCCAGGGGCCTGGATTCTTGAAATAACGTGAAAGTCAGTGGCCGGTAGCAAAAATTCTGACGCGCGCGGAACAGAAAGCGCTTCATGGAAGAGAAAGGCGTGCGAAACGCGTTTGTACTAAATCTGGCCATGAGGTCTATACGCCTCTAGTATCACGATTGCTAGGGTAGGAGGGGTTAATTATAGTAGCACGACATAAGTGCAAATTTTTTAGGCGATGGGTGTGACAGCCACAGACATGTGATCCGGAAACCGAGAAACAGTTAGCCATAGAGTATGTCCATCGAGGTGTACAATCCGACAATTTTCAAGGGGAATTGCAATCCCTTCAGCAAGGGAAGAAAATATTGTTGGAAAGCAAATTATCGCACTATATGCCGTATGTAGATAAACAGGGTCTGCTCCGAATACGTGGCCGAGGAACAAAAATACAAGATGTTTAGTTCAATCAAACTCCGATTGTGCTCGATGGGAAGCACCCAGCAGTACGCGCGTTAATACGCGACTCGATCATTGTCGATATTTGCATGTTAACCATGAAACAGTGATTAATGAGATCTTGCAACGGTATATGGTTGTGGGAATATGCCCCACTGTTGAGTCGGTTTGCAACGGATGCCTGGTATGTAAGTTGCGTCACGCGCAACCAAAGGCACCGTTAATGGCTGCGTTACCCGAAGGCCGACTTGCTTATAGAGAGCAGCCCTTAACCCACTGTAGGGTTGATTATTAAGGACCTCTGTATATTTAGATAGAGCGCAGTAGGGTCAAGTGCTGGGGAGTAATATTTACGTGCCTTACGACGCGCGCAGTACACGTGGAGGTCGCGGCCAGCTTGGATACGGGTTCTGCGATCATGGACCTGCGGCGAATGCTTGCGCGACGGGGGTGGCCAGCTGTAATGTACAGCGATAATGGCACCAACTTTCGAGTTGCTTGTGCAGAACTCGTGGAGGCTGTAACAAAAATGAATTGGTCAGAACAAAACACTTACGCTTTGGCGAATGACATGAAATGGATTTTCAACCCACCGGACGCTCCCCATATGAGGGGCGTCTGGGAGAGACTAATACGTTCCATCAAAGTCGCGCTCCAAGCGACGCTAGCCAATGAAGCTCCTTTCGAGGAGGTTCTGCACACGGTGCTGACAGAAGTTGAACACATGTTGAATTCCAGGCCCTGGACATATGTGTCCGTTGATCCACGTGATAATGAGGCCTTGACGACTAACTATTCTTTGCTTGGCAGTTTAACAGGCACCGTAGAGTTGCCCACGCGTAGCGCCCGTCGTCTTTAATAGCACAAGGATTGGGAGCAAGCACACGTTTTGGTGGAGCTTTACTGGCGAAGGTGGTTGAAAAAGTATGTGCCCACATTGCAACAGCGTCAAAAGTGGCAAAATACGACCGACAAAATCAAACGAGGCGATATAGTCTTGATTGTAGATTTGCAATCTCCACGGAACGTATGGTGAAGGAAAACGGTGATTGAGTCGTATGCGGGTGCAGACAAAGTGATACGTGCGGGAAAAATGAGATCAGGCAGTGTAGAGTATGTTCGTGCCGTAGTAAAGTTGATTAAGCTTTTCCGTGATGAGGTACAAGAGGTTGCAGTCTCGTGATACTCTTGTACGAGGGGGAGGACTGTAGGCAACCAAATCATCGGTATAAGTGTGTATGGCGCGGTCCATGCTTACTCCCACGCCTTAATGCGAAAACAAGAATGGAAGAAAATTAGGATAAGAATTAACTTGAATTCAAGAAAACTCAAAATTGTTAGGGGACGGTTAAAGATAAGAGCGAGGGCTGGATAAACGTAGTATGTAATATGCGGAGAAGATGTACCGACACTGGGACGACGCGTAGATGCTTCGTTTGCCACCACGCCACTGTAACCATGAGACTCCGTGCCTTCAGGCTTGTTGATGAGGGTCGAACCCGGGTAGGTTTGTCACTGTACAGCCTATGCCGTCAGGTGAAAGGTACATTTCCTCGTCAAATCCACTTTCTAATTTGTTATTGTTATCTACTTTACAATACGACTAGTGAAAATTTACCTACATCTTTATGGTCTTCAACCGTTCAATCGCAAATAATGTTGTGTTAATACAAAATGTGTTATAATATATACTCTGCAACATTGCGTCAGCACGCGGCAAGCAATGAATGCAACGATGTATTTTAAATAACGCGCGTGAAGCTAGTTCCGCGAAAGAGCGATGGATGGAAGGGCTCGCGAGGGGAGAGCGTAGGGTGTAGTAGGAAGCGAGAGGGCATGTAGGGTTAGGCAGTAGTGTGTTTTTGACCACGACAAAGGTAAGTGATGGCACGTGGATGCAAATATGTTTTTTTTCAAGTAAATAAATCAGCAAAATATAATTTCGAGACAATTTCCTTTCTTTGTTGTCGATCCCTCTCCTGTCAATTAGGGGTAAACGCACCATCTACCGTACACCCGTAAATTCACTTTATTTTGTTACCATGATTTTAAGACAGTTTGATACTGAATATTGACTCAGTAAATTTTAAATTGTTATTTAGGATCTCAAGAGAGCACCGAAATTTTTGTGAGGTGCTAGAGCTTGTTAGAATGATTTTATAATAAAAATATGAAATAGAAGTCGTGTTCCTATTTCCGTACTGCCGTTCTCATTACCGGACCCCATCTACCGTACGCGTTCCTATTACCCGACCCCATTCACCGTTTGACGACAGATTTGACTATAACCTCACATTTTTGTTTACAACTGCATATCGATCTCAGTGCCTGCTACATAAATCACGATGAAAACGTCAAAAGCAGAGTAAGATAGAAAATTGAAAATCAAGGAAAAAACGCCAAGTCAATTATGCAATTCAAAAAGATAGCAGACAGAAAAATCAAAATAGAAAAACAATTACAGAGAGAGAAACAAAGATTAGAAAAAGAAAATAAAAAATTACGAAAGCAAGAAGAGAAGTTAAAAGCCATTGTTAACAGAAAAAAGTCTGTTGAGGAAGATTTAATAGACGAGACAGAAGCTATTGATTTACAAAAGCAGATTGGAGAACTTCAAGAGAAACAATTAAAACTAAACCAAAAAAGAAACAAAGATCCATCATGAGTAATTTTTGTAATGCAAGTTATTCTTGAATATTCATATTATCGTAAGTTGATTAATACTATAGTCTCAAGCTTTTTTACTGATTTTTGTCAGTCTAATTAAAATATTAAAAAGCAATAATATCTAATGATATGAAACAGAAATCTTTTCAATGAATAAATTTTTTTTTAATAAATGAAAATAAGTTATTTCATACAAACAAGCAGTAATTAAACTTAGATTAGTTTCAGCTTAACGACAATTAAATCTATGATTACTAAATAAAACTTTACTTGGCAAAAATTATTTAAGAATAACTTGCATTACAAAAATTATTCATGATGGATCTTTGTCTCTTTTGGTTTAGTTTTAATTGTTTTTCTTGAAGTTCTCCAATCTGCTTTTGTAAATCAATAGCTTCTGTCTCGTCTATTAAATCTTCCTCAACAGACCTTTTTCTGTTTACAATGGCTTTTAACTTCTCTTCTTGCTTTCGTAATTTTTTATTTTCTTTTTCTAATCTTTGTTTCTCTCTCTGTAATTGTTTTTCTTTTTTGATTTTTTTGTCTGCTATCTTTTTGAATCGCATAATTGACTTGGCGTTTTTTCCTTGATTTTTGATTTTCCATCTTTCTCTGCTTTTGACATTTTCATCGTGATTTATGTAGCAGGCACTGAGATCGATATGCAGTTGTAAACAAAAATGTGAGGTAATAGTCAAATCTGTCGTCAAACGGTAAATGGGGTCTGGTATTAGGAACGCGTACGGTAGATGGGGTCCTGTAATAAGAACGGCAGTACGGAAATAGGAACACGACTTTTATTTCATATTTTTATTATAAAATCATTTTAACAAGCTCTAGCACCTCAAAAAAATTTGGGTGCTCTCTTGAGATTTTAAACAACAATTTAAAATTTACTGAGTCAATATTTAGTATCAAACTGTCTTACAATTATGGTAACAAAATTAAGTGAATTTAAGGATGTACGGTAGATGGTGCGTTTAACCCTACAACCACGGTGAAGGCCTCCGTGGACCGCTTGCCAAACTGCAAGTGTTTTTGGAACGCTAGCGCCAACGCATCTCGCACGACCAATTGGCTCGTTTGTCATGGATCATGAGTCATGGATGGCTCGAGTGACCAATCGACTTGTAACGTCGTGGCAGTTGGAGCACCTATTGCGCATGATCAATATTGGCTTATTAGGGAGTTTTCTCCTTATCCATGGCAGATTTAAGGCTAAAGCCATACGAGTAACTAACAATTAATTGATTTTCTTAAGGTTAAAGATTCGTAGTGAAGAATGTGCTGATGTCGCAGTCTTAGAAACATTTATCAAGGTTTATGAAACATACGTCACAACGGTTTCAAGAATGCTCTGACACGAGTACTAAGTGATTATTTCTTCAAACCCGTACGTTGGATGTCTTTAAATTAACGTTAGCTTTAAAATTGAAATAAATTTTTGTACTTTATTGTTTAATAATACGTACTCCAAGGAATTTTATACAAGGACATTTTTAAACTTAGAAAAACGAAATTATCTCAATGGTATTTCCACGAGTGACTGTAGTTAAAAAATTTTCAGGAAAATTTATTTAGGCGGCAATCCTAGCTGTAAGTTTAAGCAGTGGTGGCGGTGGTGGCAATGGCATAAAGAGCTTGATTGGCAGTCGACCAGACGAAAGAAGCTGATTTCATCATTATACCTTACAAAATGCGTTACATATAATTGACTGAGTCATCAAAATGCAAAAAGCATCCGTAGACTTACTGCTCCCTTTCACATACCTCATCACATAAGAGAAGAGAAAAAATGTGTTGAAGGCTCAGTCGTGGGTTTGTTACCGTGTAGATAAAGTGTGAGTCTATGACCGTTTTGGGGTGTGCTAGTGTACAAAAAAGCGGATCGTGTCGTCCAGTCGGGCAATTAGTTTTGGAGATACATGCACCACCCACGTGATCGTAAACACTTTCGAAAAAAGCTATCGCGACGGTGTGGTAGCAGACCGTAAGACCAAACAATATATTTTGGCAATTCGTGTATTGCTTACTTATCCATAAGAGTCTTCAAAGAGCTAGGAGAGTTTTATTATACGTACTCACAGAGTCTGATATTGCTTTAACTATAACGACATGCATCCTTAAGCTCTATCAGTCTAATAATTCTCTGCGGCAATTATTTCTCTGCCAAGATTTACTGTACATATACATTTTGTTCTAGGTTGGTTGTTAAAAAATTTATCTCTAGTCGCTTGCTGGAGATTTATCGAACGGCGTTTTTAATTTTTATCATAAAAAAAAATTTTTTTTGACCTTTCGTAATTACGTACATAATTGTTATTGAACTTTGAAAGTTTTTTTTTGTAGTGGTGACTTAAGCCAAAAAATTGACATTAAACGCTTATAACGTCTTACTTTTGCTAAATAATTAAGGTACTTTTTAACTTTGAAAATAATCTCACTTTTTTCAAAGTGTCTGACATATAAAGTCCTTCATTATGTTCTCTGAAAATATAACTTAGAAACTCAGCCAACTTAAACATTGAGGTATGCGAAACCTTATTACTCTTTCAGCACGGACAAAATTGAAACGGTATTTTTACGAGTTTTTGCTCGTAACCCTTACTTAAGATAAGTTCCCAGAAAGCGCTTATTATGCAACCTTTACCAAATTAGAAGTGATGAGGAGAGTAAATAAAAGTTTTTGTTGGTCTATGCATCAAACTCCATGAAAAATGACTTTTTAATTACACATGACTTATTTTTCGAAGAAAGATTAATGATTTTGGTTGTTGCAAGCAAGTCTCCGATCACAATATTATTACTTATGGTCCTGACATGGATTTAGAACTTATAAAAGCTAGGGAATTATTTTTTTTATAGGAGTTTTAACTGCTCTAGACAGAAGGAGAACTTATCTTTAAACATTAGTATGTACGTAAAATGTAATATATATATATATATCTTATAGCCGTGTACTTGTACTACTATTTTAAAAATGTTACATAAGGAGAAAACATATTGCTGCTTCTAAGAAAAACCTACTTTTTGTGTCACCAATTCATAAAGGACCTGATTCACTATTTTAAGCCCCCATAACATAATGAAGTGGTTAGTCAAAGTTACAGTAAGATATATATTAGTTGGACGTAACCCCCCCCCCTGTGCTGTGCGTGCCAATCCCTCAATTTTTGAATTTATGCTTTATTCTTTTAGTTTGCTCTTTCAATTAAACTAAAAACAAAAATCTTTATCAAGTAGCTTATAGGTTAAAATAGAAGAAGTGTAAATTGAATACATCCTTTTTAATTAATTTATAAGACATAATTTGTCTCTTATTTTCAAATCTCAGAGAATATCTAAGGAGATAAAACTTGGAAGACATTATTAATTATTTTGTTAATTACATACTGCTCTAGAAAACAAAGGTCCAAAATGTTCTTTATGCGTTTAGCCAACTATGTGGCATTACCGTAATATACTGTTGCTATGAGATCAACAGCAGATGCATAAAAGTGGTTAAAACACAACACCAGCCGTGTATCTTGCAAGAATTAAAAATCTTTATGATTCTTCAGAATCCAGAGTAATTTTTTGTTTTGTTTTAATAATGGTAAAGATGTGGGTACTTAAATAGTACTACGCAGTTGATTACATGTACAAGCCACAACTTCAACCAACAGATAGAAATTAAGAAGATATAATAGAAAAGGGCCGTTTTTACAAGTTTTAAAATTGATTTTCTACTAGGTAATTACCATTTAAAAGAATGTATCCTTACACAACATTAATACAAGCTACAATATTGCCAATTAATTTTTACAAAATTTACAACAAAAACTGAGAATTGCAGCAATTGTCATATGTAATACCTTAAAAAAACCACCTTTTTTTGTATTAGTTATATTGTTCTTTTATTAACAATAAATCATTTTTTTTACAAAATAAGTTAAACATAACTATTTTTTATATACATTTTTGTTATGCCTTTGTAAACTATTTTTTCTATAAAACGATTTTTTACGATCATGAAAAGAATTTTAATTTTGTTAATGTAAAATAAGAGGAGGATTTAAATGTATTTGTCTTTTTAACTTATTTTTTGAAGTGTATGGACTAAATAAAATATTTTACTAATTATTTTTGTTTTAAATCTTATGTTGTTTATCTTTTATTATGATCTGACATTTATTATATCCAAAATACTTATTGTTATGCATTTTGATACAAATATTTTATGAATTTGTATCTTTGTACATTTATAAACAGCATTTAAATTCTAACCAATAAATGAATCTTCAAATTATAGTTCTATGTTGAAAAATAATTAAATAATATAATGTGTCATATTTATTTACCACATTAGCTTTTAAACTTGTAAGTTAATTTTTTTATTAAAAATATTTTAAGTAGTTCAAGCGTTACTTTCAAATGAACTTGTTTTCTAGTGAAAGAATATGATCTGAAAAAGGTAAAATAAGTGATTAAAATATCAAGATAATAAGTTATGTTCATGGAAAAAAAGACTCTGTAATGTCCCTGTAAAATAAAAATTTTTACTATCCATAAGCATTTGAAAAAAAAATTATATATATGTATTTTCCGTTTGATAACACGATTATTTTTAGGCGATTTCTTTTGTTTTACTACCAAAGTATCGAGAAATTTAAAAAATGTCGAACAAACGTAGGGCTTATAAATCGGCCAAATGGTCCGACACAATAAGGACTTTGAGGTGCCAGAATGTACCATAATACCTTAGAAAGATACTGGATAGCTAGCTTCAGGATCACGTACTCCAGTACGACACGAAGGGTGGACCAAGAGAGAGAGGCGCCTGACGTCGGAAGTCGCACAGGGCTCCACCCTGGCCCTGACTTATGAAACCTGGTCTACAATGAACTTTTGCGCCTTGAAATGCCTCCGGGGGTCAAGCTGACAGGTTTTGCTGATGACATAGCACTGCACGTTACGGTGAGATCCCGAAAGGAGGCCGACAGAAGAGGGGAATTATTACCTCACTTAGTTCCTCTCTGGGCATGGTCAGTTCGAAGCCTATCTCCATCGCGTGGGGGTGAAAGCATCCCCCAGATGTGCTTACTGCCCGCGGTGGTTGATACCGTCGAACAGACGTTTTTCGTGTGCGAGAGATGGCACCACGAGCGCCAGCAACTAGTAGACAAGCTCGGCATGACACCCACTCCTAAAAACGTCATCTCTGAGTTGCTTCGCACCGAAGAGAGATGGAGGGCAGTGGATGGTTACGTTAGGTCAGTGGTCCGTCGCAAGAAGGAAGAGGAGAAAGCCGCTGGGCGGGAAGCCAAGGCTGCCCTTTACGTGGCATCATAGAAAAGCAACAAATGTTGTAGCGGTAGAAAATGGGTGCCAATCTTCCAGGACCCCGAGTCTTTTTCAGGTCTCGAGAGGACTGGCACCTCTAGCGAATGGTGGTTAGTTATCTCGTCCATGCTGGGAGAGGCGATGGTCTCCCTGGTGGCTCCACCTTGAAGTAATGCTAACGTGGATTCAGGGTAGATCAAAAGCCACGCGGTATGGGGGGGTTTTAGTGGGTATGGGTGGTGTAATAAAAAAAATTTACCGAGTCCCACACTACCGCTGTCCCTGCGGTCTGCCTCAATGCATTTCCCTTCCCTCCTACTACTTCTCCTATTACTAATACTGCTGCTTTTACCATTCCTACTTTTACTACAGCTACTATGTACTACTACTACTACTACTACTACCTGGAAGTTTTCTAGATAGTTTTTCCATACTGGGCACTATCTCGGGTGGCGAATAGGGGCACCCTCTTATGATCCGAGGTGCGGCGTCGGCGTGTGTATCTGTATGTACGGGGACGTGAGTTTTGTGATTTAAGCCTTCATTGGTGTGAATACGTGGGCTGGTACTGCTTGTGCTTTTTTCTCTTAGCTTTTTGCTGCTGCCATGGGTGACGCCTAAGTGGTTAAGACAGGCAAACAAAAACTGGCACCAGCCCTGAATGGAAGTAAGTGACGCTTAAAATACTCTTTTCAGATACGTGCATAACACTAACACTAAACTCATACAGGTATAATCGCAAGTGGTTTCTGTTTGCATGTCTCAACAATGTCTCTTTTTGACTAGAGTGGGGGGCCTGGCGGTGGGTGAAGCCAGATGATGAGGCCCAGGTAAGTCTAGATAACAACTTGTCATATAACTGCATTTCTCATGAACAAAAAAGACGTGGTTGGCTGACTTACCTAGGCTTACAATGACTGAGAAGGCTACATAGTGGCACTGTTAGTTATCAGGTTATCTGTTGTGCTCGTAAGAAAAGAGCTCGCTCTAACGGCTGTAGTGTACCTACATGTAAATACACTACACACAACCAGTACTGTCACATTTCTTACACAACGCCAGGGCAGTCTTCGTGGGTGGGACTGAGGGTGAGTGGTGACTCCTGGCCAGTATCATTTTTCTCTAAAAACAGAGAGGGTTGCTACTTTGATTTTAACCGTTTACAAGTCTTTATTTTGAGAAAAAAGGGTAGTGGCCTTTACGGGTCAGTACGTAACAAAGAATGATGTCAAAATGAAAAGCGTCAACGCTTAATTTGTACCCCAGGTAGTAACCTCTTGGAGGGGATCCAAATCTTCGGTGCAAGCCCTGGTAACTGTCGCAGGTTCCACGGATTCTGGGGGGAGAGGGGCACAAAGATGCTATTTGTGGCCAGCAGGGACTGTTGGATGTCCCATGGCCATTTCTCCAGAAAAGACGAAGACGAAGTCTTTATAGTGTCAGCAGCCATGCCAGCAGAAAAAATTATGCCACAGTTTTTAGCAATTAGACTCAAGAAGATCTTGCCTATGTGGAAAGCAATGGCAAAGAATTGATAACCAAGCAAAACCAGGAGATTAAACAAGATAAATCTGCAACAAGAGACACTAAAAACACGCTCATAGCTATTAACGAAAGGTATGGGAACGTCGTGATGGAAGGCCTCAAAGCTGCTCTTTAATACCTCAAAGCGGCAGAGACGATACGGAAAGACTTACTTTTTGGAAAGGAAATTTTTACAAAAGATCGAAAGGAGTCCTTTGGATCTCTGAAATGCGGAAAACATAGAAGAGATAATTTCCGTCGTACTGTTTAGAAAAAACCCTGAACAGTGCTCTTAATAAATTAGAACGAGCCAAAAGAAACAGACGCCTATCAGACAGCCCTGAGTTACGTCAGCAAGCTCTGCTCTCTAAGAACAAGAAAACAGGTAGAGGCAAACAATAAGAAGTTCTCTTGAGTGACGGAAAAGGCCAGAAAAACAGAACAAACGCAACAACAAAAGTATTTGTAAGGGTTGTGACCTTTGCTTATGTGCTTAAGTCAATGGAAGTATATGTGCTCATCAGCCTGGGAAAGCATCAAGAATCTTGTGGCGCTAGCTATAATGCGGCCCACTATACAGCGCTAGACATAAGTGCTGGTCCCCAGGGATCCCGAGTAATTTTCAGGACTCAATAGGATTGGCACCTCTGGCTACTAGTGGCAAGCTTGCTTACTAATGCTGTGAGACTCGATGGTCTTCCTGGCGGTTCCACCTGGAAGTAATGATAACGCGGTTCCAAGGTGTAACTAAGGCCACGTGGCATGAAAGAAAGGGAGTTTAAGTGGGTATGAATGGTCTAATAAAAGAAAATTACCAGTCCCACAGTACTGCTCTTCCTGCAGTGTACCACAATGCATTTTCCCTCCTTTCATAAAAAAAAAAAAAAAAAAAAAACTACTACTACTAGGAAACACCCTCTAGGGGCTGCAAGACCTTGTCATTGGTGGGGGTGCCTGGGTGATGCTAACAACCAAGCAAAACATAGAAAATATTTATTTTTAAGGTCTTTCTTTATAATTTGCTGTATTATATAGTTACGAATATTTTTGAAGTCAACTTTCAATAAGTGTTATATATTTAATGTTAACAGACAAACTATCACAGTAAACATTTGCTCGAATACCAGTACCAATAATAATATTGCAACGCTCGTTTAAGATATTTATAACTCATCATGTTTTTTGATTGATAAAATCATTTTTCTATTTAAACCCTTTGGGCTTCTACCTAGAAACCTATAATGTACAGAATTATAATGTATTAACAGGGAGTTAATCTGCAAGACTCAAGTGGCAGAGCCCTACTAATATGCACACACACACACACGTGCGCACACGCGCACTCGTATATGTAAATACTAAGAAATTGGACTCATGCAGACTTTTCATGCTTCAAAGGAATATAATAATGACAAGGTAGAATAATGCAAACAATTATATGCATGAGCAGAAGTCAATTATGCAGACAAATTAGAAGTTATGTGGATGTTTGCATAATTTTACCGTGTTATTAGAATACATCTTCCTATATAGTGACTTCAGTGGTTTTTACTATAACCCAATAACCCAACAACCCATTACCTTGCCCTTAATGTCCTTTCACAGCCCCCCCCCCCCCCCATTCCAATCGACTACTTAAAACTTAAGGTAAGATTCGTTTACTTTCTTCAATAATTTGACCTTGACTTATCATTTGTCTCTCCTTCTCTAAGCTCTTACTCACTTCCTTGAGCCCCTTTCACTATATTTTCTAACCCCCTCTTACACTTTTAATACTCCCCTTACCAGCCTCACAAAAAATAAATTAAAATTCATTCTTCTTTTATTATTTTAATTTGATTTAAATTTATAATCGTTACTTTACCGTCCCTCTACAGATTTTAGAAATACCCATAGGACTTTACCACCCCTTCACATGATGAGCAAATTTCCACACCACCTATAAGTTATTGCTTATGGCATGTTGACTTTTTTTATTAGATTTTCAATAAGTTTATTAATGATATTACTTAGAAATATAGGTTTACTACACTCTGTCATTACACTAATGCAATAAAAAATTAATAAACCAGTCGAATATCTTAATCTTGGCTCTCACCATGAGCTCTTTTATCCACGACAAGGCAATTTAAATAATTTAGTGAAGTTTACTTTGATTTTTGCGTAGCAGTTCATGTACTGGAACAGAATACTTAATTACGAGTCTGGAATTCTGTCTTTTCAATATTTTTATAATGATAATATTGTTGGTTAAACCTAAAGATAAAATTGATTAGTTAAGTTCGTTTGTTAAGAACATTTGAAATCAAATTTAAAAAATTTTTCTTCAAACTATATTTTCTATTTCCAATTAATCATCACTGTAAATTTAAGCAGTTAATTCAGTTTAACTTTTGCATCCTAATAAAATAACATAAAAATGGCCATGCAAGGATAAGTATTTTGTTGAACATAAACCAACTTTGTCCAATCTTTTGCCTTGAGATTGATTGATGGTCATTGAAAATGCTAGTACTAAAGGAAATTGCTTTCTGTACAAAATAAAGGGTAATAATGATGTATTTCTAGTATTCAAAGTTGTCTTTGGGAAAAATTCTTTCTTTAATTTTTTTAATAGTTATAATTTCAGCCTTAATGGTATATTCAAGAAATTTTGTAATTTGTTATGTTATGCCATTAAATGAACCGTCAATAATTCTTAAACTTCTGATCAACATTAAAATCGCTTAAATTTTTAAATTTAGCTCATGAGGTGGCAAACCTTCACGAATAGTATTTAAAACTTCAAATAAAAAATTTATGTAGATATCGTCGTCAGACTTGTCAACCCCTTCATAAGTTGCATGATCTATGCTGTAAGAAGTTCTCGTTTCTCCTGGTAAATGATTTAAAAGTATGTTGTTTAAGAGTTAAGTATATTCATTATAAGTTCATCAAAAATATAGTTTACATATAAATGAAAAGTAAAAATATCAATATGAATTAAACAGCTTTTATTTATGAAGAAAAATGTCAAGCACACATCATTAGTTTTCTTGAATTTTCAAATTCTAAATAATTTTATTTTTTCTTCTCCAATCTCTAACAATAATTAAGAAAATTCTAAGTCATTACTGTGAATATTACTTAATTTTATTGTATGAAAATATGACCAAAGCAACAACAATTCAATGCTTTTAAATGAAATCATACTTCTTTTACTGTTTTCCAAAAATGGCAGAATTTGACCAAAATCTCTACCTAAAACTATTGATTTATTTTTAAAATGGATATCTGTATTACATGCATCATGCAAAGTTCTGTCAACTACTTCTAATCCCTTTTTTGAACTCGTTAAAGCCTCATACTGAATTATTAAATCTACTTTTTTAAATTTTTTTCTTTCTAATTCCAATTTGAAAAAATAAGCTTTCAACAAAATTTAAATCTTAACGTAAACAAAGTTTTGTAACTTATCATTCCTTTAAAAAGTAATATTAAAGCAATACCATACCATGCCATCAATAAAAGATTTTCACCAATCACCAGGCCATCAAAAAAGATGATGCAATTTTTTTTTACATACCATTCCAAAAATTTTCGTTTAATCAGCATTGAGTTGACCATACACATCTTTAAACGTTTCTGTAAAAAATGCAATTTTTTTACGATTATCGTTTTTATCCTATTATTTATTTACAAAAATCTGTAAACTAAACAATTGACAAGATTTCTCTTCTAATTCAAAAAATTTGATTCATGTGTAAAAATGCACGATTATGTTTATAATCGACAAAATCTTCACCAAAATGATCTTTATATTTTTTCCAAATTTTATTACCTTATCTATTCTCTAAAATTTAAAACCACGCAAAAATATCTAATACCCATTTAGCTGTTATTATTCTAATTTTTTAAAGTACTTGATTTAAACAAAATATTGCTAATAACGGTTCTGAAAGTCATGCTTCAGTTATTCTTAAAATAAGATAATACTTCTAATGATCTAACATAACTTGGCCTACAGGACTTATAACCTAGTACTAGAAATAAAATAGTTATATTATTCGTCACAATTCTTAATGAAAGATAAAATATTAGGGGGTTAGCGCGCAATGCACACAGGAGGGTGAAGCCACATTAGTGTGTATGTGTTTATAAAAAAGTGTCTGTACAACAGCAAACAAATTACAAATTACTATAACTTCTTAAATGGTTATATATCTATTGATGTGACCATACTACACTTGGATATTAAATGATTCAAATATTTTTATAGTCAATATATATGTTTCTTCTTTTGCTATTGTATGTGGTTTACAAAAAATTTTTTTTTTTAATATTTATTTTTAAATGTATGCTTGTTTCTCTTTCAATGATCCTTAAAGAATAAGAGATTTTCTATTTCATGTAACTGGAGAATTCGATTGTTAAAAAAATGGTAGGGAAGTAGAATGCTCAAAAAAATAAGTGGGGTTAGCGGAGGGGTACTAAGGGGTGGTTTGGGGTTTAGTGGCACTATAGACTCACATAAACGTAGGGAAAAGCCAACGTATTTTTCTCTATTTTGTGTGGGGCTTCGTGAATTTATGGTAAAGGAGTGGGGGGTCTGTCACCTACCCTACCATGATTGGTATGTTGTATGGATATTTGCAAGCTAAAATACGCTTAAAAAATAGTCGTGCCTACTTTGAGAGACTATCTTCAGCTAATTCTTTGTTTTTGCTTAATTTTTTTCTGTAAGTGTCTCACTCAAATAGTTTTTTTGATTAAAAACAGTTCTTAATTTTGGAATAATCTCACGATTTGTTATCTCTTCAACACAATTTTAGAGATTAAAACTGATAAATATGTGTTCTGCTACAATCAATGATAAAAATTAGTATCATGAGATTTTATACTCTGAAGTATATTTCGTAACTACTAGGCAGAGCCTCACGATATTTGTAAATCTTTCAGCATAAGTGTTACCTTCACTCTTTCGTGCTACTTCAGATAAGTCTCGTAAGTCATTCAATGTCAAATTATTTCCATTTTTGTCAATAACTTCTGGGCAGGAACATTCTCTGTATTTCTCTACATTTTAGGGTGTGCTTTAATTGACACATTTTAGATACTTTTATGAAAGGGGCAATTCATTACTATGCACGTTTTGAAGCAGCAGATTTCCTGAGTTATTTGGCTTAACCAAAAGTCAAACAATAAAGATTACACACACTCCTACTTTGAATTTCATATGCAATAATAAAAAAGGCTTAAGGTTAAGTTCTTACAGTACTATTTGAGCTAATAAACAGCTACCGTTTTCGTTTTTTCTTCTACAACGATAATGAATTAATTCACTTTTATATTTTAAGATGAATCTTCTTTCAATCATGCAAAACATACGCTTTACCTTAAATCTTATCATCAGCGAAGTACATGATGTTTCTGCAGTGTATAAAAATAAGACCAAATATATTGTATGCTGCAATTATAAAAGTTAAAGTTGTTTACAGAATAGCAAGCCTAAGTTTGATCTAAATCCAACTAAACATGTAATGAAAACAACACTTGATTGTTTTTTTCACCTTATAATAACAAATTAATACATATTAAAATTTAACAAAAGAAAGTATTTTGGTTTAAACATAAATAATTGAGACAGAATGAAATACAAGAAAGAACGTAAAACGTCCAAAAAATACCCTCAGTTTACTTACAAAGAGCAATAGAGAGAGAGGGAGCAACAGAGAGACAGAGAGAGAGAAAATCCGAGTGTTAGAGTGAGAGAACAAGTAAAAGGAAGAGTAAGAGAAATAGTAAGAGAGTGAGGGAGAAAAAGAGTCGGAGGAATAAAGTGAATCTGGGTTTCCATCTTGAAAGCACATATTTTCAGATCTTTTCAGATAGCTACTCTAGCTTATCAAGATCAAGTGGTACGGCAGAGTAGAGAAACGATGACGATAACCTGTAGCTGTAATGCTCTTGTTTGTTTATCAAAACTTTTATAACACTTCAATCATTCCTGCATTGAATAAACATAACATTTTTATGTATAAGTAAGTTAAGACTTGAAGCTTCTAATAGTAAGAATTTTGGTGTGAAATCATTGCATTTTTATGAAATATGGACACACCATAAATAAAAAGTGATTTATTCTGGATGACTTTTATATATGTTTTAAGGTTAGTCAAATAGATTTCAAATTACGATAAGTAATTAAAGTGTAGGAAAAGAATGCATATGCTTGTGTTAAAAACATGCTAAGGAATAAAATAAGACTTGATCTTAAAGAGAAGTCTACGTAGGGATGATTCAGAAATCAATGCAAAGCGTACTTTTTCATTAATAAACAAATATCGTTGCACTTTCTCATTCATTGTCCTCATATCTATCAATTTTTCTACTTCCATTTTATATTTGTTTCTTTAATAATCATTCCCTCTGTAAGAAAAATCAACTTTATCATCTCATTAAGCTATCTCATTAGATAATTTCTAGTGTTTCTGCGCTTTTTTTCGGTTTTTCTACAGTTCACACTAAAACATTTTAATGAATGTGTTTAATGCTTAAAAAACTTTTTGAAAAATGCTTCTGGCGCATGTTAATACTCTTTGTAAGTAAGCCATTAAAGTAGTTCATACGCCTCTTATGTCCTTTTTTACTGTAAAAACAACGATAAAGTGAGGATGCCAGTCTGGGTACTGAATTTTTTATGCAAGGGCTAAGTCAATTTTATTTTATAAAGACATCAGCTAATATCGGAGATGGATTATAGATAAAAACTTTTTTTTAATCTTTTTACCTTAAATTAGCACCTTGATCGCTTGACTTAGGGTTATCAGGCTAACACATCGTATTCGTCACTAAGACATAAAAGCTTTTTCACGAACCTTGTTACTGGGCCTTTACCTTTGACTAGTGCTGCAAATCTCTTGGTTCATAAACAAAAGCCCTTGTGAACTTGAACGAAATGTTATGTATTAGAAAGTCTGCACTACCAACCATTACTGTCAGGTGATGCTTTTTATTCAGGAATCAGTAAAAAAATGTACACCACATACAGTCATTATGCACACAAAAAATATAATCGCTCAACACGAGTTTGTAACGATGTGAAAAGTAACGTTTTTCTTTAAAAAAAAAATCTTGCAGTAATTTAAAAACATTGTACAATTGTTGTTTTTATATCATAACCACACCGCGTTGCTTACAAGTTTGTAATATCTGGTGTGATTTATTAATAAATATATAATAAAGATATTTCGATGCGTTGTTTAAATTGAATGCCCGTATGAAAATTTTACAGAAGACGATTAATAATTTGGTTGTTTAAGAAACTGCTACAAGATGTTTAAAAAAATTTTCTATCAGCAAACCGTGTGTTGATTGTTGATAAATATCTACAGGATTATTCGATAATGATTTCTTTATCAAAAAAAATTATAAACAGAAATTTGTGTGGCAAAGAATTTTATGTAAAGATTTGGCATTTCAGATTGTTGCAAAATACTTTACTGTGAATATAGTAGCCAAAACTTGAAACCTAACAACGTTTAGGTACTATAAAAACATTAGGAAATTCTTCCCATACTTCGACATTGGAATGTAACTTTTGCTGGTGATATCTCACATAGCACAGTCCGCATCAGAAAAGTTAACTTTAAAATAAAAACGTTTTATTTAAGTTACAGAAACGTTGCTAAAACGACTTTTAAACCTTAAAGTGTCTGGAGGTAAGTTAAACTTTCCTTCGTTGCCAATTTTAAGATGTTCCCGAATTTTTTCAAAAATGTTGAGTGAGTTATTGGGTTATTGCGATTTGTTTCGAAATTCATGAGCCAAACGTAATATTCCTTTATCTTTTAGCTAGATCAAACTCCAAAAATTGATTGTGGTAAACGTTTAAGAAAGAATGAAAAAAATTATTTTATCAAGCTGTCCAAGCACTCGCTTCATGCACGCGTCTTAAACAAGGCATTTCGCCTATTTTAGATGTGACACTAAAGTTGACTATCAAGATGATATACCAAAAATAATATTTTTTTTATTATTTTTTTTTTAATATATAAACTATTCATACGTAATAATATGACACTCGAGAGCAAGTTTCATTAATTAGATCTTAAAAATAATTACTTCGTCAAAAAATATAGCCTGTTCTTGTATACCCTTATTTTCTGCAAACACCATGTAGAAGTAGGACGAGGCTTATTATTGCTGTCCCACTACTGCATCCTTTTTTTTAAAACTAAGTAGTAGTGGGACAAGTACTTGACAAAACCAAATTATATTTTTAACGACTGTGATTTCACGCTTTTTACTATAGTAATCGTGCAAGTGTCATCAGTTTAATCTGTAATAGTAAAATTAAACCAAAATATATTTGTAGGATTAGTAGTTAACTAAATGAAAGCATTCCTACCTGGTTAATAGACATAATCTGAAACCTTACCTTAATAAAATGTGTATTAATTCATCCTACCCAATGTAAAAAAATCAACTTTGCAGGAAATGATATACATTTTTAATAATAAATTTTCATCATACTAATATTAAAAAAAAACTAAACAAAATCAATACCTCTGAAAATTGTCAACAGAAAAATACAGGTATTAGTTTACTCACATTATATTTTCATTTGGTATTTCAGCCTTTAAAACTTGCTTCTTATCTCCACAGAAGAATCAAACAATTCTCCTTTAAAAAATATATTTTCT
>NW_019379607.1:315180-450826 GCF_000648655.2 Copidosoma floridanum | reverse complement strand
TTCGTTAATCTATATTCTAAGAATATACAAAGTAAGCATATGATTATGTAAAACAATAAAATCAATAATTTCGTTTAAAAGATAATCATGAGAAATAAGAATAATAAAGATTATGATAAGAATAGGATAAGAATTAATTAAAAAAAGAAAATTCTCGTTAATGAATTATTTTTACTTTAATTTTTAATATTTCAATCTTTTTATTCTTTATTCTTACAAGGACTTATCACATTACTCATTCCACTATTTTAAATAATAAGAAGACTCTTTCAAGTTAAGTTTTTCAAGTTAAGATTAACTATTTCTGAGTTCCTACTTGTTACTTAATGAAATAATAAATATTTACAAATTAAAATTTTTATAATGATCCTAGCACTTATCTTAAACTGATGGCAATATTAACACTTGTGCACAAGCTTGGTAAAATCCTTATAAAACGTACTTTTCATAGAAATCCTGTCAATGCCCGATAAATGCACGTACATAAACGCAGAAGTTTGTATTGAACTAGTAGCTGATGATTTGTTATTTATTTAACAATTCATTATGTATAATTAAGTATAACTTAAAAACAGAAGTACTACACTCCAGACTAATGATTTGCTGTTATATATTCTATTGAAAATTTTGAGTATCCACATAACTGCCTTCAAAATTATTAAATAAGTACTTATTTTTTAAAAAATTTTTTACATCTCGCAGAAATAAGTGTGCAAGCATGTCTCTTTTTCACTAAGTACCATATAAGTTTTTTCTAAACAACAGAGTTCATGCAAAAAAAGCATACTTATCCAAGGGGAGTATAACTATCACTACTGATGATAAAATAAACAAAAACTAAATTGTAGCCAAAAGTAAGCATCCAAACGTGCTGAATGTGGATTTTACGAGGGCCACTGATACTTCTTAACTGTTATATTTAACTTACTTAATGAACAAAAAGATTGCAATAAAAGTAGTATCTTAACTCTATTACAAGCTACTCATCCTTCTGTTGTATAACATTTTTTAAAACTTCTACAAACATCCATACTATTACAGGTGTCATTGTATACGAGTGTCACAAATGACAAAAGAAAAAAAAAAAAAAAACTCGAAAATGTTTCGGAATATGGATTTATACAGTAAGATCCATAGTAATGGCGAACAAGTCCTTGGTGTTCTATTCTTTGTAAGTCTTAGTATATATGCAATGATTCTATTTATAAGGTGTATGTAAGGTAATCTTACATATTTTTATATTGTTTAGCATATACTGCACAAGCAAAAGCAAATTGAAATTTTTTGGAAGTTGCTGTATTGAAAATTAGAAGAAAGTAATAATAATCCTCACATGCAACTGGGTAAAAGAACAACTCTTTTTACCTGTTAACCACCCATCAGCTCAGCATAACGAGTTTGTGTTGGATACTTCTTATTTGAATACGATGCTGTGTACACACCATATTTCTTTAAAAAGTTGTCATGTTCTGGTAGATTTTGTTAAAAGTTCACGTTATAGAAAGCAGGAAAAAATTTTCTTATTTTGATTTAATAAATTTCACAGAAGCAATGACTACTTGCAGATTTACTATGGTAACAGGAAAAATAATTTCACATATAGTTGTTTTTTGAATATTATTGCTACGTATTCGTAAAAATAAAGCAGTTACTTTTCTCTAAGGCAGTGGTTTAAGATAAGGCATAATTAACCAGTGGAACGTTACAACGAAACTATTTGAGCCCACGAGGGTGAGAGTAAGATCTATGGAGAAAAGCCAATCCAGCATTTCTTGCACTTTTATTGGCTCAGATGGGTTTACTGGCAAATTCCACCTCATGTAACGGGGGCCTTACTTATCCAGATATATTAAGCCAACTTATTTTGGTTATAATAAAAAATTTTAGCAAATGTCAATTTTTATGCGCACCACGTAAACACAACATGATTTCAAGATTTGGTTATTGAGAGAACAGAAAAGTAAGTCTGTTTGTAGAAACACTAAGCATCTGACCTAATTTACCTGACTAGAGGCTCCATCTTTAAGCTCGTGCACGTGTATTATGTGAATTCAGTAAACTTCCGAAACAAAAGCTTATAAAGTTACCATATAAGCTGTACCTTAATATTCAGTAGGCTGCCTACATAATGCATTCGTAATAATAGACTCCGCTACACTTTCCTTAAAGTGCTGTTACATGATCATGGTGTCTCATGCGTTCCTGACAAGAATGTGATCCAAAGGCTAAGACCAGGGCATGATCAGGCAAGCTTCACAACGATGCCAGGGCCTAGGCAGGTTTAAATGTAGAGCTTATAACACGGTGTAATGAGTTTTACTTTCAGGCTTCAATCAGGCCTTGGCCAGGGTACATGAATATATGTATAGTAACACGTATCAACTGTACAGTACTAGACTAAGGATTATGGCTAGTATACGGATCAAAAACAACGATAAATAATTTTAGCAAATGATAAGAAAAAACCGTATACATAGATTCTCGCTGTTTTAGTAAACATTTTTAGAACAAAGTTCTTTATGTCGCGTACTCGGGGGGCTGGAATTTTAAAACCGACAGATTTTTTAAAACGGAAGTGGTTTACCCTAAGTCTCTTCCTCTCAAATTTCCCCCTTACCCCGTCCCGCTCACCTACTGTTCTCTACACACTTCCCCTCCCCCCACTATATATGTATATCTGCCAACCGTGCCGTGTTGCTCTTCTGCACACCTTTGCCCACCATTCCCCCTCGTACTCCGAAGCAATTAATTTTTTAACGAATTTCAATTTTATTTTTTTACAATAATTCTTTATACNAGAGTTTTGTGATTTCGTTGAAAAAAAAATACATAAAAAAGAAATTTCTATTAATCTATTATTTTTGATATTTATATACTCTCAAAAGTGATAATTCACCTCTTATAGATAAGAAATTGTCTTCTCACATATGCAAATAAAATTATCATATACTGTCCCACTACTACCACATACAGTGTCCTACTACTGTCGTAAGCCTTCAAAGACTATGTCCCTATACTGCAGATTTCACGACTTATTAAAAAAATTGTTTAATTAGGTGGATAATAATAAGCACAGTCAATAAATATTGTTTCCTTAAGTGAAGACGTATATTTTCAACTAAAAAAAAAAATTCAGGTGAATTAGCATTCGTGGAACTTCAAACATAAAAAATACATATTTTTTGCTTAATAAAGTGTCCCACTATACCCCATTTTACCTTAATAGTCATAGCTAAAACCAAACAAAATTATTTTTTGTGAAATATAAATGGTGAAGATGAATGGATATCCATATTTTATAAGATTCTTGGCTTGAAAACTTTATGAACTAATTCTTTTCCAGTTAATATTTGTGCTTCAATGTTTTATTTAAATAATTTAGTTATGCGAAATCAGATTTCATCGCATAATTCATCAAGTATCCATAAGATTTTTACTAACAAAACAACTATACGCATTTTTAAATTTAAAACGTATGGTGGTAAGCCTTCATATAAGTTATTAAGAGTTAGGATTGAAAAATTGATACTTATATTATCACCTGTGCAATCATTATATTCTCATTTTGCATAATCCGTACTGTAATGCGTACGTTAAATTTCTTTTTATTAAGGTTCGAACTTTGTTGTTTAAGATTTAAGATAATTTGTTGTGAGTTCTTGAAACTATTTTGTTAAGATCTCCATTTAGACCATCTTGATCTTCATGAATATCATTACAAACATTACTCATTTTTCATTTTTCAGTAATATAACATGATTTTATTCTCTTACTTTTTAAATTTATCTAAAATAAAGCCAATTATTTATCTTGCATATATTTATGTCGTGCATATTTATTTTTTATTTTTTAACTTTAAAATATTTGAATTAGAACAAATAATTTAAAGTATCGTTGATTATTGAGGTATTATACCTATGTTTGCCCACTGGAAATATTTGCCGGAAATCACCTCCTAAAATGAATAATTTACCACGAAGGCAAGTCATTATTCATAAATTTTCTTAAAATTTTTTTAACAACTTTTCAAGTTTTTTCTAAAGGAATTATTCGACTTTTATTCTAAATAACTACATCTCCTTTCTAAAACTTTTTTTATGAGATTTATACTTTATTAATGAACTGTAAATGTTAGTCATATCTAATGGTAACTGAAATGTTCTACAATTTGTCATTCCTTTTGGTTATAAAACAGTATCTTTTCCAGTCCAAGCCATCGAAATCACTTTTTTTTATTAACAAAAAAAGTACATCAATGATTTGCACTAAGATGTTTTTGTAGAATCTCCTGGACCATTAATAGAATATAATTTTGTACAACTTTTTACTACTTCATTAACAAAGTTTTTCTCTTATAACTATGCAATTTAAGAAGTTAGTTCTTAAAATTTGCTTCCAAACTCATGATAGTTTTTTTTTCCTCAATATTTTCAGACATAACTTTTTTAATTGGTTTCGGTAATCCACGCTTTTTACGCGGTTTTCTTTAAATTAAGAAATTTGATTTAAATGCATTTATTTGCCTATCGTCTTTTAGATCTTTGATGAAAAAATTTTTTGGATGATTCTGAAATAGTATGACCACAAGTATTTTCAGGTATCAAAAACCCTGCAACGAATTCTGTGACTTGAAATAAAGTTACAATCTTTCTATAATGTTTCATATGTTTAAGAGCTGAGTTTAAATAAACATAAAGCAATAGCAGTATCTTTTAACGTACTATAATGTATGTAATTATTTTTTCAAGCTTCATCAAGATTAAGCTCCACCTGACCGATATAAAGCTAATTTTTATTTAATGATGCTTCGTCGACCAGCACGCTTCTCGTACCTATTCCTCAATTATTATATGTGAGTTAAATACTTCATTTTTTGTACTGTGAATTTTGTAGTTAAAGAAAATACTGATTCTTGTCAAGTAGTTACAGAGTTAAAATAGATGTTGTGTAAATTGAATGAGTACTTTTTATATTTTTATAAGACAAATTTTTGCCTGGTTTCGACTCTAAGAAAATATTGAAGGAGATAAAATTTGGAAAATATTTAAAACAATTTTACACATTAAATACTGTTCAAGACAAAAGGGTCCAAAACGTCTTTTCATCTTTACTTCATTTCACTAGTATGGGACTCTTAGTAGCCCTTACATTTAGAAAATACGAAAATATCATAATAAGTAATAAGATATTGACCTAATAAAAATAGCGTGTAAACTGACAAGGTCTAACATTATTTAGCGGGGGCTAACAGGGGTAAAGGGGGCTCTTAAAAATCCAGTCAGTGTCTGAAGGGGGTAGAGGGGGAGCTTTTTGAGTTAATGGGTTGTTAGTGAAGGGAGGTTGAGTAGGGCTGAAAAAATTGAGCCCAATAACAACGACGTATAAGCCTATAGAATCTCACCTTGTTTAAAGAGGCTAAAGAGGAGTTAAGGGAGGACTTGTTTTAATGGATGGGGAAGGCTTAGGGGGTAAAAGATGTGGAGAAAACAAAACAAAAATTAAATGCAATAAAAGTAAAGGTAAAAAATGGGAGTATTACATCGGATTAAGACAAGGGCTGAGGACGGTGAAAGGGAAGGGTTGTGTGGAATGCCCCGTCAAAATCACTATTTAATATCGAAAGATGTATAAACTTAAATACACACACACACACACACACACACACACACACACACACACACACACACACACACACACACACACACACACACACACACACACACACACGAAGTCCATGTATGCAGATAGTCAAGACGGATACAATTCTACTAAAGTACCAAATTATTCAAGCGGTATTTCTATCAGAAGGTTGTGAAAATTCTTACACACACACACACACACACACACACACACACACACACACACACACACACACACACACACACACACACACACACACACACACACACACACACACACACACACACACACACACACACACACACACACACACACACACACACACACACACACACACACACACACACACACACACACACACACACACACACACACACACACACACACACACACACACACACACACACACACACACACACACACACACACACACACACACACACACACACACACACATACACACACACACACACACACACACACACACACACACACACACACACACACACACACACACACACACACACACACACACACACACACACACACACACACACACACACACACACACACACACACACACACACACACACACACACACACACACACACACACACACACACACACACACACACACACACACACACACACACACACACACACACACACACACACACACACACACACACACACACACACACACACACACACACACACACACACACACACACACACACACACACACACACACACACACACACACACACACACACACACACACACACACACACACACACACACACACACACACACACACACACACACACACACACACACACACACACACACACACACACACACACACACACACACACACACACACACACACACACACACACACACACACACACACACACACACACACACACACACACACACACACACACACACACACACACACACACACACACACACACACACACACACACACACACACACACACACACACACACACACACACACACACACACACACACACACACACACACACACACACACACACACACACACACACACACACACACACACACACACACACACACACACACACACACACACACACACACACACACACACACACACACACACACACACACACACACACACACACACACACACACACACACACACACACACACACACACACACACACACACACACACACACACACACACACACACACACACACACACACACACACACACACACACACACACACACACACACACACACACACACACACACACACACACACACACACACACACACACACACACACACACACACACACACACACACACACACACACACACACACACACACACACACACACACACACACACACACACACACACACACACACACACACACACACACACACACACACACACACACACACACACACACACACACACACACACACACACACACACACACACACACACACACACACACACACACACACACACACACACACACACACACACACACACACACACACACACACACACACACACACACACACACACACACACACACACACACACACACACACACACACACACACACACACACACACACACACACACACACACACACACACACACACACACACACACACACACACACACACACACACACACACACACACACACACACACACACACACACACACACACACACACACACACACACACACACACACACACACACACACACACACACACACACACACACACACACACACACACACACACACACACACACACACACACACACACACACACACACACACACACACACACACACACACACACACACACACACACACACACACACACACACACACACACACACACACACACACACACACACACACACACACACACACACACACACACACACACACACACACACACACACACACACACACACACACACACACACACACACACACACACACACACACACACACACACACACACACACACACACACACACACACACACACACACACACACACACACACACACACACACACACACACACACACACACACACACACACACACACACACACACACACACACACACACACACACACACACACACACACACACACACACACACACACACACACACACACACACACACACACACACACACACACACACACACACACACACACACACACACACACACACACACACACACACACACACACACACACACACACACACACACACACACACACACACACACACACACACACACACACACACACACACACACACACACACACACACACACACACACACACACACACACACACACACACACACACACACACACACACACACACACACACACACACACACACACACACACACACACACACACACACACACACACACACACACACACACACACACACACACACACACACACACACACACACACACACACACACACACACACACACACACACACACACACACACACACACACACACACACACACACACACACACACACACACACACACACACACACACACACACACACACACACACACACACACACACACACACACACACACACACACACACACACACACACACACACACACACACACACACACACACACACACACACACACACACACACACACACACACACACACACACACACACACACACACACACACACACACACACACACACACACACACACACACACACACACACACACACACACACACACACACACACACACACACACACACACACACACACACACACACACACACACACACACACACACACACACACACACACACACACACACACACACACACACACACACACACACACACACACACACACACACACACACACACACACACACACACACACACACACACACACACACACACACACACACACACACACACACACACACACACACACACACACACACACACACACACACACACACACACACACACACACACACACACACACACACACACACACACACACACACACACACACACACACACACACACACACACACACACACACACACACACACACACACACACACACACACACACACACACACACACACACACACACACACACACACACACACACACACACACACACACACACACACACACACACACACACACACACACACACACACACACACACACACACACACACACACACACACACACACACACACACACACACACACACACACACACACACACACACACACACACACACACACACACACACACACACACACACACACACACACACACACACACACACACACACACACACACACACACACACACACACACACACACACACACACACACACACACACACACACACACACACACACACACACACACACACACACACACACACACACACACACACACACACACACACACACACACACACACACACACACACACACACACACACACACACACACACACACACACACACACACACACACACACACACACACACACACACACACACACACACACACACACACACACACACACACACACACACACACACACACACACACACACACACACACACACACACACACACACACACACACACACACACACACACACACACACACACACACACACACACACACACACACACACACACACACACACACACACACACACACACACACACACACACACACACACACACACACACACACACACACACACACACACACACACACACACACACACACACACACACACACACACACACACACACACACACACACACACACACACACACACACACACACACACACACACACACACACACACACACACACACACACACACACACACACACACACACACACACACACACACACACACACACACACACACACACACACACACACACACACACACACACACACACACACACACACACACACACACACACACACACACACACACACACACACACACACACACACACACACACACACACACACACACACACACACACACACACACACACACACACACACACACACACACACACACACACACACACACACACACACACACACACACACACACACACACACACACACACACACACACACACACACACACACACACACACACACACACACACACACACACACACACACACACACACACACACACACACACACACACACACACACACACACACACACACACACACACACACACACACACACACACACACACACACACACACACACACACACACACACACACACACACACACACACACACACACACACACACACACACACACACACACACACACACACACACACACACACACACACACACACACACACACACACACACACACACACACACACACACACACACACACACACACACACACACACACACACACACACACACACACACACACACACACACACACACACACACACACACACACACACACACACACACACACACACACACACACACACACACACACACACACACACACACACACACACACACACACACACACACACACACACACACACACACACACACACACACACACACACACACACACACACACACACACACACACACACACACACACACACACACACACACACACACACACACACACACACACACACACACACACACACACACACACACACACACACACACACACACACACACACACACACACACACACACACACACACACACACACACACACACACACACACACACACACACACACACACACACACACACACACACACACACACACACACACACACACACACACACACACACACACACACACACACACACACACACACACACACACACACACACACACACACACACACACACACACACACACACACACACACACACACACACACACACACACACACACACACACACACACACACACACACACACACACACACACACACACACACACACACACACACACACACACACACACACACACACACACACACACACACACACACACACACACACACACACACACACACACACACACACACACACACACACACACACACACACACACACACACACACACACACACACACACACACACACACACACACACACACACACACACACACACACACACACACACACACACACACACACACACACACACACACACACACACACACACACACACACACACACACACACACACACACACACACACACACACACACACACACACACACACACACACACACACACACACACACACACACACACACACACACACACACACACACACACACACACACACACACACACACACACACACACACACACACACACACACACACACACACACACACACACACACACACACACACACACACACACACACACACACACACACACACACACACACACACACACACACACACACACACACACACACACACACACACACACACACACACACACACACACACACACACACACACACACACACACACACACACACACACACACACACACACACACACACACACACACACACACACACACACACACACACACACACACACACACACACACACACACACACACACACACACACACACACACACACACACACACACACACACACACACACACACACACACACACACACACACACACACACACACACACACACACACACACACACACACACACACACACACACACACACACACACACACACACACACACACACACACACACACACACACACACACACACACACACACACACACACACACACACACACACACACACACACACACACACACACACACACACACACACACACACACACACACACACACACACACACACACACACACACACACACACACACACACACACACACACACACACACACACACACACACACACACACACACACACACACACACACACACACACACACACACACACACACACACACACACACACACACACACACACACACACACACACACACACACACACACACACACACACACACACACACACACACACACACACACACACACACACACACACACACACACACACACACACACACACACACACACACACACACACACACACACACACACACACACACACACACACACACACACACACACACACACACACACACACACACACACACACACACACACACACACACACACACACACACACACACACACACACACACACACACACACACACACACACACACACACACACACACACACACACACACACACACACACACACACACACACACACACACACACACACACACACACACACACACACACACACACACACACACACACACACACACACACACACACACACACACACACACACACACACACACACACACACACACACACACACACACACACACACACACACACACACACACACACACACACACACACACACACACACACACACACACACACACACACACACACACACACACACACACACACACACACACACACACACACACACACACACACACACACACACACACACACACACACACACACACACACACACACACACACACACACACACACACACACACACACACACACACACACACACACACACACACACACACACACACACACACACACACACACACACACACACACACACACACACACACACACACACACACACACACACACACACACACACACACACACACACACACACACACACACACACACACACACACACACACACACACACACACACACACACACACACACACACACACACACACACACACACACACACACACACACACACACACACACACACACACACACACACACACACACACACACACACACACACACACACACACACACACACACACACACACACACACACACACACACACACACACACACACACACACACACACACACACACACACACACACACACACACACACACACACACACACACACACACACACACACACACACACACACACACACACACACACACACACACACACACACACACACACACACACACACACACACACACACACACACACACACACACACACACACACACACACACACACACACACACACACACACACACACACACACACACACACACACACACACACACACACACACACACACACACACACACACACACACACACACACACACACACACACACACACACACACACACACACACACACACACACACACACACACACACACACACACACACACACACACACACACACACACACACACACACACACACACACACACACACACACACACACACACACACACACACACACACACACACACACACACACACACACACACACACACACACACACACACACACACACACACACACACACACACACACACACACACACACACACACACACACACACACACACACACACACACACACACACACACACACACACACACACACACACACACACACACACACACACACACACACACACACACACACACACACACACACACACACACACACACACACACACACACACACACACACACACACACACACACACACACACACACACACACACACACACACACACACACACACACACACACACACACACACACACACACACACACACACACACACACACACACACACACACACACACACACACACACACACACACACACACACACACACACACACACACACACACACACACACACACACACACACACACACACACACACACACACACACACACACACACACACACACACACACACACACACACACACACACACACACACACACACACACACACACACACACACACACACACACACACACACACACACACACACACACACACACACACACACACACACACACACACACACACACACACACACACACACACACACACACACACACACACACACACACACACACACACACACACACACACACACACACACACACACACACACACACACACACACACACACACACACACACACNAAAAAAAAAAAAAAAAAAAAAAAAAAAAAAAAAAAAAAAAAAAAAACAAGAAATGAAAGCATAAAATTAAATAAATGAATAAAATATAAAGGTAATTAAAACAACAAACCAGGAAGGATAAATGAGTAATGGGACCCACGGTAAGAGTGAAGTTCTTTAAACATGACATGAGTACTGAACTGTTTTTTTAATTTTTTTTCTTTATTCGTTTTTCAAGTTTTTGTTTAGTGAACTACATAAATGCAGTACTAACGTTTATAGAGCTTCGTTCTTCCTACGGGTCTGGAGACTCCCTTGTTACCTGAGAAATTGTGTTTTTATACTCATGTCATGTTTAAAGAACTTCGTTCTTACCGTGGATCCCATGAACTATTTCTCCCCCCTGGTTTATTGTTTAGTAGCATACAGTAGTTAATTTTTGGAAATATACAAAAAAATTATTATTTATTTCTCACAAATCTAAGTTTTTCAATTATCACATCATTATCACTAGCTACAAATTTTGAAATACATTCTTCATCACCGACTTGGTCAGAATTTGTTTAAAAATAAGTCTAATAGCGGTAATTTGTTTCATTCGTATTCTTAGTAATCAAACTATTTAAGACCAAATTATTTTTTGTAATTTGCAGACTCTCAGCATACTTCCGTTTAGTTGTTTAACTTTCTCACTCATGATTTGTTTTTTGTACAGATGAAGAAACGAAAACAAAAGAATTAACCAATAGAACATTTATAAAAGGGTGCGTGTGTGTTTATGTTTGTGTCTCAACTGTTACGTGAGGAAATCCAATCCAAATTTGCCATCACGCGTCCCTAAAACGAATTGATTTTTTTTTTAAAGCACACCTTTAAAATGAATTTTTTCATGTTTTATGTACCATCAATAACAAGAAAAAATCGTGTACATAAACTTTAGGCTTTGTGACACGGTTTTTCATAGCACAGAAGATTATAATAATAATTTTTTAGAAAATTTTGTGTGCGCAAGGACTTGTACTGCCTTATTAAAACAGCTTCTCGTTTAAATTCTGTACAACATCAAGTGTCTTTTTTGTAAGAAATCTGTCTTAATATTTAAACGAGACTTCATTCTACAGCAGGACCCAATTATTAAGGAAGTAAAGCTAATAACAGTCTTTAACTGAAAATTATGCCAATAACATTCATTGTGTTGGAGTTAAAAAAAAACATTTCTATGAGATTTCATGTTGATAGTTTATCGTCTTACATCAAATATTATACGTAACATCAAAAAATATCATTATAATTAACTACAGACTACAAATAATTCATTAATCAGCCATCATAGTCATTTCTTTGTAGTCTGGTAGTTGAAGCACGAAAAACTGGTGAATACGAAAATTTCTGCCACCTGGAAGGAAATCGTTTTTATCGCTTACAAATATAGTCTAGGTTAACTGTGGGTATTACTGACACTGCTTTAATTACTAAAAATCAATAGGAATAAATAAATACAAAATTATTTTATAATGATAAATATACAAAAAAATTTTTTTTGTAAAGTAGATAACTGCACAAATATTATTCAATCGCATATTAGTACGAAACATGAATTTGAATTATTTTATCAATGATAACATAGACAGGTGTGTGAGTCTCTCCCAAAAAATTGAATTTTACAGCAAAAAGCGACTTGCTTTCAATGGTATTTTTATTAATAAACATGGCAAAATCACACAAGAAACAATTTANTACGAGATCAGAGGTAGATCGCACGAGAAATTAGATCGTTTTTTAGCAAGCCACGCGTCGACATAGCACATCGATACTCTGTGAACCAAAGTCAGCACATACCTGAAAGTAAGACGTCAAATACCCACTATGTAATATAAGGTAACGATGGGTTTATAACTAATCTTCTCAAATTCTTGAGAAATCAAGGTGATAGATACTCTATACAAAATAATCAGCGAATTCCTAAAAAAATAAGGAGGCGACTAATTATTATGTGGTATGGGATAACTTTTGTTTTATAATTTTAAAAACAAGGTGTTTCGATTGTTATATAAAAGAGTCAGCACATTCCTTAAAGTACAGCAAGAACTGATGGTGGGAAAAGTCGACCAATCACAATTTCTTGGAAAAATATTATATTAATATCAGAAAATAGACTTTTATCCCTTAGTATTATTTTAGCATTAATAATGGACCCATTACAAAAGCTCTTTGATAAGCGTGCTTAGATGCTCGCTATGCGCTGCACTAGTTCGTTAACCAAATATTCGTACTATCTGTGGTAGCCCCTGGAGTAGTTATTTTTAATCATTATCTATCAATATATTACTAAAAAAATTGTATTTATTATTAATAATATGATCTAATCGATTACCATTTAAGATAAAATTTGTTGTTTTTTATGAAAGAAAGTTAATAATAAAAAAAAAAGTATTAGATTGATACATTTTTTTTTTCATACCATACATTAAAGTAGCCTAAGTCAAAAAAATGACTGTCATACCCACAGTTACCCTAGTTATCAGAAAAAATGTTTTTGTCGTAGAAAACTATTTTTTGTAAGAAATTATTTGCGTTTTACTATACCTAATATTAACGAGGTTGTAAGCATTTATTCAATTGCAAAAATTATTGTTTAAAGAAAGAGTTATAACCTAAAAAGAAATTTTTTCATGGCATTGACGTTCTTTATATTCTTGATAAAATGCCGTGGAAATTTTGGGTCTAACTTATTTTTACACTTTGAGTGAGCTAATAAATCTCTTAATTAACAATTGAATTGTGGTATCATTTTTTAAATTAAACAAAAAAAGCTTACGCATGGTTAAATACGCTTATAATACGTACTTATTACCAAAGTTTTTGTCATTATTATCAATAAATGAAAAGACTTTGAGTTCATAAAAATTAATTTTCGAAACAGCACTTTTCACGCTTTTTTGCATCTTAACATCGCAAAAAAAAAATTTTTCAATAATCGGAAAAACCTTAATCGATAGAAAATTTTCTCACGAACAGTTTTGCTTCTGTACTTTTTTAAATTAGACCAACAGAATAGAAGTTATGAGCCAAAATGTAAAAAAAATTAGATTTATTCTTACAATTTGTTAAATGACAGTTGAAGTTGATGCTTTTGTTTGACAAAATCATTTTTTTCAATAACTAGACTATATTTGTAGGCGATTTAAACGATTTCCTTCTAGGTGGCAGAAATTCTCTCATTCATCATTTTTTCGTGCTTTAACTACCGTACTATAAGGAAATGATAGTGATGTCTAAATAATGAACTATCTAAAACGTATAGTGATATTATGATATTTTTAATGTTATGTATAGCATTTAATGTAAGTAGTTGTTGCAACACTTTGGCCCGTCAAAACAAACCCCTACCACTTGGATAGGGGTCTGCTTTGACGATGCCAAAGTGTTGCATGTAAGTATTTGTGAGGTGGGAGTATGAAAAACTGTCGAGCGGAGGGGAGAACATACGAAATCTAAACGTCGTGGAAAGAGAGGAAGAGATGGAGAGAGAGAAAGAGACGTGGAGAGAGAGAGACATACGAAATCTTGGAGACGCGGAGAGCAATGGTGTGCAATATAATAAGTATTCTATTACATACAAGGTATATTGCTTTGACGCGCACAAATTGATTTCACAATTTGTCTCTTCGTACTATTTTAGTGAAAATAAAAGAAGTCTCACTAGGTATTTTAAATTTTATAAAAATTTTTTAAACTTTTATAACTAAAATTTATCAATAAACATTGTCAGTTACAAGAATAATTTTACATAGTTCTTATTTTATCACATATATCATACAATAAGTATCATACATCATAACACTGAATCAGAATCAATGTATATTCAAAATCTACTTAATACTTAACGGTTTCTATTATAATTTTTACACGTTACACTGTATGGGTTGTCCACAAAACTATAAATCACTTTCATTATTGATGCTGCTGATACCACATCTCTTATCTATTTCCGGTAATGTTCTCGTAATATTCCAACCTCACAGCGTATATACTCGTCCACTGGTTTTCTATAAAATACACAAATATTTAATGCAGGTCACTTCGGGGTACTTCCACAGCGTAGTTGTACGTGTACCACGTTAGATTTTTGAATATTATTTCTCGCAACTACATTGCTTGCAAATCGGGGAACGAAACGACGTACCCCTGTAAAAAGCGGTATTGATTTTCATACACTATCACTTCCAGTAACACATTAATTACTGATGGTCTGGTAAACGGGTGTTGCCGTGATCGCCGTAAATGCTGTAAGTAGAAAAACTCCCGCACAGATAGTGGTATGTAGGCTTTTTGAATTGCTGCCTGCTCTTGATCATCACTTACAGTTGCACCTTCAAAGAGGTCTGTTGACTCAGTTGGAAGCATTTTAGTAACTGACTTCTGTTTCTCTAAGTTCGTAAGGCCGTAAATCATTTTTTACACAATGTTGCAGAATCTTCCTACCTCACAACCCTCCCTCCTATTACAGACATTTGCAAAAACGCAAGGTATGAAAATAATCATACATACATATGAGATCAGACGAAGATTGCACGAGTAATGAGATCGTTTTTTTGTGAGCCACGCGTCAACATAGCACATCGACACTCTATAAACAAAATTCAGCACATTTCTGAAAGTAAGACGTTGAATACTCACTATGTAATATAAGGTAACGATTGTTTTATAACTATTTTTCTCAAATTCTTTAGAAATAAAGGTGATGGATACTCTATACAAAATAATCAGCGAATTCCTAAAAAAATAAGGAGGCGACTAATTATTATGTGGTATGGGATAACTTTTGTTTTATAATTTTAAAAACAAGGTGTTTCGATTGTTATATAAAAGAGTCAGCACATTCCTTAAAGTACAGCAAGAACTGATGGTGGGAAAAGTCGACCAATCACAATTTCTTGGAAAAATATTATATTAATATCAGAAAATAGACTTTTATCCCTTAGTATTATTTTAGCATTAATAATGGACCCATTACAAAAGCTCTTTGATAAGCGTGCTTAGATGCTCGCTATGCGCTGCACTAGTTCGTTAACCAAATATTCGTACTATCTGTGGTAGCCCCTGGAGTAGTTATTTTTAATCATTATCGATCAATATATTACTAAAAAAATTGTATTTTCTTGTCTGACATTGTCAAATTAGAACCGTAAGTGACACATTTAAACATGGTATTTTTAATGAAACAGTCATTCAAGAAACTTTTGTAAAAGCTGTTCAGAAATTTGTCGATCGTAATTATCCATTGGAAAAAAATATCGTGCGCTGTTACCGTAAGTATACCTTAAAATTATGGCTTTTGCTTACTTTCAGTCATTAAAAACTTAGTTATACCTAGTAATAAGGCAAATACATGATAATACACTTGGAGATAAAATACTTTTTAATTTTAATACAATCAAGGAATGTACACCAACCACTGTGAGTGGTAAGCAGACAACATTACTATATTCATTGATCAGCTATATATTTTTACATATTTACTTGCAGAGAAAAATCTACAACCATCGACTAGCCAACTTAATCGACTGATACATGAAGATATTAGTGGTGATGAGGAAAAACATTCAGATGCGGAAGAAGTAAGCGAAAAAGAAGATTGTAGTAGTAGTAGTCGTAGAAGTAGTAGTAGTAGTAGTTNTGTCCAAAAGTCCTAGCGAAAGCCTTTTTGACCTCATCTTCCTCTACAATGGCATCTAGGTCTCGGACCTTTAATGTCACTTTTCTGTCGCTTATTTTGACAGTACCCTGTCCAGCTACCGACCTTTCAATTGGCTGTAAGAATGCAGTAGCATTCGCTAGTCGTAGAAGTAGTAGTAGTAGTAGTTTTTTTTTTTTTTTTTTTTTTTTTTTGTGGAGGGAGGGAAAATGCATTAAGGCGCACCGCAGGGACAGTGGTAGTGTAAGACTCAGTGGATTTTTTTTATTACACCACCCATACCCACAAAGCCCCCCCCCCATGCCGCGTGGCTTTTAATCCACCCAGGAACCGCGTTAGCATTACTTCAGGGTGGAGCCACCAGGGAAACCATCACGTCTCACAGCATTAACGAGCTAACTCGCCACCATTTGCTAGAGATGCTGATGCTCTCGAGTTCTAAAAAGGACTCAGGGTCCCTGAGTACCAACACCCTTTCTAGCGCTTTATTGTAGGCCGTTAACCTAGCAGGCACCACTATGAGCTTGATGCTTTCCCTTGCTGATAGGTAAAAAAGTACCCATCGCAGCGTGGGTCCACATTAGCCTGCCTTTCACCTCAAGGCCTTTTTGCCTTATTTTCGTCCTGCTTGGGCCTTACCCCTGGCCTCTTCTAGTGCTTTTTTGAATAAAAAGCAGCTTCCACTGCCTGTTTCGTGTTTTTTGTCCATCGTTGGGCAGAGGAAGCACCGTGCAGGCCCTGGACACTCTTTTTTTCGGTGGTTTGAGCTTTTACACCGAAAGCAAAGATTTGATCTATTTTCTTCTCTACAGTTGCCTGAGATGTGTCCATATCCCAGGCATTTGTAATATCTTGTGACTTCAATTCTTCTTCGTATTCGGCAGCTTACGAAGCCAACTCGTAACCTGCCCTCCTCTTCTACTTGTCTGGCAATTGCTTCGTCCACCTTTATGAACGCCAGCCTCTGTCCTCTGGAATTTGGCTTTAAGACAGCTACTTCTGGCTTCTGGCTCTTAAGTCAAAAAAATCTGAAAGCCTCTTTGACCTCATCTTTCTCTACAATAGCATTTAGGTCTCAGACCTCTTATGTCACTTTTTTGTTGCTCATTTTGACAGTACCCTGTCCAGCTACCGCCTTTTCAATTTGCTGTGAGTATGCAATAGCATTATCTACACCTTTGGCCTTAATAAACATGTCTCCTTTTTTTGTAGTGACAACACTTTGGACTGCAACATTAGCCTTATCAGGGTCAAAAATCGTCTACATCGTCCTCAGTACCTTTGCAAAGGTCTGCCCATTAGCCATCTTTACTACTACTGTTGTTGTCGCATCTACTTTTTTCTTCTGGCTTGTTTTGTCATTTAGGAGAATTTTTCTTGATTGCCACTGTCTGTTTTCTTTTTCTTCGAAGAAATGGTTTGCTGGCGTTTCTCAGGGCTGTCCGATGGGCTCCTGTTTCTTTACTTCGTTCTATTCCTTGTAGGGCAGTGTTCAAGGTTCTTTTCTGTACCTGCCGTCGAAACTTATCTCGCCTTTGCTCTCTACACTGCAGGGATTTGAATGACAACTTCCAAATACTTGCATACACTTATTCTTCATGAAGAAAGCCTTTTTCTAGCACCTCTGCCTCTTAAAGGTGTTTAAGCGTGGTTTTGAGCCCATTCTTAACAGCGTTCGCTGTGTTGCCGTACTTATCACCGATTAATTGAAGATTCTCTGTAATATCTTTCGTTGCTGATTGGACTTTATCAGTCACTTGTAGTCCCTTTGCTCCGAGCTTAGCACCACCTTCTTCTAAAGAGGAAAGCTCCACCTGGGTCTGGTGGCTAAATACTGACACGTTGCTGTCCTCGGTGTCGTTAGTGCTAATGCTTAACAGGATTTCTCTTCATCTTTTGTCTGTTAGAAAGGGCCATGGAACATTAAGCAGTCCCTAATAACCATGAAACACGTCTTTTTGGCCCCCCTTTCAGAATCCGTGGGGCCTGCGACAGTCACCCGGGCTTTCACTGGATCGAAACTGCTGGCGAATTCCCTCAAAGAGGTTTTTGCCTGGGGTACAAGTTTTACATCAGTGGTAGTAGTAGTTTTTTTTTTTTTTTTTTTTTGTGGAGGGAGAGAAAATGCACACCGCAGGGACAGTGGTAGTGGAAGACTCGGTGGATTTTTTTTATAAGACCACCCATACCCACTAAACCCCCCCCCCCATGCCACGTGGCTCTTAATCCACCCAGGAACCACGTTAGCATTACTTCAGGGTGGAGCCACCAGGGAGACCATTGCGTCTCACAGCATAAACAAGCTAACTCGCCACCATTTGCTAAAGGTGCTGATGCTTTCGAGTCCTGTAAAGGACTCGGGGTCCCTGAGGACCAGCACCTTGTCTAGCGCTTCATAGTAGGCCGTCTACTCACAAAGCACCTCTGTAAACTTACTGCTTTCCCTTGCTGATAGGTAAAAAGAACCTAGAGCAGCGTGGGTCCACATAAGCTTGCCTCCAACTCAAGACCTTTTTGCCTTATTTTAATCCTGCTTGAACCTTATTCCTAGCCTCTTTCAGAGCTCTTCTAAATAAAGGGTAGCTCCCGCTGCCTGGTTCGTGTTTGTTGTCCGTTGTTGGGCAAAGGAAGCACCGTGCTGGGCTTGGACATTCTTTCTTCCGGTGGTTTGAGCTTTCACACCGAGAGCAAAGCTTGGATCTGTTTTCGTTCTCACAGTAGCCCGAGACGTGTCCATATCCCAGTTATTTGTAGCATCTTGTTACTTTAATTCTTCTTCGAATTCGGCAGCTTACAAAGCCAACTTGTAACCTGCCTACCTTTTCTACTTGTGTGGCAGATGCTTTGTCCACCTTTATGAAAACCAGCCTCTGTCCTCTGGCATTTGGCTTTAAGAGAGCAACTTCTGACACCTGGCTCTGATGTCCAAAAGTCCTAGCGAAAGCCTTTTTGACCTCATCTTCCTCTACAATGGCATCTAGGTCTCGGACCTTTAATGTCACTTTTCTGTCGCTTATTTTGACAGTACCCTGTCCAGCTACCGACCTTTCAATTGGCTGTAAGAATGCAGTAGCATTCGCTACACCTTTGGCCTTAATGAGTATGTTTTTTTTTTGTAGTAACAACACTTTGGACTGCCACATTAGCCTTATTGGGGTCAAAGTTCGCCTTCATAGTCTTCAGGACCGTTGCAAAGGTCTGTCCTTCAGCCATCTTCACTACTACTGTTGTTGTGGCGTCCACTTTTTTCTTTCGGCTTGGCTTGTCATTCAGTGGAATTTCTTCTTGCTTGCCACTGCCTGTTTTCTTATTTTTTACAGACATACCCTGCTGGCGTTTTTCGAGGCTGTCTGTTGGGCTACAGTTTGTCTTACTTCGTTCTATTTCCTTTAAGATAGTGTTCAGGGTTCATTTCTGTACATGCCATCGGAAATGATCTCGCCTTTTTTCCCTTAACTGTAGGGATTTAAATGACGACTTCTAGGCGTTGGTATACAAATCTTTTTAGTAAGATGTTCTTTTTTTAGCACGTCTGCCTCTTAAAGATGCTCAAGCGCCGCTTTGAGCCCATTTTTGACAGCGTTTGCTGTGTTGCCGTACTTATCATTAATTAGTTGTAGCGTCTCTGCAATGTTATTCGTTGCTGATTAAACTTTATTAGCAACTTTCTGTCGCTTTACTTTGAGCCTAGTGACGCTTTCTTCTAAAGAGGCAAGCTCTTCCTAGGTCTGGTGGCTAAAAACCGACACGTTGCTAACCTCGGTGTCGTTAGTGCCTATACTCGACAGGCTTTTTCTTCGTTTTTTGTCTGTAACAAAAGGCCATGGAACATTTAGCAGTCCCTTTTGGCCATGAGACACGTCTTCATGGCCTTCCTCATAATCCGTGGGGCCTGCGTCAGTCACCCGGGCTTTCACCGGATCGGAACTGCTGGCGGATTTCCTCAGAGAGGTTACTGCCTGGGGTACTCGTTTTACATCGACGTTCTTCATTTTAGCATCTTTGTAGTGTCGTACTGACCCGCGAAGGCCAGCACTACTCTCTTTTTCTAGAAATAACTATTTGAAAAGGGTTAAAACCAGGGCAGCAGCCCTCTCTGTTACCAGAGAAAACCGCTACTTGCTCGGGCCGGCCGGGAGTCACCACTTTTCCTCAGTCCCACCCACGGAGACTGTCCTGGCGTTGAGAAACCAGTGTTAGAATGGTGTTTATGTGTAATGTATGTATTTGTTGGTACACAACGGTCATCCCAGCAAGACGAGCGGCAGGTGTACAGTCCTGAGACCGCGCAGACAACCCAACAAAACGGGCTGGCGTAAGGCACTAAGGTGCCGCTATATAGCCTTGTCAGTGGTAGTATGCCTAGGTTAGTCGGCCCACCATGTCTTTTTTATTCATGAGGCATACAGCCATATCAGATGTGGTTACCCAGACTTATCCGGGCCTCATCATCTGGCTTTACCCGTCGCCAGGCCTCCAACGCAAGCCCGGAAAAGGACCCGCCACACGCAACCCAGGACAATCCATAAGTGTCCCTGCGTTAGTTTAGGAAGAGTGTGTGATGCATGTATCTGAGAAGAATGTTTTAACCGCCGCTTACTTCTATACACGACGGGTGCTAGTTTTTGTTAGCCCGCATCAAGCAATGGAGTGCCACCCACGGAAGCAGCAAAAAGCGAAGAACAAGGAGCACAAGCAGAGCCGGCCCATGCATTCACACCGATGGAGGCATGGGGCACTAGTCCCCCGTTCACATCGCCGAAGATACACACGCCAACGCCACACACGCCCCCCGATCCACGCCCTCAACTACCACCACAGAGAGCCACCCCAGCTGCTCATCGTCACCTTATGTTTTAAGAGGATGCCCCTATCCGCCACCCAGTGGAGCGCCAGGTATGAAGAAACTAGCGAAAACCCCACCCGGGAGTAGTAGTCGTAGTATTAGTAGTAGTAGTAGTAGTAGTAGAAGTAGTAGTTTTTTTTTTTTTTGGAGGGAGGGGAAATGCATTGAGGCACACCGCAAAAACAGCGGTAGTGTGGGACTCGCTGGATTTTTTTTATTAGACTACCCATACCCACTTAAACCCCCCTTCCTTCTACTGCTACGTGGCTTTAGTCCCACTACGGAACCGCGTTAGCATAACTTCAGGGTAGAGCTACCAGGAAGACCATCACGTCTCACAGCTTTAACAAGCTGACTCGGCACCATTTGCTAGAGGTGCCAGTCCTCTCGAGTCCTGAAAGGGACTCGGGGTCCCAGAAAATTTGCACTCGTTCTCTAGCGCTACAACATTTATTGCTTACCCATGCTGCTGCCAAAATGGAAGCCTTAGCGTCCCGCCTGGCGGCTTTCTCCTCTTCCTCCTTTCTTGCGACGGACTACTGACCCGACGTAACCGTCCACCACCCTCCACCTCTCTTTAGTGCGAAGCATCTCAGAGATAACGTTTTTAGGAGTAGGTGTCACGCCAAGCTTATCGACATGTTGCTGGCACTCACGGTGCCATCTCTTGCACACGAAAAACGTGTGTTCGACAGTATCAACCACTGCAGGGCAGTAAGCACATCTGGGAGATGCTTTTACCGCCACGCGATGGAGATAGGCATCGAACTGACTATGCCCAGAGAGACACTAAGTGAGATAATAATTCACCTTTCCGTGCCCTCTCTCCACCTATGGTCGCAGGCTCGGGATCAGCCAATGCGTCCATCTACCCACACTAGCCTGGTCCCACTCCTGTTGCCACGTCGTTAACGTTTCTGCCCACCTACCACCTACCATCACTTTTGTCACTGGAGCCCAGGAATTTTCTTCGCTGTTCCAGTGCAAGCAACACGACAGGGATCGTTCGTGCTATCATTGTTACAGCAGTAGAGGAATTCGTGTGGGAGGCGGAAGCGATCCCTGGAGATCCCATATGCTGCACCAAAATGAGGCGCTGTCGGACGTCCCATCTTGCAACCACATCCGCCGATACCTCCGCGCCGTACAGCAGTATTGAGTTGGAGACTGACGCCAGAAGCCATCTTTTGGCCTCTTGTGGGCCTTCAACATTTGGCATTAACCGTATTGGCGCTCCCGCAACCTTGGCGGCTTTGTTGGCTGCTCTCTTGATGTGCTCCCAGAAGGTGAGTCGTGAGTCAACCCACACCCCTAGGTAGCGCACAACCAGGCTGGTGCAGACTCCCTAATCCACAATGTTTAGGCGAAAGTCCCCCCCAAACCACCTTTGCTTAGTAACGACGACCATTTTCGTCTTGTCAATCGCAAGTAGAAAACCATGATCCCGCAGCCACTCTGACACTATCACGACCGCCCACCGAATCTTGTGCTCGGCATTCTCTCGGGATCTCGCTGTGACGTGCAGTGCTATGTTATTAGCAAAACCCGTCAGCTTGACTCCTGGAGGTATTTCAAGGCGCAAAAGCTTATCGTTGACCAGGTTCCATAAGTCAGGGTCAAGGGTGGAGACCTGTGCGACTCCTGACGTCAGGTGCTTTTCTTTTGGTCCATTCTTTGTGTCGTACCGGAGTACTCGATCCTGGAGGTAACTGTCCAGGATCTTTCTCAGGTAGTCCGGTACATTCTGGCGCTTCAGGGCCCTCATTATGTCGGACCATTTCGCCGAGTTAAAGGCATTCTTCACGTCAAGAGTCGCCAGGACACAGACGCTCCTCGTCTTATGTGAGGGTTTCCATGCCTTCCCCACCAACTCAAGGACCTCAGCCACAGCATTGACTGTCGATCGTCCCCCTCAAAATCCGTACTGATTATCTGAGATACTGACTTACCCTCTTAGACAAGTTCGTATCAGCCTGTGGAGCATTTTTCCAGCATTATCCAGCATGCATTTTTCCTGCACACATGAATAGCATTCTCGAGCTCGGCAAGCTGCCCTCTAAAGGCGCTGATCGAAAAGTTGGGAGAAATGTAGCAGCTGACATATAATACACTTTCACTCCTGATCCACACGAACCGTCCCTACCTCCAGAATCGGATACGGGGAACTTGTCGCTGCGAATCAGGATGGCCGCGCATCCAGTCCTGTCGCAGTACCAGCCCTGACCCAGTAACGTGAGGGACGGCTTATTTATAAAGAGCAAGTCCACACCCCAGGCGCGGGAAAACTGGTCCTGCAGATTATGTGCAAGCATAGTCCTATAAAGGCTTACTTACAGGATCACTGCCATTTTCGCTGAGCTCCTCCTGCAAACGCCCGCAGCACTTGACACCTGGCAGTCTCAGTGACGTGTCCGGTGTCCAGTTTCGGGATGACGCATTCACACAGGTAACATCTCAATTATTTTTTGAAGCAGTTACGGGCTACGTGGCCCCTTTCACCACATCTCCAGCACACCCCGGTCTTTTCAGGCCTGCTACACTGCCTAGCAGTGTGGCTAAAGCCCAGACACTTGAAGAAGCACTCAGCATTGTATTGAGGCCGCATCCTGCAGTTCACCCAGCCCAGCCTTATATGATGCGTCTTATTAAGGATCGTAGCCGCCGACGCAGGTGCCTCAACGTAGGCTACCTGATTTCCCATGACAGTACCAGACGACAGCCGCACTGCCAAGACAGGGGCCGTCTCTTCCTCAATACAACTTGCAAATGCAGCCTGCACATTTTGCTCCGTCACCGTAGGGTCAACGTCTCTAATCTCGTATGTCAATCGCGGGGCAAGGATTCTCATGCCACCAGCACTCGCCACAGGATTTTCAAGCGCGTCGGCGAACGCCTCGTGGCAGTCAGACATGGTGTCTCTCAACTTGACGAGAACGCTACCTGTTCTCGTCTCCCTGATTGACTCCACGCTTGCCCCGAGCTCGACCACATTGACGCTCTTCATAAGGGCCAGGACCTCAGCATACTGTTTGCCCTCTGCTGGCTGTACGATAATCGCATAAGGCCTGGCCCTCTGACGTCTTCCCTCAGCAGCCTTTGATGGCTTGGCTTCTGATTTTGAGATCTTAGCGATTCCTAGCCTTTTCCTTCGCCAGTTTTTTATTTATTTTTTTTTTTTTCTGGGCCACCGTCTAATTTTCCTCAATGTCCGTTCCACCAACCACGCCGTGCTCTGGTTGCGGCTGGAAGCCAAGCCCTCTTGGCTTTTTCGAGGCCTTTTCTGGCGTCAATTTTGGGCTTGTTGTTTCTCTTTCTCTCCTTCGCTTCCATTTTTCTTTTGGTTCTATACCAATATCTGGCTCCTCCGCTTCTTCAAGCCAATCCTGATATTACGGAAGAATGCCTACAGCCATCACTGCCAGCCATTCAAGATCCTTTATGGTCCTCGCCGTGTTGGGGTGCTTAGCCATAAGCGCCTTGAGGTCATTTATCGCCCTCAAAAGTCCCTCAAATGTGATGTCAGCGCTTTTCCAAAACTTGACCTCCAGGTCCAACTTGTATTCTCCACCAAGCTCAAGATCGTGTGACTCTCCAGCAGAGTCAGCCCTTTTTTGTTCCAGTTCCACCATGATTCTCCTTACTATGGGAGTAACGTCTTTGTGGCCTCCCCCTGAATCCGTGAAGCCTGCGGCAGCCACTCGGGCTTTCACTGGATCAGACCTGCCGCTGGATTTCCTCAGAGAGGTTACCACCTGGGGTAGTTGTTTTTCATTGACGCTCTCTATTTTGACAACTTTTTTGTGTGGCGTACTGATCTGCAAAGGCTATCACTACCCTTTGTTCTAGTAAAGAAAGTCGAGAAGGGTTGAAAACCAAGGCAGCTGCCCACTCTAATTCCAGAGAAGCATGGTACTTGCTTTGGCTGGCCGGGAGTCGCCACTCTCCCTCAGTCCCTCCAGCAGACACTGCCCTGGCATTGTGTAGAGTGAGTGTGGAAGTGGTGCATGTGTGTAGTGTATGTATATGTTGGTACACTACAGTTGACCCAGTGAGACATGCGCAAGGCATACAATCCCACGAGTGGCGCAGACAACCCGCCCAAACGATTTGAAGTAGTAGTAGTAAAAGCAGTAGTAGTAGTAGTAGTAGTAGAAGTAGTATAATTAATCTAAGAAATAATTTAATTACTAAGAAAGGAATGATAAAGCTATGACTTAAACTGAAAATTCGTTGAAAAAATTTATTAGCTATGAAAATATTTATAAATAAATGAGCAGTTTTTAAAAATAAAATTTCGCGTAACTCTGATTCAGTCATGAACAATTTGTGCTGTAGTTCATTATTAGTGAAAAAATAAATTAATCGTTAAAATTCTCGGCAAGATTTATATATACATCGATGACAATATGTATCTATCAAGAGTTAAGAATCCTCAAAAACACAGCAGTCATTATAAGCTACTGCATGGCATGAGAAAAAAATGCGCGCCTATTGGCAGCACAAAAACAAAAGCTGCGCGTGAAAATCGTGGCACACTCGAAGCATTTGCGGAGGTTGTTTGTTTTGATTTCGCGACATGCGTTGTTTTTCAAGTATACATGTATGCAATACTGTACTGCAGCGTGGAGGACTATGTTTTCTTTCTTTTAGCGTCAGCCTTTGGAGGAAGCAAGTTCGGATATCACGACGTAATTAAGTAATACGTATGTTTTTTTTGTTATATTACATTAGTAGCGTAGTATTAGTGTACTTTTAATGTAGTAAGCGTTTAATACTGTGTATCATGCATAATACGTCGGTAATTAACTGTTGGCACAGTATAAAATTTTGCGAGTTCGTAAAGCAGTTTATTTTACTTTTTGATAGCATTTGGTTAGTAGATCCTTTGTTTCGAGATTGGCTTGTACATGATGTTTTAAATGTTGAAAAACCTGCTCGTTGTTCTTTTTGTAGTATCAACATCACGTGCTATAACAGGCAAGATTTGGTCAAGCACGTTGCAACAAAAAAACATCAAACTAGGACAAATATTCAAAAACAAAAAAATATTTTCCATGATGATTCTCCTTTTAGTGATATAATTTCTAAAGTAAAAGAATTTGACCTGAAAATAGCTCTATTTATAGCAGAACATAACTTGCCAATTTATATTGTAAATACCTTCTATACAGGAGCTCTGCAAAAAACCAAAATTTGTAGAGCAAATGGGCATGAAAAGGGACAAGTGTGCAAGTTTAATAAAAAATGTTTTGAGCACTTGTGAATTTCAAAACTTAGTAAATTTTTTCAAAAATCAAAGATTTTTAATTTTAGTCGATGAATCAACGGATATAACATTAAAAAAAATTTTTTGCAATGCGATTCAATATTTTAATTATGAAACGGGTAAAGTAGTTTCTCATTTATCACATTTAATTCAATTAGACGCGAAATTGTGTGGTGCAAAAGAACTGTTCCAAGCGTTTCAAACATTTTTTACAAAACATGGAATTCCTCTCAGCAATATAGCAAGTTTGGCATGCGACAATGCTAGTATCATGACCGGCTCAAGAAATTCTTTTTTTACCTTTTGAAAAAATAAAGTTCCTCATGTCATTTTGCTTCCTTGTATTTGTCATACTTCAGCTCTAGTTGGAAAAGAAAGTTTGCACCAAAATTTTAAAGTATTGTCAGATTTTGCTACAATCGATTGTTAAATACTTCTCTTATAGTTCTAAGAGATGCGAGAACTTGAAAGAATTTTAAACTTTTGAAGAAACTTCGACAAAAAAAATTTTTAAATTAGCCACCACAAGATGGCTTTCGCTTTTTAATTATATTGACCGGGTACTTAATAATTTATCATTTTTAAAAGCCTTTTTCTTACTCGAATCTCATGAGAAGTATGCTGAAAGTAACGATGAGGAAAAAAAGCTCTCCCAACTATACATATAACTTATTCAGAAATAACTCAGTAATAGCTTATTTGTATTTTTTACATTATACTTTACTAGGTTTTAATAAATTTAATGCATTTTTTCAAACTAAAAAACTAGTCATTAATAAATTAACAACCAAATGTTCAAAAGTTTTAGTAGCAATAAGCTCTAATTTCCTCACCGATGCAGCACTAAAAAAAAAACTCAAAATTTTAATTACAAGGTAAACGCAGATTAAGACTTCAAGCCCCTGAAGGATGCGATCGTTAGTGATACTTGTAATAATATTTTGAAAAGTCTTCTAGAACAATATGTTGTAGTTGTTCAATAAAACTTCTTGAATTTTTACGTGACTGCTTTCAACGAAGACTAGAAAAATTATTTTAAAAACAATGGTATGCTTTGAACACTTAATTTTCTTAAACCTACAAATGCCTTGAATAGTAAATATTGGAGTCAGAATCCTAACTTAATTGACGATTTACAAACTTATTTTCTGTTTTCAGATATTGATTTTGAGTTAATAAAGAAAGAAATTTTGCAGCTGCCATCACGTTTTGATTGAAATGATTCAACTATTTGCAATGTTGAAATAGATGAGTTTTGGAAAAAAGTTATTGATTCACGCTTGGAAAATAAAAATTTAGTGTTCCCAAATTTAAAAATTTTAATTGAAGCAATTTTATCTTTTCCGCATTCTAACGCCGAAGTGGAAAGAATTTTTTCGATTTTTACAGATACAAAACCTAAGAAACGGAACAAAATGGAAATTAATTTACTTAACGCGATTTGTTTTATTTGATCTTATTTTCCAATTAAAAGTATTAACGCAATAAATTTTTAAATCTCAAAAGAACATCTTGAACGATTTAACTCTAAAATGTATAAACGCGATTCAACACACGATCCAGAAATTAAAATTCAAGGCAACTTGAAGTCAGTTAGGTGTTATGAATTTTTTCAACTTCGTACTAATTTAGTTTAAAATTTCTCCTATAATTTGTATATTTCATGCAAAATTAATGCTTAGCTACTTTCACGATAAAGTGCAAGATTTAATACTTATTTTTTTAAGATATTGTTTGATTCCAAGAACAGCTAATAATACAATAAATAATGACAAGTACTAAGGGCTATGCTGTTCAAATTGACTTTATTTTAAAAAACGACGTTTCGACTACTCCAAGGCAGTCCTTATCAAGTCAAATATTAAACAATAATCGCAGAGTGTCGTCAATGTGAGATGTTTATTATATATATGCAGTTGAGTAGAATAAACATCTCACATTGACGACACTCTGCGATTATTGTTTAATATTTGACTTGATAAGGACTGCCTTGGAGTAGTCGAAACGTCGTTTTTTAAAATAAAGTCAATTTGAACAGCATAGCCCTTAGTACTTGTCATTATTTATTGTATTATTAGCTGTTCTTGGAATCAAACAATATCNTACGAAAGATCAAGATCAGTTTTTAAAATGGCACAATGAACAAGTAGAGAATAATTATATTTTTGACCTTAAAAGTAAAATTATAAAATGCTGTAGGCAAGACATGAAAATTTAAGGATTAGCTTGCTTAGCTTTTCAAAAATCCTTTGAAAAATTCGAGGTAGACCCTTTTAGGGAATACACAACGATCGTTTCGACCAGCATGCGTGTAAATAGAAAAAAATTTCTGAAAAAAAATCAAATTGGTATAATACCACAAAATGTTACAAAATGGCTCACAATGAATCTAGAATAGCTTTAAAATGGCTTTGTTCGACGAAAAACAAGTTCTCTAGTGATTTATCGAACTCGTTAGACACTGCCAAGAGAGACGCTTACCAGAAAGTATCATCGTCGATGGATACTGTACTCTTCTAGATGGTGTGCATGATCATCGAGGAGTCGTATAACAATTCCAAGGTTGCTTTTGGCACGGCTGCCCACGGTGTTACCGAATAAATCGAGATACCGTTTTCACGACCACAGATACAATGGATGATAGATATGAAAAAACTTGCACGATTAACGAAAAGATAAGAATGTTCAATTATGAGTTGATAGAAAAATGGAAATGCGACTTTAACTGAGAAATACGTGAAAACAAAGAACTTATAAATTTTATTCGAGAAAATAAAAATTGTTGGAGTAGAAGACCATTGAATCCGCGTAATGCATTTTTAGGTGGTCGAATAGGAAGCACTGTATAAATGCACGATTGTCAGTATGGAGAAAAATTTAAATACGTTGACGTATGCTCTTTGTGTTCCTACATTTGCAAACGAGGTATGTTCCTCGTTGGTCATCCAACGTTATACTCTAACGAAAGAGAGTGTGAAAAAATAATAGGTAACAGTAATTATATTTCCCAAGTGAATGGATTAATTATGTGTGAAAAAAAAAAAATTGTCACGGTCAGCACTCTAAGAGTACCCAGCTACGAGTCAAGCCGTAGCAAAGCTCTTAATCCGCTCGACCATCAAGAGATACAAGTAGCAGGGGTCAAAAGTAGTATGTAAGTTGTGAGAAGTGGGTGGAGCTTAAGTTAAAGGCTAGGTAGGGGAGCTTCCCTACTCCTACCTGCCTGGTGAGAGAGAGAGCACGGTTCTTCTGCGCTTGCGCTACTAGCCAAGAGCACCCAAGAGAAGTCTTGGGTATATCGCAACACTGAGTATGGGTAGTAGTAGTAGCAGTAGTAGCAGTAGTAGCAGCGAGAATGATGGTGAATATTATGAGATGCATCTTTTTCTCTAGTTATTTTTAAATATTAATAAAGTTTTTTAAGAATTACCGTTGCAGAATGGCAAAGGGTAACGTCTGCGTTTTATTATCAAAAACAAAACAACTAGACGATATCGTCGATTTAATTATGAAGGATGAGAAATTCAAGGTAGATCGGCGAGACCACCCCCAAATGTTAAGAAATACACATGGCTTGAAGATTGTATAAATGATTTACATAATCATTTGGTCAAAAAAAGTAACTCTGAAAACTTTATAGGTGTTACTATAAATTGTCAAATGTTTCATCACAGGCCATTGCAAATATCTTTTAGGCCTTCTCGAAATATCATTATTGAAGATTTATGAGAAGTTTTGTCTAATGCCGTCCAGAGTTTGAGTGACTTTGAAATCGATGACAGTTTGTCAATTAATTGTGCCATTATAAGTGGTATCAGTGGAAGAGGACGTGTAGCCTTCACTGAGAACAACGTACGGAAAGAATCAATAGAAACCATTAATAACAATGATAATCTTTGTTTACCACGAGTTCTAGCAGCAGCTTATGCTTACGTCATCTGGCAACCAATACGCACAGGTAGGCTACATAATTATTGGAGCCTTATAAGACGCGATTACGGGCCCACTCAAAAGAGAGCTGCCGAAAAGCTTTTGCGATTGATAAAAATTTGTGTGCCTGATACAGGGTTTGGTCTTGCAGAAGTTGACGAGTTTCAAAATTTTTTTTCTACTCACGAGACAGCAATTGTCGTTCATTCGCTTAAAAATTTTGGGCGTGGTTATCATCTCCTGTACGATGGTGCTCGTTTAGTTTTAGAGACTCATGGACAAATCGTTCATACGTTACGATAAATGAACTATGAAAACGCTGAGCAGTACGAGCCTATACTGAATTTGATCGGTGCAAGCGGTAATTGCGAATACTGCATACCGTGCAATAAAAGTTATTAGTGTATCGAGGATCACAGATGCTCCAACGAATGCTACAAGTGTATGCAATCTTCTCGTTGCAATGTGACAGGTTCATCAAAAAAGTGTGATTTGTACCATAGATTATATTTTAACTTTACGTGTTTGAAAAATCATTTAAAAAAAGGTTTGTATCATAAATCTTTTACTGTTTGTGGAAAAATAAAAATTTGCCCGTTATGTTGCAAAACTGTGCGAATATCAAACAAGAAACATCAACATTAATGCGGTATTTCTTTTTGTTGCAATATTAAAGAGTATTTACCCATAAATCATTATTGCTACATTTGACCGTTAAAATTGAACAGCAAGAAATCTTATTTTTTAATACTCTTCTAAGAATTTTAAACGCAATAAACGACACCCATCATGGGTGATGAGGAAAAAAAATCCACGAAGTAAATCTGTGTATTGTTCAACAAGTTTGTAATGCTTGTAGCAACGTACAAGATGTTTTGATTAGCTGCGATCATTATGTCATTCAAGAATACATTTTTCAAACTAATCCAATTAAACAGTTGGTAGATCTTGCTTCGGATCATCAAAAACATTTTGACGAGATCATTTGCATAGCTCACAATGCACAAGGATTTGATACTCAATTTATTTTAAAGTATACAGTGAAATAAAACGGCGAACGCGTAGTATCATTCGTTATCATAAACGGATCAAAAATAATATTGATGGAATTTATGAAAATAAAATTTATTGATAGTCTTGACTACTTTCCTATGCCTTTAAGCGGCTTACCCAAGTCGTACGNAAGTATACAGTGAAATAAAACGGCGAACGCGTAGTATCATTCGTTATCATAAACGGATCAAAAATAATATTGATGGAATTTATGAAAATAAAATTTATTGATAGTCTTGACTACTTTCCTATGCCTTTAAGCGGCTTACCCAAGTCGTACGGTCTGTTGGAAATTGAAAAAGGTATTTTTCCACATTGTTTAAACTAGCCCGAAAATCAATCGTTCATAGGTCCTCTACCGCTGCTCGACGTATATTCACCCAATAGCATGCATACGAAAGATCAAGATCAGTTTTTAAAATGGCACAATGAACAAGTAGAGAATAATTATATTTTTGACCTTAAAAGTAAAATTATAAAATGCTGTAGGCAAGACATGAAAATTTAAGGATTAGCTTGCTTAGCTTTTCAAAAATCCTTTGAAAAATTCGAGGTAGACCCTTTTAGGGAATACACAACGATCGTTTCGACCAGCATGCGTGTAAATAGAAAAAAATTTCTGAAAAAAAATCAAATTGGTATAATACCACAAAATGTTACAAAATGGCTCACAATGAATCTAGAATAGCTTTAAAATGGCTTTGTTCGACGAAAAACAAGTTCTCTAGTGATTTATCGAACTCGTTAGACACTGCCAAGAGAGACGCTTACCAGAAAGTATCATCGTCGATGGATACTGTACTCTTCTAGATGGTGTGCATGATCATCGAGGAGTCGTATAACAATTCCAAGGTTGCTTTTGGCACGGCTGCCCACGGTGTTACCGAATAAATCGAGATACCGTTTTCACGACCACAGATACAATGGATGATAGATATGAAAAAACTTGCACGATTAACGAAAAGATAAGAATGTTCAATTATGAGTTGATAGAAAAATGGAAATGCGACTTTAACTGAGAAATACGTGAAAACAAAGAACTTATAAATTTTATTCGAGAAAATAAAAATTGTTGGAGTAGAAGACCATTGAATCCGCGTAATGCATTTTTAGGTGGTCGAATAGGAAGCACTGTATAAATGCACGATTGTCAGTATGGAGAAAAATTTAAATACGTTGACGTATGCTCTTTGTGTTCCTACATTTGCAAACGAGGTATGTTCCTCGTTGGTCATCCAACGTTATACTCTAACGAAAGAGAGTGTGAAAAAATAATAGGTAACAGTAATTATATTTCCCAAGTGAATGGATTAATTATGTGTGATGTGCTACCACCTAGAAATTTGTATCATCCTGTATTACCGGTGAAAATGCACGATAAGCTTACTCTTTCTTTGTGCCGTACGTGTTGTGAGAATATACTTCAAGAGCACTTTACCCACGACGGTGAAACAGCCCGCATTCTATGAGGTAAGTGGGTATCCGAAGAAGTCAAGGTGGCTGTTCTTGTAGGTTATATCGTTATAAATGTTTATGAAATGTATCAATATCAGGTAACACAGTACAATCCAGAAACGGACAAAGGAGGATTATTTGCACATTATATTAACCAGTCTCTTACACAAAAAATACTAGCTTCATGTTATCCACCTACCTGCATATGTAATGAGTAAAACGAATTCTATATCGACGAAATCCGTTGAACTAATAAAACAAATCTCGACAAAAATGAAATAAATCTCAATGCTGGCTTAAGATCCGTAAAAAAATTATTACTTAATTTTTTGTGGGGTAAACTTGGTCAACGTGAAAATTTGACAAAGACTGAGGTGGTGACAGTCCCAGAAAAATTAATGGAATTACTTACGAGTGCAGAAATCGATGTTAATGGCGTTTTACCCGTCAACGGTGATACATTGTACGTAAACTGGAATTATAAGACTATGGCTTTGACGTCATTATCATCAAGTACCGTTGTGGTTGCCGCTTTTGTGACAGCACAAACACGCTTAAAGCTTTTCGAGTATCTGCATTTTCTAGGAGAAAGTGCTCTCTACTATGACACAGATTCCGTTTTTATGTTTCCCAAGAAGGACTGGACGATTTACTCATTGGTACGACACTAGGCAGTCTTACTAACGAATTGGCCGAGAAAGGAGTTGGCGCATACATTTAGTCGTTTTTATCCAACGGATCAAAGTTTTACGCATACAAGATTAAAAAATCCAACGGTTGTGAGGATTATGTTTGCAAAGTAATTCGTGAGCTTGTTATGACTAATATTACGGAAATAAAATTGTCAAATTTCTTCATTCGTCGCACAATTTATCACGATGTAGTGATTCAACCGGAAATAAAAACATGTCAACCAGTCTATAGTAAAATACATTTTGACAGCATGACCACAAGTTATCCGTATCGTTACCAACGTGATGTCGCAGGAGAAGAGATATCATAGTAGGGGAAAACACTCACTCGGTCGAGTTTCGATAAAAATATGATATAAAAAATATAAAAAAAACGTTTCCCAAAATAATTTACAGATTCCAAAAAAAAATGAATACAGAATTACAGAATTATTAAAGATAGTTCATCCAATTGCAAAAACTGATCCTTTTCAGGACCAACACGTATTAGTGTTGCGTCAAATTTTTGATGAAATACGATATATATTTGAAAAAAGATGACATCAGCACATTCTTCACCACGAAACTTAAACTATACATATAAGAATCATTCTAACGTACCAAAAAATGTATATAATCACTTTTTAGTTGCATCAGCGCATTCTTGAAACCATGGCGACAAATGTTTAATAAAACTTAATACATATATAAAAAACTGTGACATCAGCACATTCTTAATCACGAATCTTTAACCTTAAAAAAAAAATCATCTTGATGTCAGCTACTTGTGTGACTTCAATCTTAAAACTGCCAAGAATAAGGAGAAAACTTTGTAATAAGGTAACCTTAATCATGCGCAATAGGTGCTTCAACCGCCGCGACATTGCAAGCCGATTTGTCGCCATACATAAGCGATGGTGGGGTGGGGTGGCAGAGGCGGCGGCGGCTAGAAGAGCTCAATTGGCAGTTGACTTGGCGGAACGAGCTAATTGGTCGCGCGAGCCACCTTTGCGCTAGCTTTTCAAAAACGCTTGCGGTTTTGCGAGCGGTCCGCGGAGGCCCTCGCCGTGGTCAATCAGCTTTTCGACACAGTTTAGTTGGGCAGTATGGATACGCGTTGGCAAAACCTGCGGGAGTGTACACTGAGTTGACCAACAGGTTGAGGTAAGACCGTGTTTGTCAGACAATTTTAACGTCACATTGACCGTATGACTGACACTCGATTCAAGTGGGTCATTTTTTGTTACGGTGAGTTACAGCCTGGTTACCGCGATCTTAAAAGTAATATTGAGTTTCACGAACGATTAACACAAAATAGCGATTGGGTGGGTGATCATAGATTAAAACTGGTTATTATTGACAATTTGATGCGCGAATTATCCAGTAGTAGCAGTATCGTCTACTTATTCACTAAAGATAGTCATCATAACAATTTTAACGTAATTTTTATCACGCAAAATATATTTCATTAAAGTAAGGGTCAACGCGATATATCGCTTAGCTCGCAATACATTGTCATCTTTAGAAATTAACGAGATCGCACGCAAATACAACATCTTTCGAGAATAGTGTGTCTAAAAAATCCTCGGTTCTTGCAAGAACCGTATTGTGACGCCACTTTGGGACCATTGGGTTACCTTTTCTTGGATCTCAAGCAAAATACACAGGACAATTGTCGATTTCAAACTTGTATTTTTCCGGATAACGAGTATCTGTACGTATACGTGGCTAAAAAACAGATGGAAGCAAGCGACATGGCAAAACAAGTTATAATCGTATCGTTATGATGGCACCAAAGTAACGTTCCCCATTTGGTCAAAAGCAAGTCACCATTTTTAGAACTCTTTATGATCTCGACACCGAACAACAGAGAGCTCTGTTGCGCAAAGCAGATAAGACGCTAATCAAGTAAAGTGCAGTGAACATTCTCGAAGAAAACGTTTCACTAACTGCGGCGCACAAAAACGGTTGCGTAGACACGCCAGCGTTTTCAGAAAGCGAGCAAACGCCAAAATTCATCCGTCGTCAAAGAAAAAAAAAATCGTATAACAGAGAGAAAGTTTCTTACCTGCTTTGTTGAGTCCGCTCCTCAAAACGGTGTTGTCAATGCTGTAAAAATATGGAGAGCGCAAAAAATGATTATTCTGCCTAAAGAAGGCGTGGATCGATTGCGAAGCGCATTCCTCAAACATATGACGACGTCGACGAGGACAAAAAGAAGTGTAAAGAGGAGAAAAAGCAGGATACCGAGGTTACCAAAAGCGTACCGAAAAAGTTTCGTCAAACAGCTGCACTTATAATACGACGATTGCGCGCTACTGATAACTTTGAGTGGAGCAATGAACATACTGTCGTCATAGGTGGCGTTCGCATACCACAGTCGAATATTGTCAGTCTGGTGAACGATGCCTTGAGAAACAGGAAAAAACTCTCACCGGTGGGCCGTGATCAGTTTGCAGTGGCACTTCGTACGGCAAACATTCCGCAAGAATGTGTTGGAAATGCTCAAGTATTTAAATCACTGATCGATGACGACGACGACGACGATGAATCAAAATCGCCAAATAAGAGTTCAAGATCTACGTCGAATAGTGCAAGTTCTCTTGATGAAAGTGGTTCTGAATCAACGACATCACCAAAAAATAGAAAAAAATTGTAAAAAGTTGTGCTTTTGTTGAATCAAGTACAAACATGGTGTTGATTGAGCCGAAAAGTGACTAAGGCAAAGAAACAGAAGTAAAACTCGAGGAGGAGAAAAAAATAGTGCTCTCGACGCTGTAATTAACTTGCTACCGTTTGAGATGCATGTACCTCAACATATATTTTGCGGTCCTGGAGCGAAGCTATCGAAGCTTATTGAGCATGGTGATGTGGGTATAAGTTTCTTGGACAAAGCATGTCATCAGCACGATTTTGCCTACGCTCCGGAGAAAAAGGGTCAATTTTTGAAATCCGATCGGGCGTTGGCTGAATTTGCTTTTTCGCGTATGCTTGCCGGAGCAACACTGCTGGATATGCGATCAGTCGCTTTATTGACAGCATTCTGCATGTGTAGCAAGATAACATTTGAGAAATTTTTTTTGTGAACCAAGAGATCTATCGGCGTGATTAACTGCATATGGTGGTGGTAGCAAACTTGTAAGTGCTGTGAAAAATAAATTCTTGCGATCGAACGTTATTCGTTGTCTAGAAAGTCAAGATATCTATAATTTACATAGGCCTCTTAGAAATCGCTTACGCAGAAGAAGCTACAACGTGCGTAACTTTGAAGACGTGTGGAAAGCTGATTTAATGGATTTGAGAACCATAAAAACTTACAATTATGGCTACGCTTATGTTCTCATTGTCATAGATGTCGTCACCAAACACGCTTTGGCGGTACCTATCAAATTTAAAACATTGGAAAACGTCGCATAAGCATTTTAACATATTTTATCAAAAAGTGTTGATCGTACGCCAATGTGTTTCCAAACGGATAAAGGTAAAGAATTTGTGGGTCATGAAATGCAATCCATTTTACGAGAAAATGAAATCAAATACAGAGTAGTACGTAGCCCACAGACAAAGGCTGCAATAGTTGAACGTCTTATAAGAACTATTAAAGAAAGAATGTGGCGACACTTTACGCACACAAACAATTAATTCTTCGTAGAGATTCTTCTAACTTTATTAGAGTCATACAATTGCATGAAGCATTCGTCAACAAAGATGGCAGCAGCTGACGTGACTTTGCACAATTTTGTGCGAGCACGAGAAAACATGAAACGACGTCATGACAGGCATATTTATAAAAATGTAAAGTACAACGTTGGAGATCCAGTTCGTATCAGTAAGACAAAAAATGTCTTTGCCAAAGGTTGCGAAAGCGGTTAGACTTTAGAGTTGTTTGGAATTGTACATATCTCTTTCACGTGACAACCTTCAGTTTATTTCCTTAGGGATTTGGCTGACGAAGACAGTGACGGTTACTTTTACAAGGAAAAGTTAATCACAGTGCGAAAGACAACGAAAGAAAAATTACCGTACAATGTACACCATGACTACACAATACTGTACCCACAGAACGTGCTGTGATTTACGTAGATAATTACATACGAACCGGTCTATACACAAATATTGGCAAAATGATACAAGAAATTAATAGTTTTGATGCCACACGAGATCATGTGGTGTTTAGTTTCGAGAGAGGCGGTTAGGTAGTGGCTAAGTTACTCTGCTCCGAAAGAGCGTGCAGTGAATACATGTATCGCTATTAACTATTGTCCGAAAAGTTTCGTTAAATTTTGGGCTTTGAAAGTGCAACGAGTCTTTTCTTGGAACATAATGAAATTCGATCCATTCATCCAGCAAATCTCGCCAATGCTTTATCGTCAATGCTAATAATTGACAGCGATACCTGTATGTTCCATTATTGTTCAACTTTTTTCACAACATCGAAATCGATATAAAGGACCCGATTAGTCCCACCATACCATTCGACTTTAAGACGCTGATGGTAACGCTTCACTTTAAACGAATCAATTAAAAATTATGGATCCATACGGGGACTACTTTATTGCACAAAGTGGTGGTGGTGGTGGTGGTGGAAGTCTGACCACAATTTATAGAAACAGTAGAGGAGATGTTGGACGCATTAACGTTGGGACCCCCTATCAACGAGGACACGAAGGTATCGGATCGTTTCTTGCTGAAGTATTTTGACGAGTTTTACCACTCATTAAATGAAGTGCCAAAGCTGTTGGCAAAGAAGCTGTTAATGCAGGTATGAACATAATGTCTGACGTCACCTATAAAAATATACCTTTCAAAGAGACAGGTACTTGTGTAGTGGAGTATGTTTATGCCCTGAAGAAAAGATCTGCAGAAAAATTGTACAAGCTTATGGAAGGTTCGTGATGTAAACTTGGATGACTTGGCGAACCATTTTATTTGCAATTGCTTCGTAGAATTGTGCAGACAAGGGGTCGTTGGCGTGAGAGTAAAAAGAAAAAAAACTGAGAAAATGCGTAAGCAAGATTAAAAGAAGTAATAGAGAACAATAAAAAGAAAAAAAAAGAAGGGACAGAGAAGTGCAAGAGATTTTATTGAAAATTAAATTTTTTAAAAATGGCTTTTTTACACAGTAACTCATGCGAGTGCTTAAAGTCTGAGCTTCTTTTGTTTAATGCTCCACCAACTTAAACAACTATTGAGGGATCGCACTGCAATACATGCCAATATCATCGCTCACGGATGATTCACTGATCGAATTTGTCGTGCCAGGTAATGGTGATGAATACATTGATTTTACACGCACGATGCTCAGTCTTCGTGTTGAGTTGGCCGCCAATGAAGATAAAGGATTAAATACTAACGTAGCACCTTAAATCTCAAAGACGTAACCAATTAATAATTTTATGCATTCGTTGTTCAATTAAGTCGATATGTTTTTCAATCAGAACCCGGTATCGCCTCCTAACAACGTCACGTCAAATCATGGTTGACTTAAGCGGTTAGATGGTGCCACTAACTACATATATTATACTTACACTCACTAATTGGACACACCAATTATCTCTCGGGTTAGTGGCTGCTGGTACGTTTAATTATCCATTGATCGCAACGGAGCTCGTAGTCGACATTCTGCATTTCAAGGTGAAAAAAGACGTAACGGTGCCGAAAGAAGTTGCTATCGTTGCTCTGAACAATGACTTGTCTGCATATTGGGTGGTGACACCTATTTGACGTTTGCAAAAATTAAGTAAGAAGGCGCAACGACAAAATATTTGGTTGTCCCGACATAATCATGGACTTGATATCTTTGAGGATGAAGTACTTTCAAAAGCAATTTTTAAATTTTGACTTATATTGGAAGAAGTGCGAGAAAAATTTACGTCAGAGATTGCGAAAAGTAGTATACGATTTACATAAACTAGCTCTTTGTCAAGTTATGAATTTAAAATACGATATTGACTGTCCACCTTTAAAAGACTTATCATCGGTAGTTTATTGTATGCATCACGCAATAAAACCAAATCATCAAGAATATTGGTGTGCCTTAAATAATTCTCATAAACTGAAATCTTGGCTCTGCAAACGCAATGGACAGCCTAAAGATACTGCAGATCCTGTCGCAAATCACAACGCATACCACCGGTGTATTCCCAGCCGATTAGATCCCACGGGTGTGGACAAAACCGACAGCACTTGTCATTAACAGTGACAATAACACAAAATCATGTATGCATTGGATTGCTATATACGTTGATGCGTTTATAGACATTGAGAAGTATTTTACCACGGACGACAGCAACTTGCAGGACATCAAAGTTTATGGCCCCAACAGGTCTTACAGTTTACTGTAAGTTGTAACAACAAGGCTATTGAGTTTGAAGAAGGATGAAAACAAGGTGTGAGTGGTAGTGTCACGAAGCGATATCGTCGTATTTTAGTTCTAAAAAAGGTGACCTTTGATTATTTAAGCAAATTTATTGTCAAATGTATTAATTGAAATTTACGTGTATTGAGTGACTTGTCGGATTTGATGCCTACTGTTGTGCAGAAATTTGTAGATTCTATTTCAGAAAAAGGTAGTAATATGTATGAAGCGCAAATCGATTATTATAGACCTAATATTGTAAAGAAAATTGTAAGAGATATGCAGGATTCAGATTTAAAGTGTGTGTATGAAAAGGTCATGTCTGCAGATACGACGAAATGTGAATATTTGACAAAAGAATGTGTATGTGATTTTATACACCATATTGGGTCATATCATACAATTGCACTTGTGGAGACTTTGAATTCTAAAATAAATTGATAAACGTATGTACATTTAATGTTACTTACCTAATATTCATACCACATCCTTATAAATCACATTTTAGTTTGATCTTATGAAAAAAATTAAAAATATTTTGGACCCTTTATATTAAAGAAACCTATTAATATCATAAAAAGGATATCCATACTAAACAAGAGGAAGAATTTTCATCCTCTCTATAACTCAAAAGAGGAAAAGCCCTCTCTCCACGCCTTAAGTTGGAAAGGGACCTAATCATGGTGGGGTCATGTCCCCCACCCCACATGCCTCGTCTTTGCTCATGATGAAAAGTTCCTACGTAGGTGGTGGGGGTTTGTTGTGACGGGCCAAAGTGTTGCAACAACTACTTATGTAAGATGATGAGCTAACAACATGTAATTTTATAGTAATGTTGTTTTCACCTGAATACAATGGAAGTTATTTGCATATTTTTCAGTTGAAAACAATATTATAAGCGTCACTTTCTTTATAATAAAGTTCTGTTGTAAAATAAGGTCTAGATTAATTATCAAAACAGATTTCTTACAAAAAGACGCTTAATGTTGTACAGAATTAAAACGAGAAGCTGGTGTTATAAGGCAGTACAAGTCCATGCTCACACAGAATTTTCCAAAAAAATAAGTATTATAATCTTCTGTGCCATGAAAAACCGTGTCACAAAGCCTAAAGTTCATGTACACGACTTTTCTCTTGTTATTAAGGGTACATAAAACAAGAAGAAGATTTATTTCAAAGGTGGGCCATTGAAAAAAAATTCAAATTTTTTTTGGAACACGTAAAGGCAAATTTAGATTGGATTTTCTCATACATCTATATATGTATTGTGACACCAGAGCCTAGCCATATCCTTTCGATAAACTTACTAAATTACTGGAAAGGGCTAGTTGTTAAGTAACAACCTTCTAGTGGTCATTCCTTGTAAGCCTGTCGCGAGGAAGCGGAAAATGACATCGAAGACGATCAAACAAGATAGTCATGTGAGCACAACTTGACGTTTCAGGGCAGTCTCAAGGACCTAATTTCTAACTTTTTAACTGCGTGATAAAGCTCAATTCAGAGGTTTCGACCAACCAGACGACTCGTTAAACTCTGATCCAGCTTTATTCTCATGTGGTAAGAAAATTAAATGGTACCTTTTTTTGATCGGTCGTTCAGTCGGTCGGTCAGCTGGTGTTATCCCTCGAGTGAGTATATCTATACCTAACACATATATTGATGTACGTACTTGAGCGATCAGGCTACGGTTATATGTGGCAGAAATAGCCAGTGAAACTTCACATCGTCAAAGACTAAAGTTCCCTCACTACCTGTTTTAATTATTACATTGTTGCGTTCTTCCGCTGTGGATAGTAAGCATCGTGTACATGAAACGATATAGGGAGGCTGTATTATAACAGCATCTAATGTGGGCATAGCTTTTTCTAGCAGAAAACGTTTATTGTTACGCATTTGATGTAAATTATTCATGTTTAGCACATATACATTACTATCGAAATATGACCACCACAGCTATGATCATAGTTATACATGGAAAAATTTTAATAATAATTATAGGAAAAAGTTATGTCCCTATTAAGGTAGCTTCTGCCGTTACCATCGGTGTTATCGTGCTCTATATGCACAATGTATTTTTTTTACAGCAGAATAACTCAAAAGCGTAACAAATAAAACAGGTTGTAGGAAAGGCTTTCCGTTGGCTATTTCCACCACATGTGACTGTGGCCTTAGACCAACCGATCACAAGGAAACGTACCTAATTGGTTCGATTTTTTTTCGGTCGGTCCAATTACTAAAGGAAGAACACTTACATTTACTACGTATACAGATATGCATTCTAGAGAAATCAGATCGACCGACCGACCGACTGACTGATAAAAAAAAAAAACGTACCCAATGTGTCTATGGTTCTGATCTCTTATCGTAAAAACTACAAAACGCTTTACATCTACAAAAAAGGTCATTAATTATTTTAATGTGTTGTATTTAAAATAAAGTTGGTAAAACGAGACAATGAAAGTCAATTTGGAAAAAATGCAGCTTAGGACAACCTTTTAGACATTATCAACAGTCGCCACAATGTTGTCAATACAGCGTGGAACGGTATATTTTAAACTGTAAACTTGGTAAGCTTGAAACTCTTTGGGGAAATAAAAATTATTTATGCATTCGCAAATTTTGCTTGGTTGGTCACACTGTATGAAAAAAAACAAATCCTGTGAAGTATTGACAAAATAATTTTCTGCCAAAGATTTTAAGAATACATTCTTTTTAGCAGAAAAATTTCAATTCACCACGTTCATAGTTTAAAATTTCTCACACTACACTATGTTGGCAGCAGTATGACACCTGCAGCTAACTTCTTAAAGAATGTTTTAAACTGCAGATCTACCGAAAGTTTTAGTCATAGTTCGATTCACGAAGAGATAATTATGGTTATACACATGCAGCAACTATGTTTCATTGATTTATTTGTTTTCAATACCTATGGACAAGATATAGAGTATACTAGTTAACACAATACATGTTAATGACTTATTTATGAAATTGTTTAAAAATAAGTAGGAGTGGAGTATACGTATACTCAACTGTGCTATTATAAAATTAGACTCTAAAAGTGCCTAAGAAGCGTTGCCAATTTCATAATAGAATAGAAACTTGTCAAACCACATGCCGCTTACATGCACGATTCGAAGTACCTATACACTTTCCTATTATTTATCTTAATATAATGGTGCATATTGAGCTTTTATAAGTAATTGATGGTTGAAAAAGATTTGAGAACAAAAAATTACTATTTTAGTAGACTAGTAATACTACAAATAAAATCCTATCCTTAGGACATAAGTGAAAATATGTCAATGAAACAACAATAAAAATGCCTGATGCAATGGTTTTTTTTAAGCTCTTCTCATGAACATTCAGGCATTGTGACTAAAAGCATGCGAAGAAACTATGCCTTAAGCAGTAGTCAGAATTATAGAGGTGAATACATCTCCCAGTGCCAATAAGCTAAGCTAAATAAGTAAAAATATGTATTACAATTTATTAATTTTGATGTAATACATGTAATTCGTGTAGATGACACGTTAAATAAAAATTTCCGTATTTGGTCATGATAATTTTCGTAATACCAAAAGTATAATTTACCAAGATAATGCAGATGATCACAACGGCTCTTGTTTTTAAGTATTTTGAAGCCTATCAGTATGAATAATGTTTCAATTTAAATATAATTGTTACAGAGAGTCTTATATTGAGCAAGTGATCATTAACATGTAATGATGCAGGACTTACGAATAATGTACTTTATGTAAGAAATGTTTTTTTTTTTTTTTCATTTATTTAAGTTCTTGTGTGAAGAAATCTTATGTAAGGGATATGAAACCTTTCAGAGGAACGTCAGAAATGGTATAATTGTAAAGTAAGCTGCAAGTCCTATATAGTTGGTATATAAGTGTTTTTAATAAATATCTGTACAGCTAACAGTGTGACGTTGGCTACAGGCATTTATTATTTAGTTTACAGTACGTACACTAGATACAGTAGATTCTTAGTGCTAAGCGGTGACTTCAAATATGTAGTTAAATGCAATTGACAGTTATATGTATAAATTGGGACCAATAGTGATAGTGTACCTATCGATAAGTAAGACCAAATGCTGAAATTGGAAACTTCTCAATTTGGTTTGTTGAATACCTAAATTCTTAAAAGTTAAAATAATTAAAAAAGTACTTATTTTTTTCATTAAAAAGATATGAATCACAAAATATCCTTAAAAATTTGTTTAAACCAATTTTATAGTAAGAAAACAAATTTGAGAAAGTGGTTATAGCTACAGTTAAAAAAAAACAAATAAAATTATCTTAGTTAATACGAACATAACTTGAATTTTGACTGTTTTAGCTGTATTTTTATGAAACCAAGGTGAAAAATTTATGGAAAAAATTGTATCATTCTTAAGAAACTATTACAAGTATGCAGGTATTATTTCTTATACTAAACAGTGCACATATAACCTCATGATAATATTTTAATTTCTCATACCTTGAACGGAACGCGAAATAGCCTTAAAATAACAATTTTTATGGGTTTTCTAAAAAAAAACTGAATCATTAAAACGCCCTCATAGAGAGGTTTTTGCATGAATACTAATACATCATTTAATAAATACTGTTTTAAGTGCATTCTTTTTGGACAAAAGGTAAACAGTTTTTTATGAATTTAAAGTATTTTTAGAAAAGTAAAAACAACGAAAAAAAAAAGTTTTTTTTGGCTTTGTTCAAACATAACCTTAAAAAATATAAAATTTTGGCATATTTCATGGGAGACAAAAAATACACCAAAATAACAGTTTTTATGGGTTTTTTGAAGGAGTTTTTATCATTTAGATGCATAAATTACGGGGTATAAGTCGATACTGTAATATAAACTAAATTTTTGCTCTCTTGACAGCATATTTATAAAATTACTGTTAAAAGTTATTAAAAAAATCATAGCATACCTCAAACGGTATAGCTTATAAAAAGAGATTTTTTTTATGGTTTTGCATTTAAATAATCTTTAAAAGTATATAAATTTGACATATTTCAAACGGAAAGCAAGATAGACCAAAAATAACTGTTTTCATGGGTCTTCTAAACTGAACTTAAAAATCAAGGTTTATGCGTGGTATATTTATTTAGCAGAACCGAATTTTGAAGGATTTGTGACAAAATGACACTAAACTAATGTCTAGTATGCCATATTTCTAAAGGAAAACTACATAGGTTGAACATAACGACACTAAATGGACCAAAATCTGGAGGTGCATTATAAAGTAGATAAATACATAGGTGCTGTTCAAGTTAGGTTTATGTCACTCATTTTAAACTAATGTAAGGAAATAGTATTTTCTTGAGAATATATATACTCTTATAAAAATAACCTTGAACGAAAGTAAAAGGTCAGGTGAGTTTCTAAGTTCAATCAAACATATGTAAGAAGTCTTGTTGCCCTTATACGGCGTTTATTAATTTTACGTTAATCGTATTTACATAAAATAATCATCAGCCAACAAAGTAATGCAATGAAAAGTGAAAAATAGTCAAAGACTTCTTTTCCCTTTTAAATATAGTTAATATTACACTTCTAGTATTAAACCATTAGATGCTAGTACATTTACAATCAAATTTGAGTAATTTATATGTTTATGTTGTCCTATAACTTAGCCGTTTGGTCTGCGTATATAATATTATACTGAGTTATGCTTAGCTTTAAAATTTGTTAAATACTATGAGTAAACATGACTTTCGTGAATTTAATGTATAATTTATCTACACCACGAGAGAAAAGTAGAATTGCTCTATTCGATTTTGTTAATATACAAGTACCTAATAGTATCATACAACAAGTGCAATATGAATAATAGTTGGGAATAAAGAGAAAACAAAGCTTAAATTTTTTTGAATTTTTAATCTCACTACTTTGTAAAGCACAAGATTAATATTAAAAACACTAGCAAATTCATTGAATCCTTGTTAGTGCTAAACTAATTTTTAAATTTATTTTTTAGCGTATCAAACTAATCTAAATTTTTATTTTTTTTCAAAGGTAATTTAAATAAGTTTTTTTTATACGCTTGATCTAAGTAAAAATAACGTTTTTCTAACGTACACCAAAAATAATTCTAAATTTAACAAACGATGTTAACGTATATTTATTTAATTTCCGGTAGCTTAAAGCCATCTTAAGAATTTTTCTATAAATTCTTTTATAAGGAAATTTTGTAATTGGTTATAATTTAATGTTGGAAATAGTTCAAATATTACTTAACTGAGTCAAATTAGGTCTTATTTCTCAATTTTCCTGCGTCTCCCCCTCTCACCTACTCCATTTTGTCCCGAATTCATTCAGAGTGTCCAAGGGTATACATGAACTAATACTGAAATTCTAAAATATGTTTTAGCTGAAAACTTTTTTTTTTTAAATGCTCCAATCCATTTAAGCCCACGCTCAACTTCAGCCACTATACCTCTTAATTTTAACTCAGCCAACTAAGCAAGGAGTGCTCACTAAATAATTGAATTATTAAATTTAGAATGAAAGATATCTCTTTTGCATATTTACATTCGTATGAAATGTGTACTAACAAAAATTGTGGTAATAAAATAATTATGGTGACAAAACAATATATGTATAAATGTATATATATATATACATCTTTCTATATTATAAAGTTGTAAAAGCACGGCTTTCCACACTACATTTTTTCTCCCTCCACAGTCCCTATTTCTCTCTGCAGCCCCGCCTCAAAGTAAAGAAAGTTTTTATATTGTCTTGAGTTTATTTCACCCAAATTTTTAGTTGTTTGTAAAAAATACAGTTTCCTGGGATATTACCGTACTTTAAAGATTTTGCAAAATGATTAATTTTATTTATCTGAAACTAAGCTGTAAGATGTGTCTGCCACTTTTGTATTAACTTTGAAATTTTGTTCTCTTTGAAAATTATTTTATGCTTATTCTCGAGGTACACAGCAAGATTCATAACCTTGTAACTACTACCACGGATAAAATAGTTTTTGTTATCACCATGCTGCTTTTACAGAGCTTGAATATCTACCATAAATATAGTTTTTTATTCCATTTAGAATTCCGTTATCAAAATTACTTAACCCTTTGATTTAAATAAAAGCTGTATCACCACCTTCATACAAGTAGTCGTATATGATACTTATGCTTTAAATAGATGCACAACATTTAGAGTTTATGTGGCATTTACATTTGATTAACAAAACTTTTTATACGGCATAAATATTAAATTGTCAACTGTAACCTTATGCTCATTTTTAGTCTTATGTACATTATTATCTGAAATATTATTTTTTCTGATATGTTTCGGATAACCATTTTTTTTAAATGTTACATCAGAAAATGGCAAAGAATTTTAGATATACTTGCTATTGGTGTTTTTAAACATAGACTTCATTTTGTGTGAGGACTGTGAATCATATGTTTTAAAACCAATTTCGCAAACTTCTTATTATTTAAAGGTTTTTTAGTTAATACAATTTTATTAATCTCTTCAGGTAAAGTTATTTTATTGTGAGGATGTAGTGTTTAGAGAAGATGTGCATGTGATGAAGCTTTTAAAAATTCTTTATTATAATCAAGGGTTATTACACTCTCAAAAAGATTTTTTCGTGTAATGTTATTTAAAATTGCATGCCAATTCATATAAAATAATGTAGCAGTTACGTTGGAAATATAACTTCAAGTGGTCATTCTTGAAAGCTTGTATAAAATTAATTTCATTTTTTTAAGTTTTAAATTACATCCAACTGTAATAAGCAATTCTGGTCCACCACGTTTTCTCATAATGGCCTTGCATCTTTGTAATGCTGTTATATGCACCTGGGACTGCCAACAAATGTTGGTAGTGAGATAAAAAAAAATTTTAATTTTCTCGTTTTTCCAAAATTTTGGGATATATGTGAAGCACTATTAACAACTGCATGTAAAAATCCTTCATAGCATTCGACTCCTTGAGGTATAATGCCCAATACTTGGACAAAACTAAGATTTAGACCTGTACTTGGACAGTGAAAAATCAGTCATTGTAGCGAATAAAAAAAAGTTATTTTAGATAACTTAAAAGATTAGTAGTGCTATGATTATTATTGACGATATACTTGAATTTTTTAATAAATTTAGCAAAATTCAGTAAAAACAAATAATTTCAACTTTCACCTTAGGTGCCATAAGAGAGCGATCATTTTTCTCCATTTTCTAAGATTTTGATAATAGGTAATGCTCCTTAAAATTAATCCAATGCATTTGTATGTATGCTGTATAGTATAATTTGACAACTTCTATAATATTTAACAATATTTTTTATCTAATCGTGGACAAAAAAAAGTTTTTCATAATTTAAAATTAGCTGTCCAAGTACACCTCACGATTTCGTAGTAGTTGGACAAACGTGGAGCTCTACTCGAACTTCAGGTCATAGGCACAAAAAAACGTCGTAGCCAGTACATGGACATACGATCAAAGTTGCTTACCCTTTAAACGTAGTGAATCTTTTACGTGAATTTTTAAAAAAAAATTGTATAAAAAGTGCCGTACTTTGTATAAAAAATAAACACTGTTTTAATCAGTTTTGTAGTTAAGGGGTGCACCGCTTTAAGAAAATTGTTTTTTCAACATTTTGAAAAGTTAACCTCCAATTTACTGTAAATACCGATAAATTATGGGTTCTGAAAAGAGAAATAATGTTTGAAAAAAAAGTAAAAGAATGAAAAAAACAAAACTAAAGGTCATTTAATAAAAACAAGAAAAAAAATTTAAAAAGTTATGATCTTATTAAAAATAAATCCCAAATAACTAAACTGAATAAATCAGTATAATTGATTTTACACTATCCCACTGATAGAACGATTAAAAAAACTAAGTAAGAACCAAGGTGAGAGCTTTATTAAGTTGGATAATTTGTTTCCAATTAAAGAGATGCAGTTCCTGCAAAAGAAAGTTTAAATCCAGGAGAAGTGTGATTCCACACAATGAAAAATGTTGAAAATCAAAATGCACCCTGAAGGATTTATCTTGTATTTAATAAACTATTTTTGGAAAAAAGATTAAAAATTCGATTTACTTATTTCAAGTAATGAATTTGTTATTATTAATCATCTTCGTTAACCTTTTTTCGTAATCAGGTATTTATTTAAATATATACTTTAATTTTCANGGAAATAATTATTGAGGTGCTTTTCTTGAATTTTAAAGACTTGCAATATACTTTACAAACTAATTAATAATATGCCGTAAGTATAATAAATAATGAAGTTAATTTTCATGATAACAAAACGGATTTTCGAAATGTTCGTATGTAGAATATTATGGTAAATTATCTCCTAGAAGAGTGCAAGTTAATTTAGAACATTTAATGTATGTAATATAACCCTAAGGCATCCTTATAAAAAGTTAATATTTAAAAAATATAAAAGTATTACACATTTACTTTAAAATATGAGCATTAAAATAAGTTTCAAAAAATCTGTCCAAGTATTGGGCATTTTACCTTACTGTTTTTGGTTATTTCCTTACTAATTTTAACGGTTGTGTTCAATCTTTCTGTAAGAATGTATGAAAAATTATTGTGTCAATATTCTGGCTTATAGCAGGGGGCTAACATTTAGTTTATATGCTAGTTTATATAAATCATATTGTTCAAAAATACGCTTTTAATTTTTGTTTAAGAAATTCTTGGGATATTTAGTGCTCCACTTTATATCACCTGAAGAAAGCAATAGAGAAAACATCATTGAGTTAAAGAATTGCAGGAATGTACTTAAATATGTTTCTTGTGGATAATTGTTTTATTTTTTAGTGAAAAAAGAACATTAAATAATAAGAAAGCTTTCCAATGTTTGTAACCTGATGTAAATATTCATACTTTTTAGTTGTAAGATTCTTTTTTTTTTTTATTACAGTCAAATTTTTAATATAATCCTTAAGTAACTCATTCATCTTACTAGAAATTATTCTTAGTTTACTTGCTGATAAATCGTCATAGATTTACAGCCATCTTTGATGCTTTGTCATGACCCGATTTTCAAGTATTAGGAGTCACATGATAAATTTTGTCTTAAATTCAAAAATTATATACAGACTTTTACTTTGGTTTAGCTTGTTACTCATAGAAAATGCAAAACAAAAATGATTGTAATAATATTTTTTCAGAGTTTTGAAATTTTGTATTGTAATATAATTTTTTGAATTTTTTGTCATATTTACGAAAAAGACTTAGATGAATTTTTCCATAATGATAACCACTAGTTTTTTTCTTATTTTTCCTTATAGCAATTGACTGCTCATACTATGTTATTACTGTGTTAATTGGGGGTTGGCACGCATATCGCACAAGAGCGCCAAGCCCCACTAGTATATATATACATATATATAAATATGTATTCCTATATTATATAGTTTTATTCTGGGGCTGTGCATATATCCCCCCACAGCCCTTATGGTCTATAATAGCCCCCGTAAACTCTCTACAATTTAAGAGAAAATTTCTTCTGTTTCGTTTTCAATTCCACTCAACACAATTTGTGTGCGAAACGTAGGCGTAAATGTTAGCCAAAGTAGAATATAAGGCTGAACTTTTAATTAATAATACTTACAATTATTACAATTATCACTATCGTTAAAGAAGCTACTTAAGCGGAATAGAAGGTACAATTGTTAAACTATTTAACTGATTCCATAATTTTTTATTGTGAAACTGTAATGTACAAGAAACGAGCTTTCTGAATGCCATACGTACTTCTGTTAGAAAATGGTCTTAAATAACTTTGTAGTATGTGAGTTTACCTTTTATTAATGAGACTGTATTAGCCACTAAACAATAACTTCTAGTGCCTTAAAGATACGTTAAATTGAGAGTATATAAAATGAAGAGCTTAGAAAGGACTTGGTTTATACGTAACATGAGATGAGATGAGAAATATTAAGGCATTTATAATTTATTTCTTAGTTTACGTTACATGTTTTTAATATTTTTATATGTAATATAACTGATCGTAAGATATGACTGACAGAACAGGCACGTTTAGCAATTGCTATTTGAAAAGTGCAAGTTAATTTACTATAATTATCACCTCCTAATTTGATATTGAGTTATTATAGTAGATTATTAAGTGAAAAATTTCAAAATAAACAAAATTACAATATTTCAACGCTGTTTTTAAGGTAGCCTATAAATAATGCAATATTATATAGTAATTTAGGAAAACAATGTCCGTTGATTTGAGTGTAATTTAGTTAGGATTTGGAGATGATGAAGAACCGAAACGTATTAAGTGAATCGAAAAACTCTTCAAAATTCTTAAAAATTCTGAGTGCAACTGTTAAGTAAATTTAACATTTACAGTAAATAAAATTAAAGTTTAACTTAGTATTCTAAAATTTTATGTTAATTGTTTACTGTTTGATTCGGCTGTTGTGGATTTATGTTATTAAAGTTAAACTTCTAATGTTGGGGAAAAAGCGTTACAAAAAAAAAGTAGCCACCCACCCTGCTGCCCAAGCTCTCTTCTTACTCTTCTCTCTTGTACTTTCGCCCGCTTGCTCTCTTTCACAGCGTGCGCACTCTACTACTGTCTACTGCTACGTCTCCCTTTCTCTCGCATGTACTCCGCTTGCTTCCTTCTCCTTACGCTGTTACTACACCTGTATGTGTATATATATAATATAAGTATGTTAGTAAGTTAGTATGTGTGTTTCTACGCTACAACTCAATCTCAACACTAAACCGATGCACTTACTCAAGCTGAGGTAAGGCTTATCGAGAAAAGGGAATAGAAGAGAAAAACAGCAGCTGTATCTACCTACATACTAGAGGCGAAGAATGTATATTGTATGTATATATGTGATGATCGATGGTCATACATACAAATGAGTTGCACGTTCCGGTCATTATACATATGTTCATATGTATACATGTCTACAAAAAAACGCGCACAGAGTATGAAAAACGTATCATGTGACAACCTTGCCTTTGAAAACAAAAAAAACGCTGTATCTTGACAGAGAAGCAAAATTGGCTAAAAATGACAACTCGTACGGGTTACTTAGAATGAAACTACATGGTCAAAGTGCACAAACATAGAGGAGTTGGACTATGCACAAAACATAACTTGAATTGTTTCTTTTTGGGACTGAATCTTGAAAAGAACAGGTAAAATGAATTTTATTTTCCATGCCGTATTTAGAAAACTATTATGGACATTTACAAAATCTTCAAACAATTTTTGTCACAATATAACCTTTAAAAATTCAGGAAACAGTCACATCTTAAAAGGAAATCCAGATAGATCAAAAATAATTCCACTTATAGGAAATAATTATTGAGGTGCTTTTCTTGAATTTTAAAGACTTGCAATATACTTTACAAACTAATTAATAATATGCCGTAAGTATAATAAATAATGAAGTTAATTTTCATGATAACAAAACGGATTTTCGAAATGTTCGTATGTAGAATATTATGGTAAATTATCTCCTAGAAGAGTGCAAATAATCGTATGTCACGTTAACGTTTAATAGTGACAGATCTTAACTTGTTTGAAGTGCTCAGATTGTGGTCTGGCCAATACAAATCTATTCTCTTGAGATACTGGTTAGAAAAATAACAAAGAAACCAAGAACTTTTATATCGTAGTTTGGAAAATTTGAGCCAAATATGACTTTCTTTTCTGGCACCATTTACAAATTATTTGAATGAAATATTTAAAAGTGATGTAACGTGTGACATAAATGTCAAACTAAAAAATATCAATGTTTTTGTGATATATTTATTCATCGAATCCGTAGCATGGCCTGAAATGCAAGGATTTACACAATCTTATGAATAATTAAGGGGCGGATAGTACCTACATTTTGGTAGAGCAATTTAAAATAAAAATAATTACACCTTCATCATAAAAAACCTGATTCATCGTTAACTATCAGTAAAAGGATGTAAGAAGAAAATATTGCAATTTATTCAAGAACTAGGAAGCGATAATGGTTACTCAGTTTTTGGTGGTTAAAAAGCTTTACTATTGTAACTTTTAAATTTATTTATTATAATTTATTGGTTTGTACCTAATGCAATGCATCAAATAAATTTTGGTGTAATGGGACAATTTGGTAACTATTGGCTAAGACAATTAAGCAAATTATTAAGTTTATCTTATAATGTAATGAAATTTATTAATAAACATTGAAACAAGCTGAAAGTACCAACCCACATAGCAAGACTATTGCGATTATCCACATACACAAATTGGTAAAAAGCTCTTAAATGGAGCAATTAGCTACTCTTCTACAGTTTTCCAGTGTCAATTTCAATTAAAAGATCTTACAAAATTTACAGAACACTGGGATCCTCTTGTTAAAGCATATCATATGTTAATGAAAGACAATATTAGTATGAATAAATTACTGATAGCAAGTAGATATTTTAGAGTGTTTAAAGTAAAGACTGGGCTGTACTTATTAAAAAGAGAAATGACTTTCAAAGAACTGTCATTAACACATGTTATTTAAAGTGTTGCTGATTTTGGTCCATTGTGGAGTCATTGTAGACATATATTTAAAGTAGTTAATGGTGACACTGTCAAAAAAGTGTATGCTGCCAAACTTATATTCAACGGAATCTTTAGAAACTTATGTATAAGAGAATGTCTGAGTCTAATAAAAGACTGAAATGCTAAAAATAAAAATTTTTTTGTAAGCTATTACTATATTTATTTGCTGTTCTGGCATACCAATAAATATTTAAAAGTTAGTGCAAATTAATACTTTACAAAGAAGCCAATTATCGAGAAGTTTAATTTTAATTATGGAAACGTTTCTTCAAAACACTTTGATGCATGTAAGAAACTAATTAAGAGTGGGCTTATTCCTTAATTATGTAATAAAGTATTAAGGCATTCAGACAACTCCTTTGCTAGGACAGAGGGTGGTGAGTATGTTAAAATAGTTCAGTTTGTAGTTGATTTTATCAATAATATAGAAAATACATTGTATTGTAAGGTAAAAATTGCAAGAGGCTTCTGTAATATATGTGATGATAGTATAATAACAGTTGACTTGATAGAAGACCATGAACGTATTATAAGAACTTGCAAAGTAAAAAGAATATGTGTTTAAATGTCCCCAAGGAATAATCACTACACATCAGATATACTTAATACTTGTCCGTACTCATCGTCAGTCTAATGTTGTTACAATAAATATGATCTTATAAGTTGTAATTTATGTAAGCATTTCATTTTTATAGTGGTAAATGTATACCTGTTTGGATACCAAAATTAAAAAAAAAATATTTTTCTGTAATAAACTGATTATTATGTTTGTCAAACAATTCGAATCTAATTTATAATGTTTTTTACTCGTAATAGCACTATCTATAGCTTTTTATATACGCAAATTTGTAAGAGGTCCAATGTTAAGTTTCTTTAAAGAACGTAGCTACCCATAAGACTGAAAAGCATTTACATGCATATTAACTTTCTCAAGTATTTATGCTTTAGGCATTTAAAGGGTGTGTAGATGTTTTTAACTGTTATCCCAGGCGAATTACTAAGAAAAATCCACTTAGATTTTATGTGAAAATGGATGTGAGCTCTTACCATCACCGTTATTTACGTAGATTCTTACAACTATTGCAACATAGTATGCTTGCCATGTTGAATAAGTGTATTATAAATTTTCTTTGTATAGATCTACATTGATTTTTTCGCAATCCAGAAAAATCAACATAAATTGTAGTGCAAGGAACCTATGAGAACTTTGTCTTGTACAGTCATACACGTAAGTTGTGGATAATAAGAATCCACATGGATTTTCAACTGAAAATTTACAAAGGATATCGCCACATAAATCCATGAGAAATTTTTAGTAGTAGAAAAATTCACATTAATTCTTAAGTAAGAGAGTACGTGGAATCAAATCTTCATAATAATCCACGTGGATTTTTTGTGTCATGAGGATATGCATGAGTTGGTTGTCTTTGTCACAATTTTAGTACACACACACAGCGTAATCTCTCGTACTAATGTCGTAAAGTGCATGAAGCTGTGTGCTCTTAATCTTATGTCGTTAGAATCAATACACCATAAAGTACATAGTCTACTGGATACTTATACTGTTTTCATTTACGCTAGCCACTTATGGAATTAATATTTGCCCAATGAATCATTATACCTCACTCGACTACTTCATACTGCCTGTTATATCAATTTGCTTTCTAGTATATAGAGCCATAGTATATTAATTGTCCACGCACTTTTGGTCAACTATTCTCTCAAAACATGATCTGTTTTAACGTTAAATCTTATCTTATTCGCGACAGGATCACAATGCACTAACTGACTAATATACGCTTCGATTTAGTATCGTCTAGCATCACCCGCACTTGTCTCGATACCTCTTTGCTTTACCGGTTTTGTTAACTTTTTTCATCGTCTCGTTACAGGGCCAGCTATGTGTTATGAAATGTGCATGTTTATTTATTTCAATAACATTAGTGCTCAATGACTGTAACTGTGCGGTAAACGGGTGGCTGACAAGAAAGCTCCCAGCATAAGTTTTAATAACAAATCAGGCACCTTTTCTAGTTTTAATTTTTTGAACTGATTTGTATTTGCGTTTCTTACGTGATGGGCACTACATGGTGACAAAAAAACTAATTACATCGTTTTATATGTTTCAGGGTATTTGGTTAAAAGCACTGTGCAATAAGAATCATCAAGTTCTGTTATCATTTTCTTGTATAGTAACTAAAAAAACTTTCTCTTTAATGTCTTATTTATACACTGTTGCACACTGTCTAAGTCGTAAAAGTATACCTAGTAATGATTGCAAAAGATCTAGCCCAACCTCAAACGGTCATTAAGAGTTACACCATCAGTCTACACCACCGAATTAAATAGAACCCTATCCTTATAGGGTTTTGACGCACTTGTCACACTGAAAAGCGAAAGATACTACTAATTCTCAGGAACACCGTCAGTAGTTATCTTTACGACGTATCCTTAGCTAATATATCTATCTATCTTGGCGTCATGCAAGTGCATACATGTATCATCGTTCTATTACCTTCGTTTGATAGAAAAAAACGTTTAATAGCAGTAGCCCAACTGTCTTGTTCAAGGGCCTTGTTATTTTTTCACAACAACGCTATCTTTTAGCTTGCTTCTAACGAATTAATAGTGTGCTTTCATATAGTAATCGTGCTTGCACCAACAGGATTAATTCTTACGCATTTACGAACTCTTCTGCTTTTGACTTCAAATTATTCTCGCACTACGCCACTCCTGTCATATAGATCGCTCGCCCAGAATCCTAGGCAGCCTTTATTTTCACAACGTTTTCTCTTTAAATTGGCTCGCCACAATTCATTTACCTATTGAGTTTTGCATGACCATCAGCTATCGACTCCAAAACAGCTTATGACAGCGCAATATCCACATCCCGTAGGCATCGCAACTCCTGAGTTATCAACAGCAGGCAATTATTATATTTCATTTATATGCACGGTGTCACACTTAACTCTCGGCTGATTGGTCCAACCAACTGTAACGGCGTTTAGATAACAAGCAATGTAGTGGTTAGTGCTTATGCGTTCTTTAGTGACTGCGTACTTTCTATACCTTCAATGGGTTAGCTGTACGTGTTTACAGATGGACCATGAGCCCACAATATTTTATCTTTTCTAAATATTCCTAAAAGCACATACGGTTCCACTGCCAATGATGGTCCAGTAAAATCCATGGATTGCAATTCTAATAATGCAAATGGTCACGCTACACTGAAACAAAATCAGGGGCGCAACTGTCCCTCAACATGCTGTCACTGTATCAAGTGAGCACGCAGCCCATTTTTCAGGCTCCGCCTCAGTAGCTGAACTGGAAGGAGCTGTATGAGTCTCGTTTGAGAGCAAAGGCAGCACCGTTTCTTAAACGTGTAAGTAGGGTCCTGTGGCCAGCATAAGCCTTGTTTCGAGAGTCGAGGTCATAGCAGTGCGATGCAGGACGCTCGATGTATATATATATATATATATAAACGGTAACTTATGTGAACGTTATCATGCAAAAAAAGGTTATTATAAGGACAAAATCGTACTTATGCGTAGTCTCCTTACAACTTTTCAATGTTATTTGTATATATTCTAAAATCACCTTAAGTCCTTATAAGTAACCTTATATAATTATATATATATATTTTTATATCATAGTGCCTTACGTCCGGCTCCTATAAAGGGCACTACACAGGGCACTTAGCACTTGGGAGAAGAAAGGGAAGAGGGATGGAAGGCCTCCCATTACTGGGAGGGGATAGGGGAAAATTAGGCAATGATGCTGCAAGAAGGTTACCTAAGCCTTTCTAGATAACCATTGCGTGGTAAAAAATCACATGTAAAAAATCACAAAGGTACTTGCCAGAAAAGTCGCACTGGCCAGGAATCGAACCACAGTCTCCTGCGTGCTAAACCGCAACCTTGCCGACTCAACCACCGCGCGCTTAAATATATATATATATATGCTTTATATAGGTATACGTAAACATTACGTTTACTTGCAGCCAACGTGAAAACCACTAATGGTTTTAGTGCAAAATGCACCTCACTAATTTCTAATAATATTTTATAAGTATGTACTCAATTTATGATTAACCGCTTGGTATGAAGGGCGTCTTCAACAAATACGCTTACCCCGAAAATGTGTCAAAAAAAATTTCCAGTAAGTTTATACACATCTATAAGACATAAGTAACAGATGTGTTTACATAAATTCACTTGTCAGTCATGTGTTATGTGATCCTTATTTTAATTTATAGTAGACAAATTCATAACAAAATTCTTAAGACTGTGCGTCAAATACCTGTAAAAAAAATACTGAGACTTAAATTCACGTATACAAAATGTGGATAACCGACATTTGTAAATAATACATGAATATAGTGTAATTGGTTTTTAACTAATAAGTCTTGTTATAAGTAGTAGTATAGAAAGTTAATTTAGAAACTCTACAATGTACAGTTAACTTTTACTTCAATAGAGTAGATATATTATATACCGAAGACAATGGGTCTTATTTTTTACAGATGAAAAGTAACATGCATTTGACATACTTTTTTAATAGCATTTTAGCAGAGAAGCTTTGTTAGTGATTTTTGCCTATGATTAAAATATCTAATTGTGTAATGCTGGGAAACTTAAGTTTTTAAAATATTTATAATTATGCTAAATAAAACTAAGTATCAAATTTGGGCTCTGTAACTGTCATATTACTTTAGATAAGTATTAATTTTTAATTTCAGAAGCAACATTTTTACTTAATCAACTGGTAATAGAATCTTCTCATGTGTGTTACAATGTTTAATCAGGTTTACTAGTTTTGCTTGTAAAGTAGCTAAGTTCTACTGTTTATTTTAAAGCTCATGAGAACTAGGTATATTCAGTACTTTTTAGCCATATCCTACATCTCTTATTTTGTGATAGTTAGTGAGCTTGAATTTGGTGATTATGGTTATGTTTTATAAAAAAATAAACTTGCATGGGATTCTGGCTTTTCAGTTATCACTGAATTCAATATTCGTCCACAAGAGAGACATTCTCGATGGAGCTTCTTTTCAGAAAAATAAAGTGTAGATTTTGAATCACATCCTCTTTATCAGTGAAGGAGTTGTAATTTGGTCTTGTCAAAAATACTGTTGTTGCTCTGATTGTACGAGTCACAGTTGTGTCCCTCATAAGTAACAATATAAGCTTTCTCATTAATAGAGCTACTTTTTATACTTCTCTTTTTCCCAATGATAAGATGTACCTCCATATTTTGTAACACTTTTTATGACTGACTCGAATACCTTACATCTTTTCGTATACATTTCTTACAAACAAAAGATTTTTTTTCACTAACCGACAGTGACTTAATTCAATTACTGAGTGATGATATTCCTACCTTGTCAAGATTCAGTACAGATTTGACTAAAGGAAAATCCTTGAGAAACAGCTCTTTTAATGATGCTCCCACTAAAAATGCAACAAGACTCTGCAACATTAAGCAAGGTGAAGAAAGTGGAACTAATCCATCATCGACATCATTTGATGTTGAAAGTATCACCTCCAACGTGCCAGAGACCACAGAAGATGAAGATGCTGTTATCTAGAAAGAAGAATTACTTAAGACAGAAGAAATCGACTTAAAGGAGTTAGACGATAATGAATCAAAAACATTTCACAATAAACTTCCAGGTTATACGCAAAACTAATCTCGATAGAAATGTTTACTTTCATGTACAGCCACATACAATGAAGTATTTAATATCGATGGTTCTTTCTCACAAAAATATGAGAATGTTTCTATGCTTGCACTTTCATTTATATTGACGTTTTTTATCGATAAATCAATGGCTAAGAAAAAACTCCGCAAAATCAAAAAATTTTTTAAAATACGCTTAATTACATAAATCTTTAATAAAGTGGAAACTCTGAAATTTATTTTAAAAAGCTCTAACTCATAAAATTAGAAGCACTTTTTCCCATCCTTTTTATACTAATGTTACTGATACATTTGTTAATGAAATTTATTTAAAGAGAAGAAATTTTTATTACCTAATAAAATGCTTTCAAGATTGACATATCACTGTTTTATTAACTGCACAGAAATTATATTCATTAGATTTTTTTATTTAAAGTAAAAATAATGATAAAGTTTTTTTATTCTTCAATTACTTACTACCGTGGTATCTGTAGTTTTATGTTAAAATATGTTAAAATTAGCAAAGGTATTATTTTTATCAAAGCAGCAGTGCCAACACTACGAAACAAAAGGAAAAAAAAGTTGCTCTACGTCGGTGCCTGTTCTAAGAACTTTTTAAGTTTAGTACTGCTTTTTTTACTGAACCATCGAAATAAGTATCATGACAGGAACCTTACTTGATAACTTTTTTTTTAAATTATTTTTCAGGTAGCTTTGATTATATAAGAAATTCCTTGTTTTACGCTATAAATAAAGGCTTAAATGGGCATATAGTTTCAGGTGTCTACAAAAATGAGAAATGTTTGAATAAACGAACCTTAAGAGATGTGATTATTAAGATACTTCTTAGTAAAGATCCTATTACTTACAGGTGAGTCTGCCGACACTACATTGATGAGAAAAAATACACCACCTCTTTTGTTCACTAATCTAGAAGTTCGCGATGGTCAATAAATTACAGAGTACAGTTGACTATTGTACAGAAATGTGTCTTTCCATCTTATTTCGTATATGCTTTCATTTTATAACAATATGAATACGAGTTGTATTGCCACCGTTTAACTATCTTTTAGCAAAATATAAAAATACCTGCTTAGTTATGAACAGCGTATTTGTTATAACAGTTTATATCAGTTAGTCAGTCAGTAAGAAAAAACAGTTGACAATGAGATCACTATAAACTTTTCATATATTATTGGTTCTTAATTCATAACATTGTTTAGCATGAAGACGCAATGATTTCTTGAAGTGTCTAGTTAAAAGAATGGTTTCCCACGCTTAACATCACAAAATGTTATTCAAAGTACCAAGAGTATCTAATTCAGCGAGAATTATTTGTGAAAACAATGGTATTTCAAAGACTTGATTCCCGTAAAATAATAAAAAAAAAAAAAAAAATGGATTAGGCACTTAGCAGAAAATTTAATATTTATAGATTTTCCATAAATTTATTTCTTGCCTATTTATGCTTAACAACATTAAACGCAAACTACGTGATGGAAAAAATAACTTGTATTAATTAAAAAATAGGCGTGTTTCAATACTTCATACCCGTAAAAATCTTAAAGTTCCCGTATTCAATGTAGAGTTGCAACTAAAAAATATTGACTAAATTAATTTCATAATTAAAATCCGTTCCTAGAATGCTTTACCAGTTGTTGTTAAACAAAGTACAATAAAATAAAAGTCTCGTCATGTTGGCAGTCTTTTTTACAAGATAGTTCATGTTCTAATACAAAACAAAAGGAAAAAAAGTCAGAGGGTACGAAGCGTATCTGAATACTTTCAACTGTATGAAACATCCCTCAGCGTTTGACCCAGTTATTTATTTTTAATTATTATCAATATTAGAGTAATTAGTCATTGGCTTACGAACTCTTGGCTTACACATGCTGTGACGTGGTAGCTAAAGCTATCACGTCACTGTTTACCTATATTTTGGGGCAAGTCATCGGTGGCTACCAAGTCCTAGAATAACATATATATTTTCTATATGTAAATCAATAACACATTACTTAATGTGTGTTCTCGGTGCCACGGACTACAAGCCCGAGGAGAGAAAAGGACCAAAGACCATAAAAGGGATTGAAAGCGTGTGAGATATGATTGGGTGAGCATGTGTGTAAGATAGAGAAGGAGATAGGCGAGGTATTGGAAATTGACTGTAGTGGACTGTATTGTGGTTAGTGTGGCTAAGCTTTAAAAGCTCATTACAGTGATCTGGGTAGGGTTTCTTAATCGATGCTCTTCATGCACCCGAAAGCACACGAAGAGGCAGCAAAAATATGGAGGAAGACTGTGATGTAATAAAACTGTTGGAGCTATTTATTTACAGACTATTTTACAAATTAAAAAACGCGGTCTATATGTATATGCAAGGCATCGAGTCTCGAGCCTCCTAACATATAGCAAGCAAGTACTGTGAGTTGCTTTAGCTGTACGCGCCGAAAGCAGACTGAATTATTAGGCTGCTTCGCAGAGCAGTGCATGAACAGATATGTATTTATTAGCATATATGTGTACGGCTACACAGAGCAGTGGCTCGTGTGAAACTAAAATATTTGAAAATAATAGAAAGAGGAAGAGAACTAAAGAAAAGATAAAAATTGTCTGTAACAAGGGTAAAAGTCTTTGTTTACATTTTCAGTGTGACTGCTCGCAGAAAAATAAAGATGTACAAGTCAAGGTGAATTTCTAAGAATAGGTTTAATGTATAAAAACGGACTAAATTCACTTCAATCCTGAACATGAGGGCTCGCGACACGTTGGAGAAGTGTGAGCATGGAGCAGCCACGTCAATTCCTTAGTTTTTTAAACCTCTAATTATTTACTGGTCTTAGGAGTGTTGAAAATTTTTCGGATACACGGGAGGGGTGCGCGCATCTGTTGAAATGTACTGCCATAACGCAGTCAGTATCGCGTGAAGTGGCATAGAGAGCAGATAGAAAAGAGAGAGTGATTGGATTTAGGAAAAAGTGACTGGTAGAGCTGAGAGTGAGGTAAGGGATCCTAAAAGAGAGCATAGGAGAATACCGAACAATACTGCCCGAGAGTTAACCGTGCCGCTTAGTCTACGCGACGATTCAGACAAACTCTAGGTAGCACCGGGTGATGGCGAGGACAGAGAGAAGGTCACTTCACGGAGGACGGTGCACTAGGTGTTATCTCGAGGTAAAGGTTTGGGGACCATATGATTGAGTCAGGATAAATGAGTGTAGGATCTTTATAGGGATAGGAAAGATTGAATTAAGTGGAAGGTATGCTTGAGGTTGTGTCCGTGTGTGTGTGTGCGTAGCCTAGGTGCTGGCCACCAACAGTCAAGCCAGGGAGGAGTTCGGCGAAGAGGACGACCGAAGGTGACAGCACGGAGATATCTACCTCGAGAATAGTGTGCCAATATAAATATTTATGTAAAGGGAGAGATAAAGAGACGCAACGTTGTGGAGAGTGTGTATTAAGGCGAATAGATAGGGCGAGAACGCTGTGAAAATTTATATCCGCAAGTGTTTTTTTGAGAAGTAGTCCCGCTATTTGCCCCCTTCTATCTTCCTTTTAGAAGTGTCTAGTGTTTTCGAGCCAGACACCTGTGGCAGATCTCCCGGAGGAGAGATATCCAGAGTGTAGGGACATGGTAAGAAATTGAGTGAGAGTTTTGTGAGGGGATCCGGGACGGCTGTGTATCTGCTAGAAAAATTCTTATCACAATGCTTTAGAAGTTTCTAAATTAAAAAAAAAAACCATATAACGGTAGTTACTTTAAACAATGATTGTATTATTATTATTATTATTGTTACTGTCATTAAAATTACTATTATTATTATTGTTATTTCAATTATTACTATTATTACTACATTAAAATAAGACACTGTGTAAGGTACTTAATTTGTTCATTAAAGTATGTTAAAACAAAGAATTCGTAAGCATTTGACAAATTATTTCTATAAGTGTTTAATTTTTAATTATAATTTTTTTAACAGCTAAAAATCGACTTTACACTTATGGTCAATGGTTCATTTGACGACGAAAAAAATTTTGAAATCTACTCTAGAAAATATTGATTCATTGTTTACCAGCAGTTAGCCTGCTGTAGCAAAAAAAATTGTAACTTGTTCCGAAAAAAAAAGCGGCGGAGGTCTAGCAGTGTAAGGAAAAGTACGCCATCTTGATTACTAGTGATACGTTGAAAAAATCCTTTGTTAAAAAATTTACGTCCAACTGACATCAGTGCTTATGAACATAAGAAATTTTATCCAGGTACGTACGATTTGCTTGCACTTTCTCTTCTACCACTTGCTATATCTGTTACGAAAATCGTTAAGTTAAAATCACTGACACCTGTGGCAGACCTCCCGGAGGAGAGATATTCAGAGTGTAGGAACATGGTAAGAATTTGAGTGAGAGTTTTGTGAGGGGATCCGGGACGACTGTGTATCGGCTAGAAGAATTCTCGTCACAAATGGCATCTCTTGTTAGAAAACATGTCACAGAAGAAGGAAGGGACTCCCGGGGCAAATTAGTTCCAGGGTTTGAGTGCAATTGTGAGTGAATTGAGAGTGTTGATGGATCGGGGGCAGAGAAGAGGACTTTAAAATTATAAGAATACCTTTTCTTACATTTTATAAGATTAGAAAATATTTTAATACAAAATTTAAATCTTTATGTAGTTATAATCATTTTTCAATATATATCAGTGCTTTGGGGTGACACCGTTGGCGACAAGTGAGGGCAGGCGAAAATACACAAACAGGGTGTTTTTGTTAGGTAAAGTCGTTTAGCGTTTTGGTGTTTTTTTTTGTCAGTGTCTTAGCGTAAGTAACAAGATGGCGTCACATTAACAAATAAAGCAGGCACTTGTAAAAACGCGGGAGCTGTGCGCACTTAGACGTAGTTTCACAACGATGCTGTTAGAGTCGCTGGCGGACGAGTTATTTTTGCGGGGATTCAGTACGGAGGGAACAAAAGCCGTGGTGAGGGATAGGTTTCTTCGTGTGTTAATGTTGGAAATGGAGCCCGACAACGAGAGAGTGCCTCGATACAAAGATGACGTGCTGGCGGACGCGGAGGAGGGGCAATAAGGGCACAGTACTCCACGGACGACCCATCTCAGTACAGCGGACGAGTTAATAAATAGGGATTTATCACGCGAAGACAGATCGGAATTGAAGAGGAGGGAGAGTCCAGTGCCTCTGTCGGGACCAAGGATGACGGGGTTGGCGATAGAGACATCGGTATGGGTGCTGTGGGGAGTGGAGGGGGAAAACGTGATAGCGAGCGAGTCCGAGTTAGAGAACGAGTTAAGGCAAAGAATGGAGACGAACATAAACACATATAGACCACTAGTGGACTCTAGGGTACAGACCATGACGACGACGACGTTCACGTTCAATTACAACGTCAGTGATAGGGGGAGAGAATAGACCAAAGACCGCAGAGGAGCAGATGCGATCGGTCACGATTGACCCTACCCTCCACCAGTATCTAATAGCTGATCTCCAGAGTGAACAGAGTCTTAGTGCGACCACCTACACTCTGGGAGGGAGTGTTTCCGCTACCCAGGGGTTGTTCCAGGAGGTATGGGAGTACCTCACGAGACACCCTCCTACAGTCACACAAGATAACGTGGCACCTCAGGGGGCTCCTCAGGTACCCAAATCAGCTAACAAGGTGGAGTCAGGGAGTCATGGGGACGTAATGGGGGCTTATAAGAAGGCCGGAGCAAAAAATCCGTCAGCCTTAACGGATAATCAGACCCCCTTTAAAGAGAATAGGGGAACTCTGAAAATCAAAATAACCGCTCAACAATCGATTTTAAACAAATCGGCACGTAGTTTTGTCCTACGGAATAGAAACAATCGAAGCGAGTATTTTACCCCCGAACCAGAAGTGAACGAGAGTCATCGGAATTCAGAAGAGGATGACGAAGGGTAGGAAAGGCGGAGGGAGGAACAGAATCAACAGGCCGAAGAAGAATATAGACTAGAGTGCGCGAGGATGAGGAGATTTGATTTGATTTGAAAGCTAATTTATTTATGCCAAGGGCATAACACCCAAATGGCAATTTTTTGAAGTACAAAGATTTTTGATATTAATATTATCGACAGTATTAAACAAAAGTTACAGAATTTTTACAGATTTTGATTTAGTTTGCACGGTGACAATTTAACATAGCAATCTATACATATATATATATTCGTTAATTTACATAAGGTCGCACTTAATTTTAGTTTCATTTACAGTATACCCTAGATATAAAAAAGACAAGTAATAATTAATCGTAACAAAATATTTTCAGTCTTGCCATAATGACTTAGTAGAGCTTACAATCTTAAACATAAGCGTGCTTAGTAGTCAGTCCCCCTGTTTTTCTAAATAAAAACGGTAAAGAGTCGTCTTAAAGACGTTCAGCTAATCAACCTGCCTAATACTTAGTGAAATAGTATCCCACAACCGCATAAGTCTCTGCGAAAAGGCTGATGCGTATGACGATAGCGATGCAGTGGGAATCATAAATGTCGGCCGATCACGACGCGCTGAACAACGGAGCCCATCTGCAAATCGGGGGAGTAAGTCGAACAAGTACGAAGGCTCACCCGAGGCCAAGAGTTTATAGGCACAGCAAGAAAGTACTCCCTTCTTAAGCTTGGCCGTAACCAACCCAGCCTTTTATAGTACTGAGAGAGTGATGCATCCCTCCTCAACCGAAAGATGTACCTAACGACAGTATTAGACAGACGATCGAGCTTGGTGGCCAGGTACCCTGAAAGACCCACGTAGACTAAGCAGGCATAATCAAAGTGGGGAATAACAAGACTCACAGCGAGAGCAGCTCTAAGTCGGGATGACAGAGTGCCACCCCGATACCGGAGACGATACAACACACCATGTACCCTTGAGCATACTGCTGCAACGTGGGCATTCCATGAAAGGTCACTCGACAACGTCACCCCTAAGTCCTTAACCGAACTAACAAGTGGAATCACCTTCTCATCAGCCAGCAAAGGGGGTATGGCGTCAACGTCAATTCGCATTAAATTCTGACAAGTAGCCAGAAGCATAGCACGCAACTTTCCGAAATGGAGCTGAAGACCAAACTCAGATGCCCAGGCTACAACCCTCCCGATATCTTCATTGAACCTCCCCACAGCTCCAGCAACCTCTGAAGGCCTGCATTGCATTTACGCCTGCAAATCATCAGCAAAAAGTATTCCCGTACTATGAGACAGCACCGCCAAAATAGAGTCTATTACAATTAAAAACAAAATTGGTCCCAAAGAAGAGCCCTGAGGCACACCCGACGTACACGGCAGAAAATCAGTCTGCACCACATCCAGCCCAATAACGGCCTGCGATCGGTCAAACAAGTACGAGTGAAACCACCTAATAGCGTCTGGAGAGAAGTTCATCCTGCTCATAGCCTTTAGCAGGACCACATGGCTGATGGAGTTGAATGCACGCCTGAAATCAAACAGCACCAAAATCGTGACCTTTCCGGCCTCCATCCCAACGCGAACATTCTCCGTCAACTTAAGTAGAGCTGACTGCGTGCTATGGCCCCTCCGGAAACCCGATTGCATGGGCGAAAGGAGTCTCTGACCCTCCAAGTATGCCACCACCTGTCGCGACACAAAAACGTCCAGAATCTTCGCAAAATGTGCCATATTCGCAACAGGACGCACATCAGAAGGGTTAATGGGTTGCGCAATCTTAGAGAGCGGCACAATCACAGACCGACGCCAAGGTGCAGGATACCTACAAGATTCAAACGAGCGATTGATAAGGCCGGTGAGGAACGGCACAATTGAGGCAAAAGAGCCACGAAAATATGAGAGGGACAGCCCATCCAAGCTTCTACCCCGTGAACGAACCATGCAATGTGCCATCGCCTGAGACACGCCCACAAACGACACCGGAGCCAATGAGAAGCCGTCAGGCCGGGCACCAGCATCACCCAAGATTCCCTCCAGCTCCCACACAGTGCACGGCAAGTGAGTACAAGACATCGCCGAGAAGTGCCGGGACAGCACCACGGGTGAAATAAAATGCAATGGTGATCGCTGTGAGCCTCCAACTATTCCAAATCTACGGAGAATACTCCATCGCTGGGATGGCTCCCGTGCACCCTCCAAGGCACGACGCAGATACTCTTCTCGCGCCACTCTTATGTCTCGCCTCAGGGCCGACCGCAGACCTCGATACCGCAGCAGACAGCCAGGATCACCGGTGCGGTGAGCAATCTTATACACACGATCATGCGCCCTACAACGCTCACGCAATTCCGCATTAAACCAGGGCGTTAGCCTACGACGCTGCCTTCTTTCCACCAGCGGCGCATGGATATCCAGAGACGACCTCAATACCTCCTGGAAGTGCCCAAGTAATAAATAAGGAGAGAGAGAGAGAGAGAAGGAATACAGAGAAAGAGATTTGAGGAGGGGTTTCCCGGAAAAACCAAAGTATAGTAGGACAAATGAACAGCAGAGCGATATACAGACGAGCGAAGAGTCAGGTACTGAATAAACTCAGTTTAGGGGATTACCGCACACCCAAGAGAGACTGGGGTCTAGAAGACCGAAAAGGGGAGCGGGTACAGTGCAAGTATACTGGAAACTGGTCGAACACTTGGATCGGGGGGACTCAGAAGAGGATCGGCGTGATTGAAGGAAGCCAGTGCCTTCCTCCCCAACACTAGAGGGCGCAGTCAACAAGGGACGATGAGCTAAACCTGCGGAATAAGCGTTCGGAAAGGGTCTCCAACGGTAGACCCTCCGAAAAGAGAGGTAGACCAGCCGACTACCGCAAGGCGAGATCTTAGCCAGAACTGTAGCCTGATCAGAGGAGGCGAGTGAGTTTACCTGGGGAGAGGAATGAGGATCAGTGGAGACCCCAGGATAATTGAGGGTTCCAAGACAATGATAAAGGGAATTAGAGTGTGCGAAGTAGACTAGCCGAGGGATATCAAATGCACGGGCCTTGGTCTCAGGCCGTTAGGCTTCTGAAGGGTTGGGGAGTGAAATTTTCGGGTAAAGACAAAGGTAAAGATGTGGAAGAGTTCTTGAAGCAATTAGAGGATTGCTGAGAAAGCGCAGAGTTCAGCAACCACGAACTCCTAAGCGCGCTGCCGTGCGTGTTATCCAAGGGAGCGAGCCGCTGGTTCCGAACGATCCAAGGAGAGTTGTGGGATTGGGACACCTTCAAGGTATCATTTAAGAGGCAGTATATAGGGGAGTATGACGAAGAAGATTTGTGGGCTTGCGTCGGCGCACGCAAGCTAAGACAAAGACGATCACCGTGTATTAGTCAATGTTCAAATACATCGTCTCACGATTTACGGTACCAACCTCTACGAGATTGTTAGTAGAACTAGCGCGACGGAACTTCTTGCCGGAGTATTGCTGGGCGATGTCTGACAGACTGGTCATGAGTCCAGATGATATCGAGACTTATGGTTTGTGGTGGGAGAGACAAAAAGAGCTGGACATCCGCAATGTCCCGCCCCCACCAGCGGACAAAATGCACGTACCCGTTGCAGGGTTCTCTGGAGCTCCAGTTGTCAAGACTAAGATCACGTGCGTGGCTAACGCCAGTGAAGGGAAAGAGTCAAAGGGGGAGAATGTGTCAACCAAGAAGACGGGAAACAAGGGTAGAAAGAACGGCAAGGGAGGAAATAAACAAGTGAGTGGAGATAATGAGGTTAGGAAGGAGAAAAATAGCCCAGACGAAAACGTATCTCCATTCTTTGATCTACCTCTAGAGTTAATCGCGATTTTCGCGCAAGCCCAGAACCGCCCACCGTGGGCCCAGTATTGGAAGCCGATACCCTGGAACAATCAGGCGACCGCGAAGTCCCCGACTAACGTCAAGGAGGGGGGCCAGCTGACGGGACCAACGGCCAGTGGGACTCAACAGGGTGCCGTTTCTAAGCAGACGGCCAGCCGAGACGAAGCTGCGGGAGGCAGTGGGTTCTATACCACGTGCTGTACCTGCTGGGCCGTGGGTCATCGTTCCGCACAATGCCCGGAGGTGCTTTGCTACACGTGTGGGAACAAAGGACACCTGGCACGAAATTTCCTGTCGAAGAGACCTCCTAGGAATCCCAAGCCTAAGCCAACAGTCGAGTGTCAGGTTTGTGGTACTCCAGGAGAAGCCTTCTCGTCCTGTCCCAAGTGTATGTTTTGGCGAAAAACAATGGAAAACGGGGCGTGCAGGGGCCACAATTATACGAGTTAACTACTGCCACCCCCGCGTTCCGTCCGAGACTAGGGTTAAGGGGAAACAGGATTGAGACGAGACCCAAAAAAGAAGTTGAGAGTAAATTAAGTGATTTGGTGAGGTTAAGAAAAGGTAAAGGGCAGAGAACCAACAGAGAAAAAACCAGGATTTTGGGAGCAGATGGCCAATTGGTTTTGGTCCCTAGGAAGACTCTCCAAGAGCCACAGAGTAAGAGTAAGGACAAATGGACGGGGATACCGTCAGAGAATGAGCGAGTGCAAGCGACTATCGATGCTCAGGAAGTGGCTGAATTCTCTCGGAAAAGTTTAGATAGGCTGAGAGAAAAAAGCGCGGAACAAGCGTTAAAGTTAAGAGAAGCTGCAGCGAAAGAGGAACCGAAGGGTAAATACGGAGGGATGAGTGAAAGGTTAGAGGTGTGGTCTCCAAGTAGGGATAGAGATGTGGAGAAAACGAGGGGGATATTGGTCGCGCAGAAAGACCGAGATACAATATGGCAGTCACGGGAAAGAGAGTGGAAACGAAAAGTGAACGAGAAAGAAGAAGTCGGTTCGGTACACGAAGGAAGTATCGGGTCTGGACAAAGACTGCAACGTCCAAGTGTATAACTTTGAGGGGGATGAAGACTTAAAAACGGAAAGAATTCGTTAAAATGAGGAAGTCTTAGAGCCAGATTCTGAGAATGCTAGGACGACCAGAGATTGGGAAATCAAGCGACAATGAAAAGGAGAGAAGGTTTCGACTGACAAGAAGGAAGATAAGCCTCAGCAGATAAACGTAGAGGATCTTCAAGATTTTTTTGATAAGGTCGTTGAAGATAAGGATAGGGACATTTCTGGGAAACGTAACCAGAGTGCGGTTCTTTCGAAAAGTAAAGTAGTGCCAGACAGCTATAGATTAAGAGCGTCTAGTTTGTTTGAGTTGGAAGGCGTACAAAATACAAGAAATAAGGTAAAAGATAGAGAAGGACATTTAGCCGAAGGAGGATCGTATGAGAACATTTTGAGTGCGAAGAACGAAAACCTACCGTATCTTTCAGTGAGGTGGGGAGGGAAAGAGTACGGTGCTCTTCTTGATACCGGAGCTCAGTCTTTGACTATTGGACCTAAATTAGCGGAACGATTCAAAGAGCAATTGGAGCCAACTAATGTGGTTATTGTTGCAGTTAATAATACTTTCTCTAAAGCATTGTGCACTTTAAAAATTAGTTGCGAAATCGATGATCATCATAGAGAGATATCAATTAAAGCGATTAACGAACTTAATCAAGATATAGTGTTTGGACGCGATTTCCAGGAGGCATTTGATCTAGATCTACGGTTGAGTCGAAAATTATTTCGAGTCTTTGAGAGAAAGTGGCATCCATTAAAATGGTTAGGGAATTCCTCAGAAGATACGGTATGTGTCGATTGTACCAGTATTATGGATATCTCGGTTAATCAGGGGACGGGGGTGTAGGCTAGCGTAACAACACCAAGTCGCTGACGGTCTAGATTAGAAATAAGACGAGAGGAAGAGCAGTTGTAAGGAGGGTGCATGTGTCATAACAAACGGGATGATTAGCTCAGGATAACTGAATCCTGGGAGGTAGAGGGAAATTTAGGATATTTCGGCCAGATTTTGCCGGTTTCGTTCGTTTTTTTTTTTTGCAGATAAGGTAAAGTCAACACAAGTCCAAGGAGGAGTAAAGCTTGAAGAGCGAAGGGAAGAGAAAATCAGGAAAGACAAAGTCAACTAAAACAGAGAAGAGGAGGAAAAGAAATATATCCGAGGGGTTAGGAGGTGGATATAGATATAGACAAAGAGATGAGGGCGAAACGAATTTATTTGTTTTACGGTTTGATAAACCAAGAGATAGAGAAAGAGAAGAGAAGAACAGAGGGAGGGAGAAAGAGTTGAGAGAAACGAAATACTAAGAGATAATAAACCTGTGAAAGGGGGCAGAGTTAAGGAGCAGAGAGAGGGCAAAGACACCAAAAAAAAAAGAAAGAGGAAGAAAAGATCAAAAGAGAAAAAGAAGATCAAGAGAGCAAGAAAAGATCAAGAGAGCAAGAAAAGATCAAGAGAAAAAGGGAAGATCAAGAGAGAAAAAAAAGATCAAGAGAAAAAGAGAAGACCAAGAGACCAAGAGGAGATTAAGCAAGGAAGAACTGGATGAGCAGGAAGTGGAAGAGAGAGAGAGAGATAAAGATAAATAAGGGAAGCGCTGGGCCAGACTAATAATTATTTATTACAGGAAACCCAGGGACCCATATGAGGAGACACCAGGAACCATCGCTAGATTCCCGAGGTAAGCGTCATTTCGTTCTAAAATAAGGTGGTCGTTGATGATTTACGGCTTAGACATTTAAAGGAATGTCTAGCCTAGAAAGGGGGTTTGTGACGTGGTAGCTAAAGCTATTACGTCACTGTATACCTATATTTTGGGGCAAGTCATCGGTGGCTACCAAGTTCTAGAATAACATATATATTTTCTATATGTAAATCTATAACACATTTCGTTATACGTGTTCTCGGTACCGCGGACTACGAGCAAGAGGAGAAAAAAGAACAAAAGACCATAAAAGGATTTGAAAGTGTGTGAGATATGATTGCGTAAGCATGTGTGTAAGATAGAGAAAGAGAGAGGCAAGGGCTCGTGACACGTCGGAAAGGTGTGAGCACCGAGCGGCCTCGTCGATTTTCTAGTTTTTGAAACCTCTAATAGTTTATCGGTTTTTAGGCCTGTTAAAAATTTTTCGGATACACAGAAGGGGCGCGTGCATCTGTTAAAGTGTACTGCCATTACGCAGTCAGTATCGCGTGAAGTGGCATAGAAAGCAGATAGGAAAGAGAGAGAGATTGGATATAGGAAAAAGTGACTGGTAGAGCTGAGAGTGAGGGAAGGGATTTAAAAAGAGAGCATAGGAGAACACCGAACAATACTGCCCAAGAGTTAACCGTGCCACTGAGTCAACGCAACGATTGAGACGAACTCTAGGTAGCACCGGGTGACGGTGAGGACAGAGAGAAGGTCACTTCACGGAGGACGGTGCACTAGGTTATATCTCAAGGTAAAGGTTTGGGGACAATAAAATTGAGTCAGGATAAATGGGTGTAGGATCTATATAGGGATAGGAAAGATTGAATTGAGTGGAAGGTATGCTTGAGGTTGTGTCCGTGTGTGTAAGTGTGTGTAGCCTAGGTGCCGGCCACCAACAGTCGAGCCAGGGAGGAGTTCGGTGAAGAGGACGACCAGAGGTGACAGTACGAAGATATCTACCTTGAGAATAGTGTGCCAATATAAATATAAATGTAAAGGGAAAGAGAGAGACGCGATGTTGTGGAGAGAGTGTATTAAGGCGAATAAATAGCGCGAGAGCGCTGTAAAAATGTATATCCGCAAGTGTTTTTTTGAGAAGTAGTCCCCCTATTTGCCCCCTTCTATTTTTCTTTTAGAAGTTTCTGGTGTTTTCCAGCCAGACACCTGTGGCAGACCTCCCGGAGAAGAGATATCTAGAGTGTAGGGACATGGTAAGAAATTGAGTGAGAGTTTTGTGGGGGGATCCGGGATGGCTGTTTATCGGCTAGAAAAATCTCCATCACAATGCTTTAAAAGTTTTCAAATTGAAAAAAAAAAACCATATAACGGTAGATACTTTAATAAATTATTGTGTCACTATTATTTCTGTTACTATAATTAAAATTCTTATTATTATTATTGTTATTCTTATTATTACTTTTATTATTATATTAAAATTTGACACTGTGTAAGGTATTTAAATTGTTTTTCAAAACATGATAAAACAAAGAATTTGTAAGCATTTGAAAAATTATTTGTATAAGTGTTTTATTTTTAATTATAATTTTTTTACAGCTAAAAATCGACTTCAGACTTATGGTCACTGGTTCATTTGATGACGAAAAAAATTTTGAAATCTACTCTAGAAAATATTGATTCATTGTTTACCAGCAGTTGACCTGCTGTAGTAAAAAAAATTGTGACTTGTTCCGAAAAAGTAAAAACGACGGAGGTCTAGCAGTGTGAGGAACAGTACGCCATCTTGATTACTAGTGATACGTTGAAAAAATCCTTTGTTAAAAAATTTACGTCCAACTGACATCAGTGCTTATAAACATAAGAAATTTTATCCAGGTGCGTAAAATTTGCTTGCACTTTCTCTTCTACCACTTGCTATATTTGTAACGAAAATCGTTAAGTCAAAATCACTTAGAAACGCTGCTATGAAGAATAAGTAAAATTTAATCACACTTTACAATTGATTTATAAGTAAAAAATTTTTTTTTTCTTGTCTCGTGTGAACAGTTTTTTAACTCGTGTTGTTGTTTAAATTTAATCAATCACTTATATTAGTTAATTCATAAAAGAGGTGTCCTGTAAGAAGCTTTTTGTTTTTCAAACAAAATAATTTTACAAAATAACTTTTTTGTTTTGTGTTTGTTTTTAACAGTGCATCTGACATTGAAACCTGAAAAAAAACATTTTCAAAGAGATGAAATGAATCAGACTTGGACATACATCCATACGATGTTATTAGTGGACCTTTGGAAGACCTTACCAAAACTGATCTCATTATTAGAAACAAGAATTATGAGTATAAATATCCCTTAAATGCTGTTCAAGACTGCTCTAAAGCTTGTACGGTTCTGCATACTTGGTCATACATCAGCGATTCTGTTTAGTCTTCCATCGAACAAACAGTTTATGCTCTTAACCTAAACGCATCTCCCGCATTTGTTACCAAGGATTATACAAATTTGCAAAAATTCATTGAGACTGTAGAAGAAAAAAACAAAAAAATTAAACTGTCTTAGTTATTTGACTTTTATGCTTTTGTAAGCTTTTACTATTTACTAACTTTTTTGGAGCTTAAGAAATAATTTAATAAGAATTATTTGAAAAATAATCATTTTAAGCAGTTACACTGTTAATACATGATGGACTTACAGGAACCTTTAAGCAGGCTTTTAAAATTTATTTTGTTGCTTAACGCAGATTCATTATTACTGCGAAACATCGTAGATTAAGTGCTTACTTTTTAAAGAGATCTTTTAATTAATACATATTTTCCATTTTAGCAAAAAGACATAATAAAAATCGTAGAAGCGGGGGAGAAAGAGAAAAAATTTTAATTTTAATAATTAAATTTATTTATTAATTCAATAGACCTAACCAGATAAATACCTTAGCAATAAGCTCTAAGACACCAGGTTCTATGAGGGAAAATGGTGTGGTACTTATAAAATCATAATAATTTACCCATTGGGTTTGATTAATTATTGCATTAAGGCATATAAAAATAAGCATTATGTCTACGACGTCTGCAAACAGTGTGTTTGGTTACCTATGAAATCTAAATAAGAAATACCAACAGGTTGATGAACAACGTGAAACAGGTACTCAATTAAATAAAGTAAGCTTATGTAAAAAAAATGGTAGGCTGTAACAGTGGCAGTGATATGACTTATGCAGAACATACTTTGTAGTTTTTACAGTGCTAAATTAGGTGAGATGTTCAAGCAAAATTTTTCCACCCTCTCGTCAGATTTTAAAGCTTTAGAATGTAGAAAAACATTTAGTAGATAAGAATTTAAAGTAATTATCCTTGGTCACTGATTTTCTTACTAGTAAATAAGAAAAAAAAAAATTCCTTTACATTAAAACCTTTTTCTGTATTTACTTATTAGCTACGACAAAGTGCTTTTAAATGTAGCTTAGACACATAAAAACGTGCATGCTCAGTTCCTTACTAGTTTTAAGCTTATAAATCCATGGCTGCTTGAACAAATACTATCTTTAAAGAGGAATGTATTATTATTATTATCTAGCTTACAATTTTTTAAGCTGTAAATGTTGTCATTTATGTCTGATATGTTAAAAATAACAGCTTGTAGTTATTAATATTAAAACTCGGTAGGAATGTTTAAATTGTTAGATATATTTCAAAAAATTGTTTTAATTTCAAACATACAAATAACAAATCATTAGTTTACTATATCATATAAATAAAAGTACAGTCATCTTACATAATTGGCCCATGCTATCATTACTTTTACTATTTTCTAGATAAACAAGTGTTAATTCATCTATGTAAGGCAATTCCACTCGGTACATTATTTCTTTATTTGTATTATCTGAACACTGAAAAGGCGCTGAAACAGAATATAATGTTGGTCAATGAAACCAAAATCTATTAAAATAAGCCGTTCTGAATAAATATAAGATTTAGAAAATTAAATTCTTACGATAAAAATGTCTTTTAATTTTTTTTTTCTAATTACTTTTATACATGATTCTTAGGTCATGGAAGTGTATTAGGACTAGTAATTTATAATTCACAGTTTAAAAAAGATACACTTATCTTATGACAGTTGAAGGTTGTTTTATTAAATGATTACATTAAAATAGTAATAGAAACAAAATATTGTCATATATTAAAATCCACCTAACGTGGAATGACAATAAAAGTAGTACCTAGGGACGGCCATCAATCACAAAATTTTCGAACAATTTTTTGGAGGAAATTATTTTTCTTCATATGTTATTGTTAAGCATGACTTAACTACAATAAATAAATATTTGTATGTATTTCGAAATTCTTTTTCACTAACGTAAAATATGAATAACTTACTTACATTATAACTATCTAGACTCCATAATGTAACAAAGTCTTTATACTGAATTTGGCGTATTTTATGTACTAAAAGCCTAATCTTGAATATAAGACACATAAAAAATGCTGTATCATATAAAAATGTCATTGAACTAAAAAAAAATGTTGATTGCGTAAGGTTTAAAAAATTTCGAATAACTGACTTAACGTCTAACATTTTAATGAAACAAGGGCGTTAATTAAATTGTATTACACTTTTAACGTATGAATACTACAATATGCACATATAGGTTATGGAAAAGCAAATATGCCATCCTTATGTGACGTTAAAAACATGTAAAATTTAATATCAAAGTTGCATATGTGCAAGCAATAAAGCGAAAACCCATGCATGCTCAAATTCTCCACTGCATTTGCCGCAAATTCTAAAATTTGTTCATAGTTGGTCATGGTAAGTTGAAAAAAAACGATCTTCATATTATTCTACAAACACCTAAAAAATTATGTCGTACTTTCTTTCTTAAGTTTGTGTACGAATTTTCTCTTCCTTTGCTAAAAATATAATGTTTCTTCGTGATTTTGGGAAAAAAAATACAACATTACTTCTCTGGTAAAAAAAACATTTACTGCTTATGAGAAAAAGCATTTTTGCATCGTTTGTAAGGAGCTTGCCCTTGATCTAGAGCCAGCGGAAAGGGGGCAGTGCAGAGAAATTCGAAATACTTTTTCTACAAACAGAACATGCAACTTTTGACCTGAAGGGAATAATGCACTTTGCTGCCCTAAATTACAAAAAAGTAGATCTTCCAACAGGAGTATAAGGAAAATAAGATTTGTGACATAGCAAATTAAAACATTGTAATGTAAACGCTACATATTCTAAAACTTATTATAATAAATCTTGCGTTAGGATCAATTATATTTAATCACTACAACTATATTACATATTAACAGTCCTTTATTAATTAATAGACTTACAACAATATATCATTTGTTTATTAAAAAGAAATTTATCTCCCCAGAAAATTCTGCAAGATATAGTCTATTTAAAATGTACTTATTAAGAAACCAGTGATTGCCAAGACATTCCACACTATCAAATACTTCATCAAAGTTGCAGCAAAAATTGAGGCTTATGCATAAAGTTACATCTGTGGCGTTCCAAGCCAGACCTCCAACAGATGAAGCCATGCACACACGTAAGTAACAAGTCTTTTTCCACCAAATCTTTGCAAAACTTTGTAGGAACTCAGAGCTCTGCAGTGCCGACTCCGTCCTGCATGCTTGCTTGCGATTGCAGCGCTTCTTCATTGTAGCGGTCTACCCACTTACTATGTTTTCCTTCTTCTTTTTACGACTGCGAGTCAGGGCAGTCGTCTCACGAGTCACTCAGTCAATAAATTCACTACTGTTGCAGTTACGAATTGGCTCCTTGATTTCTCCTTCTCGACTGAACTCCTGTGCTTACGGGAGCCCGTCCTGATCCCAGAGTCTACCTCGGCATTATGGACATAATCCCATTACTTCTGTATAATGATGCCATCTCATGGTTGAAGTACAGCACTACTTCTACAATCACTGCGCTCAGATAGTGTGATACTTTTTAAGGAATTTAATTCTGGACTAGCACTCACTCGAGACACGAGTTTTCCCTGCACAGTACTACCAACAGCATATTTTTATTCTATATTCACACATATTAGTAAGCGAGAGTATTTTCTTTATACATCACGCATTCTTATTTCGTGACCTGGTGATATCTCTGGCTTTCCTAAGGTTAGCGAAAGCTGAAAAATAACACTTGTGGAAGAAAAGTAAGCTTAAGCAAACGGAGCAGCCTCTAAGAAGAAAATATCACGAATTAATCTCCCCACCTTAGATTACCAAAATGACTAAGCTGTGTTAAATAGAATTTGCCTTAGATACCAACACCGTCAGCGTAATGCTAAGGACAACTAAATCGCCATCATGTCTACAACCACGTGACGAACACCAGCTTTCTTATTGACTCAGCCTCAGTCATTTCTCTATTTCTCAGGTTTTCCCTTAAAAAAAAAAATGAAGTGCCAAACGTTCACTCTCTTAGCCTTAAACTGCTTGTGCGTTTCCATGTGTGGCACGCATTACTTTAAAGTCGACTTAAAATCCCAACATGTATAAAGTTGGACGTTTATAGTGGCAGACGTCTCTACAGCGATCTTAGGAGCAGATTTCATTGCTTATTTGAATTTTTTCGTTAATCTTTCAGAACACCAGCTAATTGACTCTGTCGTCAGCCCCACCTAAAGGTAGGGTATGTATTTCAAGCCCACAATGCTCCTACACAGCATCTAAGTCAGCTGCCAAATGCACACTTCCTCGAAACGTTTACGCTAAATATATGAGACACTGCTAGAAAAGTTCATTGACATCACACTTATAGATGAAGCACTAGTAGACCTACTAGATTTTTCCATCTGCCAGAAAACCGATACGTCTGGACCTCCCATCTCTCATTGACCTTGCAGACTTCTGCCTAGCTACTGCAAAGGATGATTTCAAGTTTCTTATGGATTAGCGGACCATGCAGCCTTCATCCAGCCAATGGTTCAGCTATCCCTTCCTCTTTCAAAAGCTAGACAAGACCTGACGTGTCACGGGTGATTATTGGCACTTTAATGTCAATATTACTCTTTATTGCTATCCTCAGACCTTCGTTGCAGACAAATTGTTACAAGAAATTCAGAAGACAGTTTTTTCCGCCATCGATTATGGAAAGGCCTTTTATTTAATTACTACAACCCAACAAGATTTTTTAAAGACTCCAGTAATCACGCCCTTTGGGTTGTTCTTACTAGCTTACTCTTCCATTGGCCAGGGAAACACAGCTCACTTTCTCAAGTGGACGGTCAACGACTACGTTAAGAGCTGACGCTCATCAAGGCCTACCTAAAAGACTTTACTGTAATCTTAGACAATCACCAGCAGCACCTATAACATCTTTAACGACTCTTTGATCAATTCTGGACAGCTAACATTAGGATTAACCTTAACAAATGTTAACTTAGCAGAAACTTAGTAACCTTCCTGGGGAACACAGTTTCTGCAAGTGGCTTCAATCCCCTAATTCAAGATCCAGGCTATTGCTAAATTTTCCTACCTGTAGACATTCTCCAAGCTACGCCACTACATGGTTCTCCTAAGCTATTACTATTCATGCATTTTCAAAGCTACTAGGATCCTTGCTACTCTTAGCAGTATATTAAAAGGCATCTAATAAATAGAAAAGAAGGCGAAGATTGAGTGGCCTCCTAAAGCAGAAGCCTCCTCTCGCAAGCAAGTAATCGCCAAAGCTTCCACAACGACATTTCTGCGTAAAGACACCCCAATAAATCTTGGAACCGACACTTTGGACTCCTCCATGAAAAACTGCAGTGGAACAGGAGGACCTGGAAGAAACTTGAAGACCTAGATATCTCATGGATATGGAACAACAATCCCTATGACCAGGAGCTCCTCACCATTGACGCTTTTATCAAGTTATTTAAATAGGTCCTTGAGGGTAATTCATTTACGATCTCCACAGATGATAAGCCCCTTGTCTCTAAAGCAACACAGCATTTAGATAAACCTTCGCCTCACTAAGTCTGCAACTGAAAGTATATTTTCTAATCAAACAGTTGGCTAGTAAGAGTTAGGGAAGAGAATAACGTGATCTCCGATGATATCTTGTGTATCCAATCATCTTCATGCCATCTCTACTCAATTCGGGGATAATCGCTAAGGTCCTGGCAGAAGACTTCAAATTATAACGAGTTGCATCTGACATGAGCCTAACTCTCCAAATCCTTATAACAGATAGCGTCACGGTCGACTGCCATGCGTCAATAAGAATCATCAGACCCTCCCTTTTTCTGCCTTTCAGGCCTAGAACCTTCAAGATTTCTTACAAACTTGGCCACCCAACTGCCAAGAAGTCAGCCAGTGGGCACAATTTTGTATGCCCTGCCATTAATTGAAGGTATACAGGTACAACAGAGCAGCCTTTGGGAACTTTTACTCTTCAAAGGGGTGAACTAAGCATGAATACATTGACATTATCAAGCTTCTACTTTTCCATGGCTTTTTGTATTGTCTCAACGTTATCAACTGACTTTTAAGGAGGCCTGAGGCAATACCCTTACCAGACAAGTCTGCTGTTGCGACTTTCAGGGCACTTACTGACAAGTGGATCAGCCTATACGGAACGCTTTTTACGATCATAACTTTGTCATTCAAGTCAGCCTTATTGAAGAAATGAACAAAGTCCTGGGTTAACCATGTTCTATACAATGCCCTACCACCCTCATGGCATGGGCATGGTGCAATAGAACTACGGCCTACTAAAGACAGCCCTTGTATGCGATCCTGAAAGTCCATGGCCTGATCAACTTTGGCTTGCACTCCTAGGCCTTAGTACCACGTTTAAAGATAATTTTTAAGCATCACTGGCAGGAATGTTATGTAACACCACGCTTAGAGTGTTATAACATGGTGCTCATTGCTTTCATAACGCCAATGACATTAAAATACAAGATACACGCAAGATACTATACATACTGAAATCCGATATTGACAGTGGTGACATCGAGAATCTCGAAGTGTACACTGCATACATTGAGAATGGTGATGTAGCATCACTGTACTTCTTGATTCTAAATGTAAGAAAATCTTACATTCTCAATCCCGAAGTAAATATTTTGGATATGTGCTGATCGGGTGCGCAGTTGGCAGCATATGGGCTATACGGTCAACTGCACACCCGATATGCACATATGAAAAACCTTTACTTCGGGATTTGGGATGTAAAATTTTCTTACATCTAGAATCAAGAAGTACAGTGGTGCTATATCAAGATTCTCGATGTATGCAGTGTATACTTTAAGATTCTTAATGTCGCCACTGTAAATATCGGATTTCAGTATGTAAACTATCTTGCGTGTAGTCCCAATTACCTTGGCCTAACATAAAATAACAATGACCGTTAATGCTGACTACTCTGCTCTGTCACTCCGTTACTCAAAATTATTGAAAAGTAGAAGGTATTATTACGTATGGCTTTTTGTGCCTATACGCGTCTACTAATTCGGAAATACGAGAGCCTGTATAAGCGACTGGTGATGTGTGGTGCAAGATACGCTCTAGTTGTGTACTTAAATTCTTTTTTGTACTAAGCCATGTATCAACCTTACTATTTGTTGAATAAAACAACATTTTTTTATGTAAATATTCTCCTCACCTATCTACCCAACTCTGCAACTGACTGTTCCAAAGAAACGATTAGAGAGGACAAGAAATATTTCAACTATCATGTTAACCTTGTTCCTTAAACAAATTTAGATGCTCATGTGCTGTGCCACATTTTTTTAAAGATAAAGTGTAGGATTTTGCAGAAGGAAGAACTAAAAAGTATTTAAAAGACGTGCTAGGTTTGTGATTGGGTAGTTGGTTTGCCTGAAAGTCGTCTTAACAGTGGTTGCTTTCACAAGCTCGTCAGCGTCAGGACCAACCCGGATGACGCGTCTAACGAGCTAATATCTATTGGATTGAAACAGAATGGGGTCAACGAATATGACTAAGTCCCTGATAACAATGTTACGATGAGGTGTAGCCCACTTTGATCTTTGCTTAACCATAGTGAGATACTAACGGCTCTATGCTATAACGAACAGAGTCCACATTCGAGGTCCTAATAGAGTAGTTGGTCTAATTATTTGGTAAGAGAACATCGAAGTCATTAAGATTAGTAGTTAAGGAGCATAATGAGCTACTTTTTATCACTATCTCCATACCGACAAGGATGGTCAGTAATTGCTTGCTATTAGCTATGACGCATTAGGACAACATAAAACTTTTTTTTTAGATCTCTATTCATCTTAATTTCGTGATTTTAAATAAAGTAAGCTAGGCTTTTGTGAGTGGTCAGTTGAACATTGATTAACGGCCACATGTGCCCAAAGGTGCAGTACTTTTCCATAAATTTTGTGTATTTAATAGCCATTTTAAGACTTTGTTCGAGACAAACCTGCAAGGTGTAATGCAAGGCCAGAGCATCTAACACACTTTCTTCCATAAACTGCAGGCTATTCTGCTTCAGAGGTATAAGTAGGACTAAACGACCGTCATAGTGCCATTAGTGTTTAGAGAATATATTTTGTAGTCAACTTTGTCCAGAGATTGCAAGTTTACCTAAAGTATATCTTTTAGCTCCTAAGATCGGTAAAACCATAACACACGTAGCCAATGTCAAGGTGGGTTAGATATTTCGGCTGTGTTCTAGATAAATCGTAGGTCATCGAACTACAATGATGTTAGAGTGTGTCATCCGTAACTACCCAGCTGAAGATAAAGCACTACCCCTCGATATTACTGCGCTGAATACACCATGGTCATGGTCAAATTAAGTCCGCGTACGTATCAATGAAAGCGTCTACCTTGCTTGATAAAGCATAGGTCAGCGAGATGCTTGATATCTGTCCATATATAATCCACTTTCAGATGTAGTGGCATAGCGTGAGTGAAAATTTCAATATGCCGCAGATAGCAGGCATAAAGTAAAAGCAAGGCTTGACCAGAAGAGGACTTTAAATACAGGCGTGCTTGGAGGGACCAAGCCGTGATGTAATCTCCAAGCCCAAGGACTGTCGCATCCGTGGTCCCTAGCTGGGCCCCCGATCATCGAGCAAGAATAATCAAGACAGCCATAATTTCAAATCGTAGGTTAACCAGTGGTTAAAATTTTTGCAGCTCACTCTTCTGACTGTGAAGATTGAAAACGGCAGTTGAGAGCACAGGTGTTTAGCACTATAAAGAGCCCTTAGTCTCGTAGAGTTCATCAGCGTTAAGTTTCACCTTCTCCAGTGAGTTCGCTGCATTATTAAATGGCTTCAAGTCACGCGTATGAATCTCACCGTACAGTAGGGTGTGGTGCATGGCCTGATTGCACTGACAAATAATCCTGGAGGTGCATGTTCGTGTTTGTGTCCTGTCCTCAAGTAGTTAAAACACAGCTTTTCTCAAAAACGAGGTATCTCCGTGTGGCAAGATCCAGATCCTGAAACCAGCTGTATTAACCAATGTAGCAATGTAGTAAGCTTCTTGGCAAGCTGAGCAGGGAGAGTTTATGTGAGTTACTAATTTACAAGAATTGCATCTCGCTGTAGATAAAGCAAGAATGCAGGTATTTGGACTTCGTTTTGACTTTGGTAGATATGAAGCTTAAATGGAGCTAAGTGCACAACATCGGTGTCTGAGGAACCTAATGGCAGCAGCAAACGTGGCTGCCTTAACATAATGCTCTAATTTAGATATCTTCAACTATTCCAATTCATTTTCCAAATAGCCTCTCGTTGTGGAGTCAATACCAGTGGTGGCAAAGTTCATGAATCAGTGATCCAAACAATTAACTGGACCATTTAAGACTTGTAGCTGGTCATGGTAAAACTTTTGTGTATCTTGCAGTCATAATAATCCAGCTGCTAATTTATCCTAGGGTAATTTCATATTACGAAGAGCCAACAGATGGTCTTGAATAAGTAACGAGTAAGATTAAACACGAGCATTGAGTAAGTTTTAGGCAGTGGCGTAGTTGAACCCTGCCATTTGCAGCGTGTCCAGAGTTACCTCGGTCTCGCCCTGTACCTTATATATAAAGTAAAACAAGCGTTTGACATTGCTTGTCTGTTCGTTATTATAGATAAGCACTTTAAATAAATTTTGGAACGGCTCACAGTCTTTCCGTTCGACTGAAAAGGTTGAAATAATTATTTTCGGCAATCGTGGTAGGAAATAACTCCTGATTAATTCTTGCATACTGCCATCCATAGACAGGGCTAGAGTGGGGCTGTTCTTGAGATCACAGAGGCACGATGCTGCCTGCAAGTAATGGGACTGCGCCACAGTGTAGAGTTTGTGCGGAATAAATATTATGTCCTTCGGCCTAGTCATAATTAACTTGAGAAGGATGGATTAAAAACTAGACTAGTAGCTATTTAGAAGCTCGAGGCTGGCCTACACTAATCCGCTTGTCTAATGACTGACTGGCACGCCCACTGCTAAAAGTGTGAAGCTGATTATCACCCCAGTTAAATCTTCCTGAGTTTTGAGCGAGGTAATTTTATTCCCTTTTAACCCGTCACAAAGTAGGGACTTAGTTCGACGCCTAACCTATTAGTCGAACTTGAATGTTTGATCTGCAAGGGATTAAAATTCATAAGCAACGCCACCTATGTTAAAGTTCTATCATTGGATCAGTTTAATCTTAGATATAGCATAAGATGTAGAAGGCAAGGTATAAAAAAGTGCAAGTGTGTCAAACTTTCACGGCGTAGCGTCATGTTTGTGGCATCTACATAGGAGCACGACGTGCGTATGCCTCCTAGAGTGTGGCTCCTGTACCTATTTGCAGGATGGTGACAGGTTATTAAGGCACAGAGACAGCTCTTAAAGTGTGGGTAATATGACTGCCATAGCCTTTTCTGCCCGTCAAGACGTGCCCAAGTAATTGATGACTCGGGACACATGCTGGGTACGTAGGTGGGACGTTGAGCTAAAGGATAGTTTAATCAATCGATGCAATTTTTGCGAAGGGGCCACGGCTGTTTTCAGTTAATGCAAAGTAACTGCTGTGCAGTTTTCCAATGCACTTACTCGCAGCACGCCTTAAGTTTATCAACAGTACTCGGAGAGGCACACCATGGCGTACCAAATACTGTCACGTTTGCAATCTAGAAACCACTAGTACCTCAACAAGTAAAGGTATCGTTTCTTGGGGTTACGTAGAGAGGGCTGATGGTATTTTAATTCGCAACCTGACATAAATCTATCAATACTGCCACGGTTAGTGGTATTTGTTCTAGTTTTAACGCAAAATTCGATAGATTATAAAATTTTTATGGATCCTGGGGTACCAATAATGTTGCAAGCAATGGTGTTCACCTTGATTAAATTATTTACCGCTGTTCCTCTGATCTCACTACTGTAGCGAGTGATGATGTGCACGTTAAAAATCATGCCTGAGCCAGAAAGAGAAAGAAAAAAAACAAAATGGAAATTCAATACTTATTTAAAAAAAACAAACAAAAAAAAAAAAAACACTTATAAATGCGGTGAACCAGCGCGAGATGTCTGAAGCCATAATTAAACCAAGCGCGTGGAGGACCGTATGTCAGCAGAGACAGACTCTAGCTACTTATTCGATCGTTCGAGGGTTAAAATGGACCGTGCTCTTACTTCGTGGTAGACTAAGAGGTTGCAAAGATAAATTCTAACTACTCAGTCTACTGTTCAGTGGGTCAAAATTAAGTGCCTGTTTTCGGGTCCTCTGGGTTTTTTTATAGGGAATAGCAGACCTTTGTCACACGCTGGCTCAAAGCGACAGAGAAGAACTTCCCAGGAAAAAGTCTCCTTCATGCGTCAAGATGAGGGAAGGTGGTTTATTTACTCCTGCTCTTACGTTTTTTTTAAATCGAGATTTCATATAGAATTTCATTGTAACGAAATGTTTACATAAAAATAAAGTATCATTGAAATTGACTAATCATAAGTACTGTTCGCTTATTAAACTCAATTTTTTGCAAAAAAAGAGGTAAAAATCACATAACATTTTAACTATTGCTCAGTTGGATAAATGATCAGTGTGTTACTACGTATCAATTAAATAAGAATAATAATAGTTTTTTGCCTATTGCAAGTTAACATAATCAGATTTACAGATAGCTCCGACTGTTAATAATCTTGCGAAAGTAATATAGAATTTCGGTAGAATTTTAGTCAACATATTTTTCGCTGCTAGTCATTCGAGAGGGAGCTGGCTTGTGGTGACCTAGAAAATCAGAAATTCTATTACTCCTATTAAAGGCAGGAGTAAAAACTCTCTGTCAACATCTCTGAGTTGAAAAAAAGGAAAGGGCTAACTTCTCTGTTTTCCTTATCATGTGAAAAATAGTAGAATTTAACGAAATTACAAATTAGATTATTCCAGTATGTTTATAAAGTTATTGATCTTATACAAAAGGGTTACTTACTAAATTATGAGCCTGTGAACATAAATAGGAAAAATAGAATAATTCTTTGAAAGTTTATAAAGTTGCTTCACTAAGTTTACCGTAGTTAATATGTAATGTTGTTGCTTGCCAACAGTAAAGTGTGTACGGACTGTTTCTCACTGAACGAGACAATTTTGGCATTGACTATTATTTTCGCTTATATGTATTCTTAATCTAAGTAACTCTAATGCTTAGTTTTGTGTCGTTTCATCGTAATCCAAAGGTACATTCGCATTTATTATTACACCTTAGTTCAACTGTTTCTAGTTAAACTTTTGCATCTACGGTTCTTTCAGTGTAATGCATCGAAAAATATTTTGTTTCTTTTTTATTTCCATTAAGCGTAGACCAGCGTGCATGTACATGAATCATCATTGTGCTACAGGTACAATTAACTTGCAGATGATTCACCTTTTTTCAGATGGAGGTTGGTACCAGTTCAAAAAACTTTAAGAAAAATGTGGAAAAATCCTGAGGAATGATCGGGGAAAAAATTTCTTAGGAGTTTTTGTTTACCAACGTTAGTAAGTACTGTAGCAATTTATTTGTGAGAATTTTTTAATTACAAAAAAAAAATTTACATTAAATTTCATAAACGTATAAGGCACTGTAAGAATGTTAATTTTTTTCCTGTTCCACTTTAATATTCTGACGAAAAACTTGAATGTCTCATTCGACTATTAATTAAACGTTGATACTAATGTCCCTTGATAGAAAACGTTCATCGTCTTAAAATTTTAAAATACTTTTCTCATAATTTAGAGACCTTATTTTTTTCTTAGATCTTATTCTTTTTGAACTACTTTTTATTTAGCTCATTACTTATTTTTTCTCTTTTAATAACTTCTAAATGTTATATTATTTTTTAATTACTTTTTTGACTTGTCTCTATTACTTTTGTTGTCTGAAATTTGTTTTCCTTTTAAATTTTATTTTGTTATTTTTGTTTCTTGAAATATTAACACTATTTTGATCGACTACAGCTACTGGAGATTTGGCAGTTTTTTTTTTTTTTTTTGGTATTTATAGTAAAATTAAGTACAGACAGAGAATCTCTGAACGTAAGAGTAGATGTACCCCTCTAACTGTCATGTGTTAGATTAAAAATTGGTATTGTAACTCTTTATTTTTCTTCATACGTACATACATAAGTATGTAAAATTTTGGAAAGTACTTAATTCGTGCAGATAGACGTCTCTTACAGGAAGTATTCTGGCCATAACATAGTGATTTATTAACATTCATGGTAATTTCATGCGATGCTTTCTTTTCAGCTACACTATTTTTCTTGCTACTTCCAAGTCAGAATATTTGTGTTATATGCCAAATACACAGAAAATTTTTAAGAAATCTTAAATTAACATTATTTATAAAAATGTCACTACCCATTTATATTAACAGACGTTGAATTCGAGTTTGTAACTATAGTGATATACTGTACGTAAAGCAGTTTACTTCTATTTGACATGAGGTACAGTTTGTAAAGTGTCGTTTATAAAGAATTTGGACAAAGGCAGCACTGAACTAAACTAACTAGAACTGCTTAACACGCTAGTATTCACTTTCTGTATAATCCCTTTTCTGTTTCATTTTTAAATAAAATTATTTATGAAATAAAAACTGAAAAACAGACTTAAGTAAGAAATTAGCTGTAAACAAATTAACGTCATTACAGATGTATATATTTAATTATCCTTAAGAGCTATAGAACAAATAAAATTTACTTAATTATACACATAAAAAGTTTGATTTATCACATCATTGTCTAAGTTCTCACCATGATTTACAAAAATCTTCTTAACAAAAATTGCCTTTCACAAAAAAGTATAACTAAACTTATAAGACACGCACATTTCATTACTCATTTATAAAAAGTAATGTGAAAAGAACATAACTAAATGTTATGAAAAAAAAATAATGACACTTACTAGTTCATACAAGTTTTTTACAAAATAAGGCTACTTTTTAGAGATACACCAATTAAAAGCAGTACCACGGACACGTTGATAACTTTTTTAAAATAAAAAATAGTATCCTTACATTAAAAAAAATTTATTTCTGACACACTCTTTAAATCCTTTGTTAAGAATAACAATGCTAGAAATCTATAATCGTTCTTAACTAACGGTGTAGGTAAGCGTCTATTAATATTTCCCCAGTCGTGCTATTGGAAGGTGATTGTTGGTAGATACATTCATCGTGTATAAGTATACGGTACGTAATCTAGAGTAAAATTGTATTTATGGACATTAGTTATTTAAAGTATTCTTCAAAGTAAATGCTACATGAAAACTACTTACATATTAATAAACTTTCAATAAGTACAATTCTTGTTTTCATAAAACAGGAAAGAATAATACTATGTTAGTTTTAAAAATAACTTTGATATGCATGTTAACTTAACTGCAAGGATAAGCTGTGCCTAACTAAGTCATGGATGACAAAAATAATATTTATCGTTATGCTTTTTTTCTTTAAAAAGAATATAAAATGCATTTAAATGGCCTTAACACTAATTTACATGTACTGTATTTTTGTTTGTTCGATTTCCTATGCGGTGGTTGCACTACTTCTAATTTGTGCTTAGTCTAAAAACTATATTTTTTACCTTGACGTAGATGCACCTTTGTTTTGTAGTGACTTCTTGCTTTAACACAGTTAGTGAATAATTGTACAGTCCTTGCTGTCTCCTACAGCAACTATCATTTTTGTGTTTTAATAAAGATCTTAAAAAACATAACAAAATTACTTTTCTGGAGAAAGAAATGAAGAATCGCTGTGATTGCAGGTAATTAACAGCCAAAACAGAGTTAAGGGCAATAAGTATACGATCTCAGGAACTGTTTATCTTCTCCGTGAGTTGTATACAATTTATAAAAAATCTTACTTCGCAAAAAGGAATCTTTATGCGCAGTACAGTGAGAAGATTTTTTTTCTAATTACTTGTTTATTGCTACTAATACACACGCTACTACAAATTAAATAAGTCTTGAAAAGTTTTAGTTGTGAAAGTAAACGTTGTATTATGTTGAAATAGTTAAGATCAATTTAGTTCAATGTAAGTTTGTTAAAATTTCGCAGGAAATATTAGTTTCAATGAAGTCAACTAGTGATTGTACTATCTCAGTTTTCATCAAGCTCACGATTCTTTGTTCGGCTTAAGAAATAGTCCTTTATTTAGTAAGTACATTATAAAAATTTTGTTTACCACGCAATGCTCTCACGGTCAAGGCGAGATAATATTTTTTATTCAGGTGTCACTGGTTTAATCGGAACTAATATATAATCATACTTCTTCTTAACTTTGTACTGACCAAAATACTTTTGAAAATCGAGAGATGTCCAGAATGAGTTAGGCTATCCCTATCTAACATACAAGGTTTATTGGATTTTTTAGCCTAATAAGTTTTTCTTTAGATAACTATCTTATCCTTAGGAAAAACAAAATAAAGCACAATATTAACATGCCTAGGAACAGTTTTAGCCTGGACTAAGCAAGACAAATTGAGAATCGTAATAAAAAGACGTACAAATTAACGGTATTGAATGACAAATCGTGTTTTCTTTCATATGTTATTTTTTAATCTTTATAAATAATTCAAATCGATAAATAAACATGTTTCTTAGAAAACCAAAAACATTTAGTAACTTTTTTTTTGTCAAATAACGAAGTTGACGAAAGTTTATTATAAGAACAACGTAATTCCCAACGAAAATCCAGGAGAGGACCACGTGGAGCTGTCGCGCCAGTTCGTACCCATATCCGCAGCAGGTCTCCAAGGTAAAGAGCCACTAGTCGATAAAATAATGTAGGTAAGGGAAGTCGGCAAATTGGATCCATCACTTCAGAATAAGGATTGGCTCTGAGGAGCGGGGCGTATCGAGCTTGGTCGGGAAGTGGGTGCGGCTGACGTGCCGGGTCTGGGTGAGGTTTAACTTTGCGGCGGTTTGCGCGCGTGCATCGCTTTCACGGTGTGAGCGTCGTAAATTCGTCGTGGAGGGCGACCGACCTCCGTACCGTGCCTTGGCCTCCCGCGGAACTTCCTTGCTGCGAGGCTTACGTGACGGTTCTGCTGTTGCGTGTGTTCTCTTTGGCTGCCATTGAACGCTTAGATCAGGACTGGCATGGACCAAGGGAATCCGACTGTCTAATTAAAACAAAGCATTGCGATGGCGCTCGTGGGTTATGACGCAATGTGATTTTTGCCCAGTGCTCCGAATGTCAACGTAAAGAAATTCAAGCAAGCGTGGGTAAACGGCGGGAGTAACTATGACTCTCTTAAGGGGCGCCGTGGTCAAGAGGTAAGGTTCGTGCCTCCGAACTTGATGGATGGGGGTTCAAATCCCCGACTGGCCATGGTTTTTTCTGACTTTCTCCTGACGGAGGGGGTTGCAGGGATGACGAGAGTTCTCACCAAAATTCATTCGGGGGTGAATTCAAATTCTCCTGCGCCCCCAAAGTTGGGAGTTGGAAAGAAAATGCGGGCAAGCCTTGAGTGACCCCTTCTCATGGCAAGCCGTGACTTTTAGCCCATCTGGCGGTTGCCCACAGGTACTTCGATATATCAAGAGTCTCGGCGCCTACATGACCCTGGGGTTGCCAGCCCCTCCAGTCGTTTCAAGTTGGCCCAACCACTAGTAGTCAAGCCTCGGATAATAATGGCCCGTCCACAGACAGGGCCATAGCAACGACCAATCAGCAACTGGTGGCTGATGACGAGGGACATTAAGGGACACCGTCGCAGGATTACAACGCAATGGTTCAGCAGTACATCGCTGAACAGCACGACATCTCGCAGCTTAAGGAGGAGGACTTAAGTGACGACCAACCAGCAGCGAGGGGTGCTACCACTCCCCCTGCCAAACCTTCTCCTTATCCTCTGATTGAGTATCTGGGATCCCTCCCAGAGATGCCACCAGACACCGGCTACCAATCAGAGAGGCTTAACAAGATCGTCCACTCCGCTTCTAACAGTGCCTCTGACAAGATCGTCGCGGAAAGATTATCCCTGTACCTCAGGAACACCCTTTCAAGACCACACACCACCAGATCAGCTCATCTCCCACCACCACCAACTACGCTTACCAACAGGCAAAAACGAAGGAGGGACTTTGCTGCAACTCACAGGCACTGGAAGACCAATCGGAGCAGGTGCATTAATGCCATCCTTGGGAACATCAAGGACGCTCGGCAGCCATAACAGGCCCAGATGGAGCCATACTGGGCAACAGTCTTCACACAACTGGCAACCAACGCCAAGACAAAGTGCGAGACCCACCCAGTACAAGACGACATCATGGCTCCAATTACTCCGAGTGATATTAAAGAAGCACGTTCATCGCTCGCCGTCACTCCTGGCCCAGATGGACTGACTGCTCGTCAGTTTAGAGCCATACCAGCAACGGTTTTTACTCGTGTGTACAATCTGATGCTGTGGTCTAACACCATGCCATCACACCTGGCCTGCTCAAGGACCATCTTCATCCCCAAGAAGGACGGAGCTTCCGAGCATGGAGATTTCCATCCAATCTTGGTCACGTCGGTCCTCTGCAGAGTGCTGCATAAGATCTTGGCACAAAGAATTGACAGACTAGTTAGCCTGGACGATCAGCAGAGGGCCTTCCGTGCGGGGATTGATGGCTGCAGGGACGACACAACACTTCTTGATGCCCTCCTGCGTTCAAGATTCACCAAGCACAAGTCCACGTTCCTGGCCCCACTTGATCTTGTGAAGGCCTTTGACAGCATTGAGCACACTGCACTCATGACTGTAGCGGAGGCAGCGGGACTACCATCATCACTCATCGAGTACCTCCGCCACTTCTAAAACAACGCCACTACAATGCTGTCAGGCGAAGGATGGACATCGGAGCCACTTAAAGTCACGAGGGGGGTCAGACAAGGAGATCCTCTATCTCCCGTGCTTTTTAACATTGTGGTGGATCACCTACTAAGATCTCTACCACAAGAATGTGGCTCCACCTTCACCGGCAAGACCACCAGAGCCATGGCCTTCGTAGACGACATGGTCCTCTTTGCGGAATCTTCTGTTGGGCTACAACACCTGCTCGACAGAACTAACACCTACTTGGAATCCTGTGGCTTACGCCTTAACAGGCAAATACCACATGGTGGCAGTTGTGGCTGATGGCCACCTCAAGAAAACTGTCATCGATGCAAGGAGGACCTTCAAGATCAACGGCCAACCACTGCGAGCACTTACACGGGAGGACTCATGGAAATATCTCGGCCTCAAATATACACCCGAGGGCCGAAAGAGGGAGAGACTTACCACCATTCTCTGCCCACTCCTGGAGCGCCTCTCACGAGCACCTCTCAAGCTCCAACAGCGGCTTTTCGCGCTCAAAGTATTCGCTCTCCCAGGAATCTACTATCGTATGTCCCTGGGTAGGGTGAATATCAGCGAGCTGAGAGCCGTTGACAAGGCAGTACGTGCATTCGCTCGACAGTGGCTTGCGCTGCCAAATGGTACCTGCACAGGGTACTTCCACGCACCAACATCTGAGGGAGGCCTTGGAATACCATCGGTGCGTTGGGTGGCGCCCCTGCACGGGCAGCAGCGATTACCTGGGCTTGTGCCTGGAAATCAAGCGGAAAATTCTACGAGCCCATCCATCACCAAGGAGCTTGACCAATGTAAAAGGAGGCTCACAGAAAGAGGAACCACCTACCTCTCCTTCAACGACATCAAGAAACGGTGGGCCAATCTTCTCCACGTCTCGATAGATGGGGTAGCGCTGAAGGAGTCCCATCATGTACCCAAGCAACATCAATGGATATCAGATAGGACCACCCTTTTCACCGGCAAGGACTAAAAGGCTTGCCACAGAGTCAGAGTCGGAGCGCTGCCAACAAGATCAAGAACTACGAGGGGCCAGCACGGAGAAAGATTGTATCGTGCAGGTTGTCTGCGGTGTTTACCATGCAATAATAGGTATAGAATATTATAAAGAGAATGAAGAGGCTACATTATACATACAGATAGAGTTACTGCAGCGCTTCATAGTTTGTATGCGAGAGAAAAATAGTGAGAGAAAAAGTGACAGACAAACCGATCCTCTGTGTTGCAGTCACTGATGGCTAGTACGTATAAATAATATTTGTAGGTATGTACATTGTAGCATTTGCTCAGTCGCTCTCTCACTTATTTTAAGGCTTAACTCCCTGATAAGGTGCGCCTAAGTAATTACCACTTAAAGGACTTACTTACACAACGATAGCAGTCAAGTTTGACTACGTCTGCCACTTGCTGCTTAGCTTCAACAACAATGAAGTTAAACTGCTCCAGAAACAAAGTTATCAGATCTCCTTAAAAATCTGTTGGAAAAAATAATCTGACATTTTAAGACAAAATGATTTCCAAGAATACGTACTTACCAACAACTAGATACCATTTTTGTGCATGGTAAGCTTCTGATACCGCTACTTCTGCTCCTACCGGATATACTGCTCTAAGAGCAATAACAAGTCACGCTTTCTTATCCATGTATTTTAACTCACTTTTCGAGAGGTTATTAAGAGATGCTGTCTCAAATAGCAGTGACAGAACTAGATAAACAGAGCGTGTCAGCTGAAGCACAAACTCTTTTTCTCCTTCTTTCGACGACCAATGATAAATAGTGTCTCTAATATTTTTTAGCAACAAGAATTTTATAACACAGAAATGCGGTACAAATCTGGTTTTAATCATGCTTGCACCAATTTGTAAGCTGTATTATCCTAAGCTAAGACTTTTCTAATAATTACTTTTTAAAAGTTATTCAAAAAGAATAAGTCCTTAAAATTAGACAGCTGAACTTATACCTTACTCTTTTACATTACACTAGTATTTTGCGAACTGTAGAATACAAAAACTTTTATTAGATAAAAAATTTTGGAAAAAGACGAACTATATTTTATCCCAAACTTCTAACCGAGAGATGACTAAAGAGTTCAGTTAATTTATCATGTAACCTAGTTACTTAACAACTCTAGTACTAGTGAAGCATCTTAAAATTTATTTAATCCAGAGGTAAAGTGCATAGAAGTAAAAAGTAAATGTAGGCACAGTAACAAGAGAATGTGTAAAATAAATCACCATTTACATTTATATATGTAGCATTTTCAGTTATTTTATTTGTGTTATTTGGGCCTTTCCGCTTGAACTGTGCCAGAACTTATGAATATTGATTTAATTTTCAGCACATAAATAATGTCAAGAGTCTGGTCTTACTCTGAGTGCATAAATAATGTTAAGAATTTTAACATTTCTTACTACTCTCAGTTACAGTAAAGATCCTGAGAGATTCTTACATTCTTTTAGTACAGGAATAATACCAATTTTATTTAAACATACTAATACTCTTAGCTCAGAAATGATGATAACAGTTTTTTTTTGAATATCTGATTTTCTTACTTTCAGCGCAAAAACAATCGTAAAAGTCTATTTTTTTATAAATTTTTTTGTTCGACTCTGTTATTGTTTTTATATTTTTTTAAATGTTCTTCTACTTTTAGTCCAGAAAAAGTGCTAAGATACTTTCCTACTGTATTCTTTTTTTTTAATTTAGTTTCAATAATTCTCGTGTTACAGTTCTTTTTTAATTCCTGTTTTCCATTTACAGAAAATGAGAAATCCATATAGAATACCTAAAGTAGTTGGCTAGGTTGCCTCACAGATTTTTAGCCCCCATGATTGCAATCAGTTATTAAGTGGCTGGGTCAAAACTGTGACTTGGAAGAATTGTTGCCAACACCTTCATGGGAGAGTGATACAACACCTGTACCTAGTACAATGAGAGCAGCAGATGATGCCCTTGCTGCGTACTATTCAACAACACCTTATCAGTTTTTTTTTTCTTTGTTTTTGATAATACCAATATCATAAGATAATAAAAAAAAGCATGGACCGAAGGTAATACAAATATTTCGATTACAAGAGTGCAATCAGCTTTTAAAAGTGTTACAAAATAGTAGGACAGTCGAGGAACTGTCGGAGAAAGCTATGCTTTTTCCTCATGTTAAAAATTTTAAATTAAAGAGTGATACAAACAATTTTAATAGAATAGAAGAACGTTTCACATAAAAATATTTGCAAATAACAAACTTAGTATATACATAAACACTGTAATAACGAATTACAGGTCAGGTATTAAGAGATTCATAAACAATAAAGTGCTATTTTTGTGTAAGCATCATAAAAAAAATAAATTTGTTACATCTGAAATTAGATACATATGTTACTTGCTCCATTATTTGTGAATATCTTGAATCAAGCTACAGCGTGTCTAAGGATGCTCCTTTTATGTAAGGGTTTAGTTTTTGTCGTATGAACACATTAACGTTTATATTTACACATTTTATGTTTTAACTAAATATACTTTACAGTATTTAATATTGACTTATTGAAATAATCAGTTTAACATAAGTGGCTGTTATTAAGCTCATTATTCTCTACTTCAACACTTAAGACTCTCTGCATTGTCAATATTTAGTTATAAAATCAAGAAAAATTTTAAAAATTAAAAAATAGCTAATGAAAACAACTAGTGGCTTCTAGTGCTTCTTAGCTGTTCAGCAGACTTGACTGAGTAGCTAACTGTCACTCTTTTATACGTATACTATACACACACGCTCACTATATGTATACACGTCCAGTGCAGGCAACCCACGTCAGCGCAAATTTTGCTTGCAAACACACTTTTATGTATACGTATACCTACTGCACAGCGACAGTCTAGTAGACAGCTTTCTCTCTCCCTCTCTATTTCTCTCTCTCTCTTTCTCTCTCTTTCTATCTTCCTCTTTTCCCTTGCCTTACATTTACTCTCGACTTGCTTTGGCTTGACCCACTGGCCAACCTTCTTACTCGCCTATTTTCTCGTCCTCTCTTACTTGCTCATATACCTGTATCGTGAGGAATTGGGCAGCAAAACAGGCAATTTTGCTCTGCTGTTCTTTCTTTTTCGTGTTAGGCACAGCCATCAGACCCGGCGTAAGAAGCATAGCTTTAAAAAGTTATCATATGAGAAAGAAGATACTAAAAGACGGACTAAAAATTTTAAAGAAAAATGTTAAAGCAAGAAGCTGCATAAGGAAAATTAACACCTGGAAAAACGAAGAAAACTGTGGTAACAGGTAAGTCACGAAAGTTTGCAACTAAAGTAACGTATTAACAAGAATTGTGCATTGCTTGGTTTAAAGACTTGTAAAGTAAAATAAATCATACTAAGAATTATTTTCACAGACTGTTTACTATAAAATACATGCTATTGTAGAATGAGCTTTTGTAAAATAGCTATTTCGAAATAATAAAAGATTTTGGAATTCATTTGTGTGCAATTCGTACTTTTGTTATTAACAGGTTGTAATTCATAAGTTATGTCAATTATTATGAATAAAAATTTTTTTTATCCTTAACTGCTACAATTTTTTCTGTACGAGATGGATTTATTCTCATTAAAATATAATCTAAAAATGATTTCTCGTATACTACCTAGTAACTGTTATGATTCTAAAGTTATTTATGTGCTTATTAAGTATTTATTTCAAACCAGTTGTAACGTTTAAATAAGTCATATAGTGATAAATATAATTTTTTTCTTATATTTTATACGAGAAGGATGGTATTATATGTAATGTTCGTAATTTTACACTAAATTTTTTTTTGTATCCAGTCTTTTATTGCCACTACATTCTTTATTTCACACTTTGGATCAATAGGAAAAATGTTATGCTCGTATGGTATGTAGTTTGGCGTAGGATTTGGAAAAGCTGGACATTTATTTTTCTTGAAGCCGGTAACTGTTAAGTATAAAGTATAAGAAATTAACAATAATACTTAACCCATTTTTCATTTACCAATGATTTAAAAGTATGCTTGCATGACAATACTTTTTGTAGCCAGTACTTCTTTTTACGACCCTATAAGCCTTTTAAGCATCCATCAACATGGGTTAAGAATTATCCAGTCCTTCCTTGTCAGAAGTGTTGCTCAAATTTTAGCTCATACTATGAAAGTTAGTATTGAACGATTTTGGACTTCAAATTTGTTTTTAATAAATATACTTGTGGATAAGGTGGCTTACGTACATTAACGTTAAGCATGGCATCTTTTTTTATCTTAATAGTGGACATTTTCTAAGCAATACAAATACTTATATAAATCTTTTAAACCCCTAACAGTCAGCGATGAACCACAAGTCCATAGAAAAAGGCTAATGTTGCTCAGTTCAGCAAAGTTAAATGACTGAAACTTGTAGATAAAGACTCAAAATTTATCCTGATATGATACAAATTATCAGGGTCCCCATACTCTCTCCTTCTTGTCACTTTCCAATAAAAAATAGGTTTCTTTCCTTCTCATACTATATTTCGTAAGAATTTTACGACATGTATAATCTTAAGCAGCTCAATTCTATACGGACGTTACACTAGTAAGCTTCTAGATGTGATTTGTTATATGGTTTTTGTTATATATATTAGAGATGTGGCTCATTGCGTATAAAAATTATATCAGCATATTTTTACTTTATTTTTTAACTCAGTTACAGTAAAGATCCTGAGAGATTCTTTTATTTTTTTAGTACAGGAATAATACCAATTTTATTTAAACATACTAATACTCTTAGCTCAGAAATGATGATAACAGTTTTTTTTTGAATATCTGATTTTCTTANAAAAAGCAACATAGAGTTTCTTTACGATTGTTTGGATGTAGTAAAAAAAAAAATATATTTTTTAACATATCTTCAATATTTATATTAGAAAGTGTGGAAAAATGTCAACCAATACGTTCTAAAATAAGCCAAAATTGTTTGAAAAGTTAAATAATTATAAAGTCATCCAGGGTCAAGGCACAGTACTAACAGCAGTTGTAGTTTTAAATTTTTAGATCGTTAAGCTTTTAGATGTACATTATATTAATACTGCCGCTGCAGTTTTAAATATTAAGAACGTTGGATCTAAAAATTTTGATGATGTAAATACTGCATTTGTAAATCGTATTAGATTAGTTTTAACGGCAGTGTCTAATTGATTTTCATTAAAGATATAACAGATAACCATGGTCAAATTACTTAAGGAGGTGCTGTGCTGCATAGTTGAATAAGATCCTGGCTATTTAATACCCATAATTGTGTAAATACGTTATATTTTTCCCTTCACACTTCATCCAGAATTCAGGCTGGTAGTCGTTCAAATACTGGCGTGTTTATATAAAAAGAAATTTACAATAATAGAAAGGATTGAAAAACATGAGTAATAAAAGTAATTTTTTTAATACATGCACATAAAAACTGGCTAAAATTTTTCGAAGATTATCTTAATAAATACGAATTTGTTGCTAAAACCTATTTTATAAGGTGGTTCACTTTTTCTAAAAAATACTTTTTTGTCCAGAGTCTGTTATGCCTTATTTTTTGTACTACACATCTTAATAAAAACTTTATTTTGTACAGCCTTAAGTGCATCCACAAACTGATAAATATTTGTGTTTGACATTTAAAATATTTTATTAAAACGAAAATAAAAAGACTTATAACTATTTGTGGTGTAGCAGAGTAAAGATGATGACTGAGCCAACAAATACTTGTCAAAAGAACTGAGAACAGCTGTAAAAAACTCTGTCTGCAAAGGCAGTCGTCAATTGTGAAAGCAAACCCAAATTTTCTACAGTCATCTTCAAAACAATCTTTTCTATGTTTTAATTGACAAATAGAAATTGCTTGCTACGATTTGTATTAGTAATTGAGAACTCATTTGAGTATGCTCCTCGGGGCCTTGAAAACTGATTTAACTATTTCCTCTGATGGCCTAATAGATGTCAAGAGCCAATCAAATTTGTTTGGAAAGTTTGAAAACTAGTTTGTACATGGCCAGGCTTTATTCTTAATTTAAAGCACTTATATGTAATTAAATTTCTTTATAATGCTGAACAAAAATATTGTTTCGCAAATTCTAGAATCTCTCTGGAATCCTTGAGCATAGAAAGTAAATACAATGTTATCCACTTTATATGTCATGATTTGTAATAATAATAAGGATGCTTATTAAAAATATTTTAGTATAAATTAAGTCACAGGCAATAATCAAAAGCATGTGTACATGAATAAAATGAAGAAGAATAGTCCATGTTATAAGTGGACTAGTCTGTCAGCTTAACACCCAGTAAAAAGAAGCTCAAATCGTATCTTTAACTTTATCATAGATGAAAAAGAGCTAAATTTTAATGGTACTAAGTCTCTTGCGAATCCTTAAAATCTTCAACATTTAAGAAAAAAATGATATTTTAATACACTTTTATTAAGAAAAAAAAGTTTTACTTCTATGGGTTTTCTTAATTACTTAATAGCAAATAAAAAAAGCCATTATATTATTGTCTTATTTTTTAAGATTTCTTATCTAGATAGTAAAGAAAAAAAAAATACAATTAGTACTATTAACACTGATAATGATATTACATAAAAGCATCATTATAAACAATTATGCAATGTATTTCTTCTAGAACGTATGCAGTCATCTGGACATAAACATACAACAAAAGTATGTGATCACTTTCTTCTCTATTTTTGGTCCCAGAAAAACTTGGAAGCACATAAAACAGATTATAAGAATTTAAACAAAAGTTAAATAAAATTACACAATAGAAATAATACATAGTATGAACTTGATTTAACAGATTAAACACACAATAACAGTATATTTTTTATTGTATATGCAGACTTTAAATGCGTGTTAAAACCGCTTAAGAGTGCCTAAGCCTATCAATGTCACAAAGCATTTTGTATAGGTTATTTTATCTAGGCTTTGAAGGATGATAGTACATGCAAATATAAAGGCTAAAGGTGAAGTAAGGAAGACGAACAGACGCCTACTTAGTACTTTGTTCAATCTACTTATTTTCTTGCTCTAAAACTAAGTAAATTAAATAAAAATCCAATTAGAATAAGTAATTTGGCTCTCGAAGAAAACATTCAAAATAACCAAGCGTTATTGTGCTCAATACGTGACAAACTTTTTAGTTTGGACGATGTGAGTGTTCGAGATCACTGTCATTTTTGTAAAACGTTATTATAATGATAACTTTAAGGCTGATTATATATGCTTTTTTACTTTTGAATATAGTGATCTGGCTCACAGCAAGTGCCATATGAGCAATTATTACTAAAGAGTATACCGGTAATTTATATGAGTTTCTAATTTTTTTTACAGACAAAAAAAAGTTCATCTCTGTTTCGAAACAAAGAATTTCGTAACAAATCGCTGAGTCCTGTATATATATATCTAAATGGTTTATAGTGGGTACTAAAAAAAGCGTTACATTTTTTGTGCGTAATGTGAGAAAAATAAGCAGCTTAATTACAATTTTTTAAATTTTCAAATATTTATTTTATTCATGGATTTTCTGTATAACATTTCTTTTTTATTTCATGTATAAAACCATCCTATAATTTTAAGTTTAAAGTCAATAAAAAAAAAAAAAAAAAAAAAAAAAAACAAGTGGGCAGTGCTGCTTTGGAACTCGAGTAAGCAGTTATACTTCTATAAAATAATATGGCAAGTAATGTAATTATTATTATGAGCACACCTCGTATAAAACGATATTATGCACAAAGGTAGTAGAATTATCGCTGAAATGAGTACCTACGTAAATTAGGTAAGGTTTCAATAAATATTTTAATATGTCATAACAGAACAATTGTAAACAATATCTTATATCACAGTACAATATAAGCAATAGGCCAGCTGACCATTACAAAACTGTGCTCCTCCATTGAATTCTCTAATAGTTTCAAAATAACTTCCTAAGAAAATCAGAAATAGTCTTATAAAATAGCAGATTGTTCATCTGAACACTTTATTACACATTTGATTTAAATGTATGTACATCCTTCTGATAAAAATTTTTCCAGCGCTGCAGTATATATTTGCGCTTCTTGTACTTTTCTAAATTTTAATTTTGATAACAAAGGAATAGTTGTGAAAAAAAAAAAAACCTAATAAAAATATAATGATTGTGTGTATATAGTACGGAAGTTTTTTTTTCCTTTATGAAAGTTCTCTAAAAATGTGAAAAAATTGTATAAGCAGTAAATTATTAATTAAAAAGTAACAACCTTATAATGAATAAATAAGTGTTCCAAATTTTTGGCAAAGTCATGTATCAGAAAACATACTTTGTACATAATATCGTTTTATAAGAGGTATACTCATAATTATAATAACACTACTTGCCATATCATTTTAAAGAAGTATAACTGCTTACTCGAGTTCTCAAGCACCTACTGCCCACTCGTTTCTTTTTTTTTTTTTATTGACTTGAAACTTAAAACTATAGGATTGTTTTATACATTTAAGAAAAAAACAGCGTTATACAGAAAATCCCTGAATAAAATAATTACTTGAAAATTAAAAAAAATTGTAATTAAGCTGCTGATCTTTCTGACATTACGCACAAAAAATGTAAAGCTTGTAAATGTAAATGTTACGCACTAATGTAAGACTTGCAAAAGGTAATAGTTGATTCATAGCTTATCCATGTTATTTATAACTTGTTATTGCTCCTAGAGAAGTATATCCGACAGAAGCATAAGTAGTGGAATCAGAAGTTTACCCTGCACAAAAGTGGTATCTTGTTGTTGCTGAGAACATATTCTTACAAATTGTTTTGTCAGAGTATTAAAATTTAGTGATGTATCCGTCAACAGATTTTTAAAGAGATCTGATAACTTGGTTTCTGCAGCAGTTTCACCCTATCGTTAGTGAAGCTAAGCCGCAAGTGGCAAACGTAGTCAAACTTGACAGCTATCCTTGTGTTAGTAAGTTTTTTAAGTGCAACTTACTTAGGCGCATCTTATCTGGGGAGTTCAGCTGTAAAATAAGTGAGAGAGCGACTGAGAAAATGCTACTCAATATATACTGCAACTTCTTGTTTTTGTAAACAAAAACGTGTAGTTGATTTAAAGAATATAAATTATATCTACCAATTGCACCTATAAGCCAATCGTAGACCAATAATTTGAATCAACTACAGATAGACTTATATCTAATAAATATTAGGTAAGGATCGCAACAAAGGTGACACGAACATCTAAAATTTTATTAAACAAAAATAAAAACTCAATTTATCGATCGTTTAATATTTACATTAAAATAAATAAAACTAAGCTCTTAACGTGTTATGCTGTCAGAACAAAACTGATCATAAAAGCTTGATTAATACAGTGTATTTTTCCCTAAAATTCTTCTCGTGGGACGCAATTCCCGGAACTTCAAAAGTTGCGCCTGTCTTCGCCTTGCAATGCCATAGGGCTTCGCAAATAATAACGCTAGATTGTTTTGGTTACAACGTGTTAATCGCGAAGTTTACTCCTATTAGATTCTACTTAAAAATTTATGTAACAAAGACTGTGACTTACAAATTTATATGCTTTAGTATGTACGCAACAAAAATTTTTATAATTTACACTAAACGTTATAAATAAAGCTTAATCTCCCTTGATTTGTTTATGACTAACTAGAAAATCTACTGACTTTAAAAGAAAAGGTGCAGCAATTAAAATGATACAAATTAAGACTAAGAAAAGCAAAATTTCAGTGAAAGTTTTTCCGCACGTACTCCACCATGATGTAACATTTACCGCCCGACGCATCAGGGAGGCTGACAACTGATTTTTCCCTTGATCTACTCGAGCAGACCTTTGAAGTTTCAGGTGCTGAAGTAAAAAAAAAATAGGAATAAGAACAATGATAGTAGCCATAATAAAAAAAATTCGTTGCTCCCCTTGCGTGTGCTACAATTGCACGAGTGCTCCCGTGATCCAGAGCATAACGGTAATAACAAAAAGATCAATACTATCAGTATAAGTCAAAATCATGATCAAAATCATGACCTGATTAAATTAGGATTAAATCTCAACCTACCACCGGCGGATATACGCAAATTTAAAAATTTAAATTCAGACCATCTTTCCAGCCTTAACCCAATGCATGAGTTTGAATCGGTGTGTTAACGCTTAGCTAAGGTCAATATCTACCTCAAAAGGACACTTACCAATAACGTTGATTTACTCGAACAAACATGTCAAGAGATCCACCATCAGTCACAAGAGCAAAATAACCGTATACGCTGTATAGAACAGGTTAATCGTATCCCCCGTACCATAGGCGAATATTTGCTTGTTGGGCCACAAGCACGCAAAAAAACACACCACGCAGGATTTGGAGGGCGCGCAATATCGGCTCTTAAAATGGACTTACCGAGTTTTTTGGCGACAGCATACGATCATCCAACGCGTTTTATACGCAAATCCACCGATTGTATGGACAGAATGAATATACGCTCGTACGAGTTTAAATACGTCATCGGACAAGCCTTAGAAGGGCCAGCATATGATTAGTGAATGTTTATCGTTGACTTAATTTAGGACTATCCAACACTTATTATTCGTTTCTACGATAAGTACTGAAACGATCGTATACAATTGATTATCCACCGAGAACATTAATTTAGTTATTATTGGGTGAAGATGAACTTATCCCGCAGTGAAAACACGATTTTACTATACAATAAGGTGCATAATTAAACACATGCACCCAAAGACCGCGACGTTGTGCAACAACTTTCATGCCATTTCTTCAGTCAAGTACAACAATTAATGATGATGCGTGACATTCAGACTATAGATGCGCTCATCACCATACTTGATCCGCTTGATTGAGTTGGTAGTTTAAACTCACCGTATAAAAACGATTCATTAACCCGTATAAAAAAAATTTTCGTAATGCTACGGTGGCTGCACGTAACAATTTACACGTATTAAATCCTTCCGCTAATGGCCCGAAGGGTAACAAGAGAGGTCTCAACGAAAATAATCTGGGCACAAATTTTTTGCGTAGTAATAAAACCATTTCCGGCTCAACGATCCATAACCAAACAGAGAAAGAAAATTGGCGTCAGTGACCGAATGTAGCCAAAATTGAATTTTAACCCTAGGAAAACCAAACAACGTTGTATCGAGTACTGCCCTGAACCCTACAACGTTGTCGATGGAGGGCAGACTTTTAAAAAGTAACGGAATATGTATTACTGCTTTGGATAATCATGTCGAGCTGAATGAGAATGATGGATTTCTTGCACTAACTGTTTGGGAACGGAATGCCCATCCAGACATTTATTCTGTAAATTGAGTTACTAGAAAAGAATTATTGAACGTACAAAGTTGAATAACTTCATCGAATAATCGTTTTAATTAACCACTTGGTTGCCCAGAAATCATCGTGGAACTACAAGGCATTGCCGTTTATGCGTTAATTAATACTGGTAGCGGAATTACATGCATTTCAGGGCAAGTGTTCGAACGATATAAAGATAATTTCAAAAATGGTGTATCTTTATCAGTAGTGGGGTTACAAGCAAGGAAATTTGTTGGGGAGAAATACGTTAAGATTAAAAGACAAATTCATTGTGCCACAAGAATTGGTGAAAGCAATTTTGAAACCAATTTTCTAGTCATTACCAACCGTGCCCGAGATTGTATTATCGGTATTGATAGTCAAGAAAAAATGCGGTTAGTAATTGACGTTGGCCGAGACTTATTATGTTTTCCTAATAATAGTATGGATTGCACGGTTTCGTATAAGATAGGGGATCATCTTGCAGGCAATGATCCCATTGTAAAGAAGGTCGGGATTCCAAAACAAGAATTTGAAAAAAACGTTCTACGTCCTAACACTGCGAAAGAAATTTCTGATCAAGAAAGTATGGAACACGTTAATCAATTAAATGATCTAACGTTAGACTGAAAATTGTTATCACCAAATTTAATAAGGGAATATTGCTTAATTTTAAGCAATCATCTAGGGTGTTTTCGAAATTTCCAATATATTTTCAAATTTAACGATCTTAAACCATTTTTTATTAAAAGTTACTCAGTCCCCATGCAAATTCGAGACAAAGTAGATGAAGAGATTGATCGGATGCTTGAACTTAGTATTATTAAACGTTAAAATATTTAATATATCAACCCACTATCACCAGTAATTAAGACTGATGGTAGTGTGCAGCTATGTCTTGACGTCAGAAAAATTAATAAACATTTGCAAATCGATCACGATGGTGCTCTTAATATCGATGATCTATTTCGCTAATGTAACAAGATTTGCTATTTGAGTAGTATCGACCTAACCAAGAGTTCTTGGCAAATTTGGCAAGCCGTAGAATCTATAACATATACCACCTTTTTGCATAGGGGACATACTTATCACTATTGCCGTAAAACTTTTGGTTTAAAAGTTTGTAGTGCTGCCTTATTCCGCGCATCTAAAGGGGTGTCGAGCAAAGTATTACGTTTTCTTCATAATTTCGTTGATGAAAGGGTATGTGTATCACAAACTTTCATAGAGCAATCATCCCATTTGGACAAATTATTTCACTTTAGTACACAAACAGGCATCACGCTTAAATTCAACAAGGTTTAATTTTTCCGGTCTGACTTACGCTTTTAAGGTCATATAGTTACTCGTGACGGAATTCGCATTGATCCAGAAAAGGTGGAGGTAATAATACAATTTCCTCTCCCTCGCAGCGTTAAACAACTTCGAGCGTTTAATGGACTGATTAGTTTTTGCGCTAAATTTTTAAGTGAATTAACGTATTACCTCCAACCACTCCTCAAGTCACTCCGCGGGGCAAGTCGTGGGCATTGGGGAGAAACTCAAGCTGAAGCTTCTCAGCGGATTAAAAATATCTTTACTACTGATATGATGTTAGCCCACCCACAATTAAAACGGTCATTTACCTTGTACACTGATTCCAGTAACGTCGGTTTGGAAGCTATGTAGGGTCAAACAAACGGAAAGGAAGTTAATCGGGTGGTGTACACAGCCAGTCACACCTTAAAAGGAGCTGAAATCAATTAATGTTATATTGAGCTTCAACTCCTTGCGATTGTTTGGTCCTTAGAAAAGTTTCGGTCATTTTCCTTGGGATCCCGGGTTATCGTTAAAACTGATAATCGTGCGTTATCTTATTTACTTACTTGTTAGAATTTGACTGGGAGACTCAATCAATGAATGCTTGCTATTTAAACCTATGATATTAAAATTGTACATATTGAGATTATTAAAAATACGGCAGCTGATGCTCTAAGTAGACAAGCAGAGGCTAGTAAGACCCATCCTAGTAGTCATTTTCTAATTTAAACCTTAATAGCTCATATCTCTAACGCATTGATTGTGGAGGATCTTCAGGATTAAGGAGGTGTACAAAATGAGGATCAAAAGATTAAGAAATTAAAGATTTAGGTACATCTTGACAACGGGTTAAAAGGATACGTTTGGAAAAAAAACATTCTTAGTAAAGTTGTGGGTAATTGTCGGAAAGTCCTTTTGCCGGAGACATTTTTTTTTAAGCTCACATGAAAACCCATAGTGTTTATGGACACACTCGTACGAAAAAGTGTATCCACATGTTAAATAACGTTTTAATGGTCCTAAGACTTAAACGAATTATTGCAAATGTAGTCCGGTCTTGCGACTTGTATCAAAGGGTTATAATGTATACTGGGTCGACAAGATTTAAAACATGCCCAATTACTTCGAATGGGCCACATGATCTTTTATCTATCGATTATTACGGGCCCTTACCGGCATAACGTGAAGGAGAGCGATAAATATTAGTAACAGTTGACGTTTTTACTAAGTTTGTTGCTTTATACTTGATAAGAAGGGCAACTACAACAGTTACGTTCAAATGGTTGATTGATCATTATTTTACTAATCATGGTAAGCCCAACCGGATCCATAGTGATCTGGAGACACAATTCACGTCTAGTCATTGGTCTAAACAACTTACTAAGCAAATTGTCGTACCTGCCTTCTCGGAAATTTGTAGCCCACAAAGCAACGCGGCTGAACTTGTCATCCAGGAGTTAGGACGTTTTTTCAAATCATTGATCGAGGGGAAGCACAGTGGCTAGGTAAAATGCGTACCGTTGATCCAAAATCTTATAAACAAAGCTCACCACTAAACTACTTAATATACTTTGGTCAAATTACGTTGAAATAAAAAACCTACCTTGTCTTGAGAAAAATATCTTCCACTTGAACCCCGAGAAGATATTGATCAGGGACAGAAACTTATCTTCGCCGCAAGTAGGTTCCGAAAAAAGGGGATCTTGCGCGCTGACAAGTATAATTAATCTCGTAGCTTACAAATATATAAGTTATACGACTTTGTAACCCAAATACAAAGATTATTCCCCTTGTTTGTCGGATGCGGAGTCTGTATATTTAGATGTGATTTGGTGAAATCGCCTTGATTAAAAAGGATTAACGATGTTTTTCGGTTGTTTTGTTGTTTTGAAATTATTTATTGTAATTTTTATTGATTATGTTCATAATAAGAACTAGGGGGGGCAATTCGAGTCTTTGCTTATGGGTTTATCTTGAAAAGGCTAAATACATACATATAAAATCACCTTTACTTTGTTTATCTTCGGAGTATGATTACGGGAGAATTAATTTCGGGCGGCTTGACGCAAAGTTAACACATTGGGCTTTTGCGCAATAGAGTTTTGCGGGATAAGGCCGCAAAATTCAGGTATCTGGGTGTACCAAGGTAATGAGTCTGATGAAGTAATAGAAGAATGGCAGTTCTTAATTTTGGGGGAAAACAGCAAGGTCTCTCCAGTGATCTGAGGCGCCTTGAATACTTTCCCGACATTACGCATCGAATTTCTTGATCGAATGTAAAGGATTATCCCGTCTAAGGCACAAAGCCATTCAACTCGTTTTTAAGTGTATTAAGGTGAGTGGGTAATAAAACCCCACTTGTCTTATGATTAACTGAGAGGTAGCCCCAGTACCGGCTGAGTAGTACAAATGGCGTATCACTTTCCTCTCCAAAATGTGATAGGTTTGTGTATTAGTTTGTCTTCCTAAATCTGAAGCTTTTGGACATCTGGATGAGCCAACCCATGGTTTTCTTTGCGCCGAGCCTTTGTAATTCTTTTTTTCGAATTTTGCTTTTGTTAGTCTTAATTTGTATCGTTTTAATTAACACACTTTTTATTAACATTAAGTTAATTTTTTAATTAAGTTATGATTAAATAAAAGGTGATTGAGCATTATTTATAACGTTTAGTGTAAATTATGAAAATTTACGTTACATACATACTACAGCATATGAATTTGTAAGTCACGGTATTCGTGACACAAAATTTAAGTAGAATCTAATCAAAGTAAACTTTGCGATTAACACGTTGTAACTAAAACAATCGTGCGTTATTATTTGCGAAGTCCTAATGCGAAGACAGGCGCGACTTTTAAAGTTCCGTGAATTGCGTTTCAAAAAAAGGATGTTAGGAAAAAATACACTGTACTAATTAAGCTTCTATGATCAGTTTTGTTCCGACAGCATAACACGTGACAAGCTAAGTCTCATTTATTTCAATGTCAATATTAAACGATTAATAAATTAATTTTTTAGTTTTGTTAAATAAAATTTTAGATGTTCGTGTCAACTTAGTTCCGATTCTAATCTTACATTTCTTAGATATAAATCTTTTTGTAGTTGATTCAAATTATTGGTCTACTATTGCCTCGTAGGTGCAATTGGTAGATATAATTTATACTCGTTGTAATAACTACACGTTCTCGTTTACAAAACTAAAAACTTGCATTAGATCACATGGAAGACCTCACTGTTCCCTCCCGTGATTAAGAACTGCCATCTCCTTTAACTTCAGCCGACTTATAACCTCGGTACCCCCCGATACCTCAATTTTGCGGCCTTATCCCCCGGAACTGTAGTGTACAAAAGCCCAATGTGCTAACTTTGCGTTGAGCCACTCAAGTTAAATTCCCCCGTAATCATTTTCCGAAGATAAACAAAATGAAGGTGATACAACATATATGTATATAGCCTTTTCAGGAAATACCTATGATCGAAACCTCGCATTGTCCCCCTTGTTTTTATCATGAACATAATTAAGAATAAATAAAAATTACAATGGAAAATTTCAACAAAACTAAACAACCTAAAAACATGGCTTATCCTTTTTAATCAAGGTGATTCCACCAACTCTCATCCAAATGGACAGACTCCTTATCCGACAAACAAGGGTAATAATTTTCGTAATCGTGTAATGACGGAACTGGACTAAGGATTCAAATCAAATTAGAAGGAAAGGTAGATAAATCGTCTGAACTTGATTGATTCTCGGACACCATTGTAGGTTTCGTGTTGATGGCCATGAAAACTTCGTCATAATTGAAGGTGAGGTTGATTGATCTGGGTGGAGGCGTCACTAAACGTCAACGAATTGCCGTTTGCTGACGATCCCTTTTTTGACGACTGGAAAACGAAACACGTCACTCCTCCCGCTTGATGGTGGCCTCGACAAAGACTCAGATTTACCTTCAATCTTAAGAGCTCAAGAACATTTTGGAGCCGGGACACGATGCATCATAACCTAAGACATACACAAAAGAAAATATATTAGGACAACCAAAAAATGACAAAAAAAACTTTATTCATTAAAAAACAACACAGAATAGTGACGACACATGATATGAGAACAGAAATGGAATTCTATGGTCCATTGGGTCGATGCATACTCCAGTTTGCATGTTCCTTATCATATGTTCACGACGAAAACACTAAACACGTTAATCTGAAGACATGCATTTGAGGCGGTCCCTTCTACTTCTTTCCTGTTCTCGTTTACTAAGGACATGATAGAGATTATGAAGACGAGCATACCTCTTTTATTCCTCTCGACGTGACCAACGAGCACGGTGGTAAGTGCGGTGCCTTATCTTTCTCGCTCAACGTCGACTGCAGACTCCTGTTTGCATGTTCCTCATCATATTTTTTAGACGAAAGCACTCAACACGTTGATCTAGAGACATGCGACTGAGGTGGTCCCTTCTACATCTTTCCTGTTCTCGTTTGCGGAATTTCCAGGGAGCTTCAGCGTCCGGTTAAATCTCTGTCCCTTTTGCGTTCGCCTCCCATTAATTTTGAAAAAAGGTCACAACTCGGATCCGTGATATATCCCATGAACCTTTTGTCACTTGGAATCTGAAAGTTCATAAGTTGCATTATGAATTATACGCTTAATTAAGAATGACGATTCGTGGAGATGTAAAAATTTCACGAATGTTTCAGATTCGGCAATTGAGAAATTACATGTCTTGACTAAAACTGAGTCGAAAAAAGTTTATCTTTGTAAGCTACGATATTTATTATACCTGTCAGCGCGCAAGATCCCCTTTTTTCGGATCCTTCTTGCGGCGAAGATAAGTTTCTAACCCTGATCAATATCTAGTCGGGGTTCACGTGGAAAATTTTCTTCTCAAAACAAGGTAGAATTTTTATTTAAACATAATTTGACCAAAGTATATTAAGTAGTTTCGTGGTGAGTTTCGTTTATGAGGTCTTAAATCGACGGTACGCATTTTACACAGCCACTGTGCTTCCCCACGATCAATGATTTGAAAAAACGTCCAAACTTCTTGATGACACGTTCAGCCGCGTTGCTTTGTGGGTGACAAATTGCCAAGAAAACAAGCACGACTTTTTCAGTTGTTCAGACCAATGTCTAAACGTAAATTGTGTCCCATGATTACTTGAGATCCGGTTGGGCTTACCATGATTAGTAAAATAATGATCAATTAACCGTTTGAACGTAACTGTAGTAGTCGACCTCTTCATTGGGTATAAAGCAACAAAAATAGTAAAAACGTCGACTGTTACCAATATTTATTAATCTCCTTCACGTAATGCCGGTAAGGGCCCGTAATAATTGATAGATAAGAGATCATGTAGCTCATTCGAAATAATTAGGTGCATTTTAAATCTTGTCAACCCAGTATACGTTCTGACCCTTTGATACAAGTCGCAGGACCAGACTTTATTTGCAATTATTCGTTTAAGTTTTGGGACCATAAAAATGTCATCCAACATGTGGATACACTTTTTCGTACCAGTGTGTCCATAAACACTATGGGTTTCCCGTGCAAGCTCTTAAAAAAATGTATCCGGTAGAAGGACTTTACGACAATTACCCACAATTTTATAAAAAATGTTCTTTTTTTCAAACGTATCCTTCCAAAACGTTGTCAAGACGTACCTGATCCTTTAATTTTTCAAATTTTTAATCTCCATCTTGTACACAACCTATATCCTGAAGACCCTTGACAATCAATGTAACAGGGTGATGAGCCATTAAGGTATAAATTAAAAATTGTCTATTAGGATGGGTCTTACTTGCCTCTGCTTGACTACGTAAAGCATTATTCGCCTTATTTTTTATACCGTTCAGTTGTACAATTTCGATATCATAGTTTTGAAAAGCAAGTATTCATTGCTCTAGTCTCCCAGTCAAATTCCAACAAGTAAGTAAATTAAATAACCCACGGTAATCAGTTCTAACGATAACCCGGGTTTCCAATAAAAATGACCGAATCTTTTTTGAGGACCAAAAAATCGGGAGGAGTTCAAGCTCAAAAGTGAAATGATTAATTTCAGCTCCTTTTGAAGTTCGACTGGCCATGTACACCACGCGATCAACTCCCATTTCGTTCGGTTGACACAAAAGACCTCTCAAACTGACGTTACTGGAATTAGTGTACAAGGTAAATGACTGATCTGATCGTGGGTTGGCCAACAATATATCAGTAGTAAAGATATCTTTAATCCGTAAAAAAGCTTAAGCTTAAGATTCTCTTCAATGCTAACGACTCGCGCCGCAGAGTAACTAGAGAAGTGGTTGGAGGTAATACGTTAATTCACTTGAAAATTGAGCGCAAAAATAATTCAGTTATTGTAACGCTTAAAGTTGTTTTACGCTAGGATAGGAAAGAAATTGTTTCATTACCTCCACCTTTTCTGGATCAATGCGAATTCCATCACGAGTAAGTATTTGACCTAAAAAGCGTAACTTAGACCGGGAAACTTTAACCTTGTAGAATTTAAGCGTAATGCCTGTTTGCGCACTTACGTTAAATATTTTGTCTAAATGGGATAAGTGCTCAAGTAAAATTTCTGATACACATACCAAATCATCAACGTAATTATGCACGAATCCTATTACGTCGCTTAACACCTTTTTAGATGCGCAGGATAATGCAGCACTACTATTTTTTAAACCAAAAGATATACGGCAATAGTGATGAGAATTTGCCAAGAACTCCTGGTATGGTCGATACAATTCACATAGAAAATCTTGTTACATCAGCGAAATAGATCGTCGATTTCGAGACCACCATAGTGATTGCTTTGCAAATGTTTATTAATTTCACTGACGTCAAGACATAGCCGCACACTACCATCAGTCTTACTTACCGGCCTTAATGGGTAAATATATTGAATATTTAAACGTTTAAAAATACCAAGTTTAAGCATCCGTCCAATCTGTATATCTTCTTTGTTTCAAATTTGCATGGAGACCGAGTAGTTTTTAATAAAAAATGGTTAAGGATCGTTAAATTTGAAAAGATATTGGAAATTTCGAAAACACCCTATATGGTTGCTGAAAATTAAACGATATTCTCTTATTAAATTTGGTAATAATAATTTTTAGTCTAACGTTAGATCATTAAATTGATTAACGTGTTCGAGAATTTCTTGATCAGAAATTTCTTTTGCAGTGTTAATACGTAAAACGATTTTTTCAAATACTTGTTTTGAAATCTCGACTTTCTGTACAACGAGATCATCGCCTACAAGATTATCTTCTGTTTTATACGAAACCATGCTATCCATACTATTATTTGAGAAACGTGATAAGTCTTGGCCAATGTTAATTACCAACTATATTTTTTTTTGACTATCAAAACCGATAATACAATCTCGGGCGAGGTTGAGAATGACCAGGAAATCAAATTTAAAATTGCTTTTACCAATTTTAGTGGCACAATGGAATTGGTTTTAAATCTTAATTAATTTATATTTAATGAATCCCGTTGCTTGTAACCCCACTACTAAAAAAGATACACAATTCATAAAATTATCCTTATATCGTTTGAACACTTGACCTAAGATGCACGTAATTTGGCTCTCAGTATTAATTTATGCATAAGCAGCAACGCCGTGTAATTCCATAATCATTTCTGGGCAACCAAGTGGTTAATTCAAAGAATTATTTGATGGAGTTTAGTAGTCTTGCTCGTTTATTGATTCTTCCCTAGTCACTAGATTAACAGAATAAATGTCTGGACAGGCGTTTCGTTCCCAATCAGTTAGTGCAAAAAATCCATTATTTTCATTGAGCTCGACATAATTATCAAAATCAGGCAAACATATTCCATTACCCTTTAAAAGTCTACGCTCCGTTGACAACGTTGTATGGTTCGGCGCAGTATTCGATGTAACGTTGCTTAGTTTTCCTGGGGTTGAATTTTAATTTCGGCTATCTGCGGTTGCTGGCGCTAATTTTCGCTATTTGTTCAGTTACGTTTCGTTGGGCTAAAACTAGTATTATTGATACGACAAAAATTTGTACCCGGATTATTTTCATTGAGACTTCTCTTGTTACCCTTCGGGCCATTAGCGGAACGATTTAATACGTGTAAATTGTTACGTGGAGCCACCGTAGCATTACGAAAATTGTTTTTTACACGAGTTAATGAATCGTTTTCATACGGTGAGTTTAAACTGCCTACTCAATCACGCGGATTAAGTACGGTGATGAGCGCATCTATAGTCTGAATGTCGCGCATCATCATTAATTGTTGTACTTGACTCTAGAAATAGCATGAAAGTTGTTGCACAACATCGTGGTCTTTGGGTGCATGTGTTTAATTATGCACCTTATTGTATAGTAAAATGGTGTATTTACTGCAGAATTAGTTCATCTTCACCCAATAATAACTAAATTCAAGTTTCTGGCAGAAAATCGATTGTATACGATTGTTTTAGTACTTATCGTAAAAACGAGTTTTAAATGTTGGATAGTCATGAATTAAGTCAATGATGTACATTTACTAATCATATGCCGGCTATTACAATGCTTGTCTGATGACGTATTTGAACTTGTCCGGGCGTATATTATTTCTGTCCATATAATCGGTTAATCTGCGTATAAAACGCGTGGGATAATAGTATGGTGCCACCAAAAAATTTTGGAAGTCCATTTTATGAGCAAATATTGCGCGTCCTCCCAGTTCTGCTTGGTGTGTTTCATTGCGTGCTTGTGGCCCAACGAGCAAATTTTTCCCTATTGTACGGGGCGTACGATGAACCTGTTCTAAACGGCGTTTACGGTTATTTTGCTCTTGTGACTGATGGCGGAACTCTTAACGTGTTTGTTTAAGTAAATCAACGTTATTGGTGAGTGTTCTTTCGAGGTGAATATTGACCTCAGCTAAACGTTGACACACTGATTCAAGCTCGCGCATTATGATGAGGCCGAATACATGGTCTGAATTTAAAATATTTAATTCGTGTAAATCTAACGGTGGCAGGTTAAAATTCAATCCTTATCTAATCGGGTCATGATTTTATTTATAAGTTGGACTTATATTGATAGTATTAATCCCTTTGTTATTACCGTTATGCTCTGGATTGTAGGAGCGCTTGTGCAATTGTATCGCACGCTAGAAGAGCAACGAATTTTTATTATTGCTACTATCAGTGTTCTTACTTTTTTTTCTTTGCACCAGCAACTGTAACTTTGGAGGTCTGCTCGGGTAGATCGAGGAAAAAATCAGTCGTCAGCCCCCCCAATGTGTCAGGCGGTGAATGTTGCTTCATGGTAAAGTACGTGCAGAAAAACTCGGTCCCACCTGGGGTATCAGTTCAAGTTTTTGTTTTGTAAACGAGAACGTGTAGTTAATTTAAAGAGTATAAATTAAATTTGCCCATTGCACCTATAAGACAATTGTAGACCAATGATTTAAATCAACTACAAAAAGATTTATATCTAATGAATGTGAGGTTAGGATCGCAACAAAGTTGACACGAACATTAGAAATTTTATTAAACAAAAATAAGAACTTAATTTATTGATCGTTAAATATTTAAATTAAAATAAATGAGACTGAACTCGTTTTGTGACATGCTGTTAGAACAAAACTGATCATAGACGCTTGATTATTACAGTGTATTTTTCCCCAACATTCTTCTCGTGTAACGGAATTTCCGGAACTTCAAGAGTCAAGTCTGTCTTAGCCCTGGGACTTCGCAAATAATAACGCACGATTTTTTTGGTCAAAACATGTCAATCGCACAGTATACTCTTATAAAATTTTACTTAAATTTTTTGTAACGAAGACTGTGACTTACGAATTCATATTCTTTTGTATGTACGCAACAAAAATTTTTATAATTTACAATAAACGTTATACATAAAGCTTAATCTTCCTTGATTTGTTCATGACTAACTTAAAAATTTACTGACTCTGAATGAAAAGGTGCGTTAATCAAAACGATACAAATTCAAACTAAGAAAAGCCAAAATTCGAACAAAAGGATTACAGAGGCTTAGCGCAAAGAGAACCACAAGTTGTCGCGTTCAGATGTACAAAAGCTTTAGATTCAGCAAGACAAACTACTACACAAACTTATCACATATCGGAGAGGAAAGTGATACGCCATTTGTACTACTTATCCGGTACTGGAGCCACCACTCAGTTAATCATTAGACAACTGGGGTTTTATGACCCACTTACCCTAATGCACTTAAAAACGAGTTGAATGGCTTTGTGGCTCAGACCAGATGATCCCTTACATTTAATCAAGAAATTCGAAGCATGATGTCGGGAAAGTATCTCAGGCGCCTCAGATCTCTGGAGAGACTTTGCTGTTTTATCCCGTGATTAAAAACTGCCTTCTTCTTTTACTTCATCCGACTCATTACCTCGGTACCCCTAGATACCTGAATTTTGCGGCCTTATTCCCCGAAACACTATTGCGCAAAAGCCCAATGTTTTAACTTTGCGTCAAGCCACCTGAGTGAGATTGCCCTGTAACCATTTTCCAAAGATAAAAAAGGTGAAGATGATACAATATGTATGCATATAGCTTTTTAATTATATACCCATGAGCGAAACCTTGCACTGCCCCCCCCTAGTTTTTATCATGAACATAATTGAGAATGAATAAAAATTACAATAAATGATTTTAAAACAACGAAACAACCTAAAAACATGGTTTCTTCTTTTTAATTAAGGCGATTTCACCCAATTTCATTCAAATGGACAGACTCCAGATCCGACTAACAAGGGTAACAATCTTCGCAATCGGGTGATGACTGAACTGGACTAAGGATTTCAACCATTTTAAATGGAAAGATAGATGAATCGTCAGAACTTTATTGATTCTCAGGCCTCATTGTGGGTTTCGTGTAAATGGCCACGGAAACTTAATCATCGCTAAGGGTGAGGTCGACCAATTTGGGTGGACGACACGGCACCACAAAACGTCGACGAACTGCCGTTCGCTGACGATCCCTTCTTTGACACCTGAGAAACGAAACGTGTCGCTCCTCCCGCTTGATGGTGGCCTTGACAAGGACTTGGATAAACCTTAAATCTTTGAGAGCTCAAGAACAATTGAGAGCTGGGGAACGATGCATCATGGCCTAAGACACACACAAAAAAAATATGTTGAGATTACCTAATAATGACAAAAAAAATCTTATTCGTCAAAGACAACACGGGATAGTGATGACACAGGATATGAGAAAAGAAGTGAAATTCTATTGTCCATTGGGTCGATGCAGACTCCAGTTTGCATGTTCCTTATCATATGTTCACGACGAAAACACTAAACATGTTGATCTAGAGACATGCGTTTGACGCGGTCCCTTCTACATCTTTCCTGTTCTCGTTTGCGGGATTGGTTGTGCGTATCACGGATCGCTGATTCCAAAGTTTGGGTTGATACCTCTTGAGTCATTCAGCGACCCTTCCTTGCAATCCCTGGAAAACTCAAGAAACTAAGGACATGATAGAAATTATGAAGATGAGCATCCCTCTTTTGTTCCTCTCGACGTGACCAACGAGCTCGGCGGTAAGTGCGGTGCCTTATCTTTCTCGCTCAACGTTGACTTTATTCTTAAGCATTTGTTCTACTGTTTGTGATGCATGTTCCAAACGCCGCCAGATATTTTGGTAGACTTCTTTTATACTAGTGAAAACAAAGTAAATAGAGGTACCAACACGATGAGTTTAGACAATTCTCGGAGATCAAGTCATTAAGAAAAAAGGCGATATATAGACGAATCATTAACAGGGACGAAAAAAGTTAAACAAAAAGTTGTCATACTTTTAAAATTGATTAATTTCAAGGACTTCTGACTAAGACTCGTTTCATCAAGCTCCTCCCATAAATCGTCAAAGTCCAAAACTAAAATGTCGCCGTCAGGATCATTAGATTTGACGATTGAATTTGGCTCAAATTGTGGGGTATTAAATTGTGCTTGTATAGTCGCCAAACGTTCTAGAATCTGGGCTAGTTGCAACCTTATACGTTTGCGGGATTGCAAGGAGCTTCGGCGTCCGGTTAAATCTCTGTCCCTTTTGCGTTCGCCTCCCATTAATTTTAAAATAAGGTCACAACTTGGATCCGTGATATATCCCATGAACCTTTTGTCACTCGGAATCTGAAAGTTCATAAGTTGCATTATGAATTATACGCTTAATAAGGAATGACGATTCATGGAGATGTAAAAATTTCACGGTTATTTCAGATTCGGCAATTGAAAAATTACATGTCTTGACTAAAACTGAGTCGTATAACTTATATCTTTGTAAGCTACGAGATTTATTATACTTGTCAGCGAGCAGGATCCCCTTTTTTTGAATCCTACTTGCGGCGAAGATAAGTTTCTGTTCCGGATTGATATCTAGTCGGGTCTCACGTGGAACATATTATTTCCAAAACAAGGTAAATTCTCTAATTAAATGTAATTCGGCCAGGGTATATTCCGTTGTTTCGTTGTTAGTTTCATTCACAAGCTCTTGAATCAACGGTACGTATTTTAGCTAGCCACTGTGCTTTTCCACGATCAATAATTTGAAAGAACGTCCTAACTCCTTAATGACACGTTCCACCGCGTTGCTTTGTGGGTGATGAATTGCCGAGGAGACAGGCACGACTTTTTGTTTCGTCAGTTGTTCAGACCAATGTTTAAACGTAAATTGTGTCCCATGATCACTTCGGATCCAGTTTGGCTAACCGTTATTAGTAGAATAATTATTAATTAACCGTTTTAACGTAACTGTCATAGTCAACCTCCTTATTGGGTATAAAGCAACAAACTTAGTAAAAACGTCAACTGTTACTAATATACATCAGACTCCTCTGCGTTATGCTGGTAAGGGCCCGTAATAATCGATAGATAAGAGATCATGTGGCCCATTCGAAATAATTGAGTGCATTTTAAATCTTGTTGATCAAGTATACGTTCTGACCCTTTGACACAAGTCACAAGACCGGACTTCATTTGCAATTATTCGTTTAAGTTTTTGGACCATGAAAATGTCATCCAACATGTGGATACACTTTTTCGTACCAATGTCTATGTAAAATCTATGGGTTTCCCGTGCAAGCTGTTTCAAAAATGTCTCTGGCAGGAGGTCTTTCCGACAATTACCCACGATTTTATAAAGAATGTTTTTTTTCGAAACGTATCCTTCCAACCCGTTGTTATGACGTACCTGATCCTTCAGTTTTTCAATTTTCTGATCCCTATCTTGTACACTGCCTGAATTCTAAAGACCCTTCACAATTAACGCATTAGGGAGATGAGCCTTTAGGTTTAAATTAAAAATTGTCTACTAGGATGGGTCTTACTTGCCTCTGCTTGTCTACTTTAAGCATCAGCTGCCTTATTTTCTATACCCTTAGTATATACAATTTTAATATCGTAGTTTTAAATAGCAAGCATCCATCACGCTAGTCTCCCAGTCAAATTCTGACAAGTAAGTGAATGAGTTAACGCACGGTCATCAGCTTTAACGATAACCCGGGTTGCCAATAAAAATGACCAAAACTTTTTTAAGGACCAATCAATCGCGAGAAGTTCAAGCGTAGTAGTATGATAATTAATTTCGGCTCCTTTTAAAGTGCGACTGGCCATGTACGCCACGCGATCAACTCCCATTTCGTTTGGTTGACAAAAAAGAGCTCCCAAACTGACGTTACTGGAAACAGTGTACAAGGTAAATAACCGATCTAATCGTGGGTGGGCCAATATTATATCAGTGGTAAAAGATATCTTTAATCCGTTTAAAAGCTTTAGCTTGAGATCGTTTCCAATGAAAGTGACTAGCCCCGCGGAGTAACTCGAGAAGTGGTTGAAAGTAATACGTTAATTCACTTAAAAATTTAGTGCAAAAATTAATCAGTCCATCAAACGCTTTTAGTTGTTTTACGCTGCAAGGAGGAGCAAACTGTTTCATTACCTTTACCATTCCTGGAATAATGCGAATTCTATTAATAGTCAGTATATGAACCTAAAAAGCGTAACTTAGACTGAAAAAATTAAACCTTGTTAAATTTTAGCGTGATGCCTGTTTGCGTGATTATGTTAAATTATTTGTCCAAATGGGATAAGTGCTCCATGAAAGTTCCTGATACACATATAAAATAATTAACGAAACCATGCATTAAACCTGTTACTTCGCTTAACACCCCTTCAGATGCGTAGGATAATGCAGCACTATTTACTTTTAAACCAAAAGGTATACGGCAATAGTGATAAGTACTTGCCCTATGCAAAAAGGTGGTATATTTTCTAGATTCTGCGGCTAGCCGAACTTGCCAAAAACTCGTGGTTAGGTCAATACTACTCATAAAGAAAATCTTGTTACATGAGTGAAATAGATCGTCGATATTGAGAGCACCATCGTGATAGCTTTGCAAATGTTTATTTATTTCTCTGGCTTCGAGACATAGCCGAACACAACCATCAGACTTAATCAGGTAGCCAGAGTGGGTCGATATATTAGCTTTTTAAACGTTTAATAATACCGGGCTTGAGCATCCATTTAATCTGTTCATCGACTTTGTCTCGAAATCACATGGGGACCTGGTAGTTCTTACTCAAAAATTGTTTTGGATCGTTGAATTTGAGAGAATATTTGAAATTTTAGAAACATCCTGGACAGTCGCTGAAAATTCAACGATATTTATTTATCAAATTTTGTAATAATACTTTCTAGTCCAACGAAAAATCAGTTAATTGATCAACGTGTTCCCAAATTTCATAATAAGATATTTCTTTTGCAGTGTCAGGACGTGGAAGGTTTTTTCAAATTCTTGTTTTGGAATCCCAACCTCCTGTACTATAGGATCATCGCCTTTAAGATAATCCCCTATCTTATACGAAACCGTGCAATCCATACCATTATTAGAAAAACGTTATAAGTCTGGGTCAACGTCAATTAATAACCGTATTTTTTTTTGACTATCAATACTAATAATATAATCTCGGGCAAGGTGTGAAATAACCAGGAAATCAAATAAACAATTGCCCTCACCAATTCTAGTGGGACAACGAAATTGGCTTTTAATCTTAACGGACTTCTTTTTAACAAATTCCGTTGCTTGTAACCCCACTACTGGAGAAGATGCACAATTTTAAAAATTATCCTTATATCGTTTGAACACTTTACCTAAGATGCACGTCATTCGGCTATCAGTATCAATTAACGCATTAATGCCAACGCCGTGTAATTGCACAATGATTTCTGGGCAACCAAGTGACTAATTAAAACGATTAATTGATGAAGTTTGGTTATCTTGTTCATTTATTAATTTTTTTCTAGTAACTAAATTAACAGAATGAATGTCTGGACGTGCGTTTCGTTTTTAATCAGTTAGTGCAAAAAATCTATTATTCTTATTTAGCTCGACATGATTATCGATAGCAGGCATACATATTTTGTAACTCATTTAAAGTCTACAGCTTGTCGACAACGTTGTATGGTTCAGGACAGTATTCAATACAACGTTGTTTAGTTTTCCTGGAGTTAAATTTTAATCTCGGCTATCTACGGTCACTGGCGCCCATTTTCTTTCTCTGTTTGGTTATGGATCGTTGGGCCAGAGCTAGTATTATTGCTACTCGAAAAATTTGTACCCTGGTGGTTTCCGTTGAGACCTCCCTTATTACCCTCCGAGCGATTAGCGGGACGATCTAATACGTATTAATTGTTAAGCGGATACACCGTAGCATAACGAAAATTTTTTTTTACATGGGTTAACGAATCGTTTTCGTACGGTGAGTTCAAACCACCTACTAAATCAAGCAAATCAAGTACGGTCATGAGCGCATTAATAGTCTGAATGTCGTGCATTATTATTAATTGTTGTACTTCACTGTCAAAATGGCATGAAAGTTGTTGCACATCGACACGCTCTGCAGGTGCATGTATTAAATTATGAACTTTTTTGTATAGTAAAATCGTGTATTCACTGCGGTATAAGTTCATCTTCGCCCAATAATAACTAATTTCAAGTTGCTGGCAAAACATCGATTGTATACGATTGTTTTAGTACTTATCGTAAAAACGAGTTTTAAATGTTGGATAGTCATGAATTGAGTCGATGATGTACATTTACCAATCATATGCCGGCCATTTTAATGCTCGTCTGATGACGTATTTGAACTTGTCCGGGCGTATATAATTTCCGTTCATACGATCAGTTAATTTGCGTATAAAACGCGTGGGATAATCGTATGGTGCCACTAAACAATTTTGAAAGTCCATTTTAAGAGCTAATATCGCGCGCCCTTTTAGTTCTGCTTGGTGTGTTTCATTGCGTGCTTGTGGCCCAACGAGCAAATTTTTGCCTATTGCACGGAGCGTATGATTAACCTGTTCTAAACAGCGTTTACGGTTATTTTGGTCTTGTGACTGATGGCGGAACTCTTGACGTGTTTGTTCGAGTCAATTAACTTTATTGGTAAGTGTCCTCTTGAGGTGGATAATTAACTTAGCTAAGCGTCGACACTCCGATTCAAGCTTATGCATCGAATTGAGGCTGGAAAGATGGTCGGAATTTAAATTATTTAATACGCGTACATTTGCCAGTGGTATTTTAAAATTCAATTTAAATCCAATCAGGTCATGATTCTGATCATGAGTTAAACGTATACTGATAGTATCAATCCCTTCGTTATTACCGTTATTCTCTGAATCGCGGAAGTGCTTGTGCGATCGTAGCATACGTAGGGGGAGCAACGAATTCTTATTATTGCTACTATCATTGTTCTTATTTGTTTTTTCTTTCCACCATCAGCTAAAACTTCGGAGGTCTGCTCGGGTAGATCGAGGGAAAAATCAGTTGTCAGCCCCCCTGAGTAATCGGGCGATGAATGTTGCATTATGGTGGAGTACTTGGTGAAAAACCTTGTCCCACCAGGGGTACCAATGCAAGTTCTTGTTTTTGTAATCAAGAACGTGTAGTAAATTTGACGAGTAAAAATTATATCTTATAGTTGCACCCATGAGACAATCGTAGACCAATGACTTTAATAAACTTCAAATAGAATCATAGCTAATCAATATAAGGTTGGGATTGCAACAAAAGTGGCACGAACATCTAAAATTTTATTGAACAAAAATGAAAACTTAATTTATTGATCGTTTGATATTTACATTGGAAATAATGAGACTGAGCTTGTCGTGTGTTATGCTGTTGCAACAACACTAATAATAGAAGCCCGATTAATACAGTGTATTTTTTCCTAACATTTTTCTCGTGGAACGCAATTCCCGGAACTTCAAAAGTTGCGCCTGTCTTTGCCTTGCAATGCCATGGGGCTTCGCAAATAATAACACACGATTGCTTTGGTTACAACATGTTAATCGCACGGTTTACTCTTATTAGATTCTACTTTAATTTTTTGTAACGAAGACTGTGACTTTGGAATTCATATGCTTTAGTATGTACGTAACAAAAATTTTTATAATTTACCCTGAAAGTTATAAATAAAGCTCAATCCCCCTTGATTTGTTTATGGCTAAGTTAAAAATCTATTGACCTTGAATTAATAGGCGCGTTAATTAAAATCATACGAATAAATACTAAGAGAAGCAAAATTTAAAAGAAAGGAACACAGAGGCTCAGTGCAATGGAAACCACGGGTTGGCGAGTCCGGATGTACAAAAGCTTTAGATTCAGGAAGACAAACTACTATACAAACTTATTACATATCGGAGAGGAAAGAGATACGCTGTTCGTACTACTTAGCTAGTACTATGGCCACCACTTTGTTGATCATTAAGGAATTGGGGTTTTACCACTCGCTAACCTTAATCCACTCAAAAACGAGTTGAATGGCTTCGTGGCTCAGACGGGATGTCTACTTACACTCAATTAAGAAATTCGAAGTTTGATGTTAGGAAAGTATTCAAGGTGCCTTAGATCACTTGGGAGACCTTGCTGTTCTCTCCCGTTATTTAAAACTGCCTTCTTCTTTTACTACATCTGACTCATCACCTTGGTACCCCCAGTTACTGAATTTTGCGGCCTAATCTCCCAAAACTCTATTGTGCAAAAGCCCAGTGTGTTAACTTTGCGTCAAGCCGCCCGAAATAGATTCCCCCATAATTATTTTCTGAAGATAAACTAAGTAAACGTGATACAATATGTATGTATATAGCCTTTTGAGGATACACTCATGAGCGAAACCTCGCAATACCTACAAATATTATTTGTACGTGCCAGTTAGCAGTGACTGCAAGACAGAGGATTGGTTCGTCTGTCACTTTTTCTCTCACTCTCTTTCTTTTGCATACAAACTATAGTGCGCTGCAGTTACTCTATCTGTATGTATAATGTAGCCTCTTTAATTTCTCTATAATATTCGATACCTACTGTTGCATGGTAAACATCGTAACTCGACTGTGATACGGGCTAAGCTGAACCTTTGTTACAGTAAATTTACAATTAGGTTAATAATGTCTAACCAAAAATGTCACTTAATCTCTTTAAAATCCTAAAGGAAGCAAATGAAATAGTGTCTGCTTTTTCTATTTATTTTCTTTACGTGTTATAAAGTGTTATGTGTTATAATAAATGTGCACAAGGTGTAGAATATGTTTAATAAGACAATCTTAGTTTTAAAGACAAGAAAAAATACTGTTCTTTAGAAGAAAAGCCAAATTGGCTGTAAATAGAAACTCTGACGAGATGTTTAAGCTGTACGAATATAGTGAGGTTAGGCTATGCACAACCCTAACCTTTTTTTTTCGTTTTTTATCTGTATCTTAAAAAGGGCAAAATAAAAAAATCTTTTTTTATTGTATCCTAGGTGAAGAACATTAATACGGGCGTCACAAAGATCTTTGTAAAACTTACAGTATAACATAAACTCTTAAAATTAGAAAGACTGTCGTATTTTGGAAGGACAGCCAGTTAGAATGAAATAATTTCACGTATAGAAAGTAATTACAGAGATCAAGAATTATATGTTACACGAATTCATAAAAACAATCAGAATTATTCTGAAAATAATAAAAGTCTGACCTCAAAGGCAAAGCTACATCTAACATATCCTTATTATTGTCATTAGACCAAGACCCATATTCTAATTGGTTGTGAGATTAGGATACATTAGTTCAACAAAGATAAGTTTTAATATCGAATTTCAAATAATCTTAGAAAATGAATTAAATAAGGAATTACAATTTTTTAACGAAATAATTTTATTCTAAAGAATGTTCTCAATCACACTCACTTTAGTATAGTCTTTCAGCTTAAGATGCTCTACGAAAACAGAGGAAGAGCTTTCAATATTATCGTAGCTGGTCAAAGATTGTTAGATGGCTTGAGCATAGTTACACAAAATATTACAGATGTATGAAACTATCACTTGCATACACAGTATAAAATTCCTTAGATCTTAATTAGCGCACATGGCGGTTCATTAAGTTTCAGCAGAAGCAGCTTGATGTATGCAGAGACCACTGGTGAAATACTGGTTGAATTGCTGTAATAAAGTTGACACTTACTTACTTACACAAAATTTTATATGTACGCAATTATAACGTCTACATGCTACACAAAATTTTGCAATAATTCAGTCACGCATGCAGCAGCTTACCACATAGCAGCTGGAGTTGTTCGAGGTATTGAGGGAGCAGCTTGATGTATTTAGAATGTATAAGCATAGTTGCCACTGCTTAGGGCTGCTTCATCATGGTCGCTACAGGTTAGAAGCAAAGAGAAGCAAGTGAACTACAAACATCTTGTGGTTGGGGCTGAGCTGAGCCTAAATCGTTACTGCTTATCAACTGAGAAAAGATAGAGAATGTAGAAAAAAAAGAAGCCATACTTTTTTAAGGGTACTTTTTAGAATCATATTATTCTTACAAATATGCTTTAAATGATATTGCAGTCCTAGACCTACTTTTAGATTATTTTATGGTAACTTTGACAACTAAAGAAGCAGCGTCTTTATCAATACTTAGGCGATTCTAGATTTTAAATAATTTTTCTTTCAACAAGACGTATTTGTAACATGTTAACACTCATTAAAACTTCTAGGATACTAACGGTGGTTAGTTAAAGTACAATTATGTATGGGAAAGTTCGTAAATAAGACTGTTTTATAGATGAAAATTGGAAAAAAAGTTTTTCCAAACTGTTTGGATTCGTGTTTGACTTGTTGAGGTTTTAAATTGAGCGACATCCAGGCTGCTATTGTACGATTAAGGGAATAAGAAAATATAGTTTGTTCTTAGTATTGTCATTGGAACAAAATTCTCCCCCCTTAGCGGCAGCTAGATCGCGGCTTCGACGGCACTTACGAGGCATTGCTGGCTCTTTCGCCTTTGAGACTTCAACCTGTTAACATCGCTTGAGTAAATTGAGATCGTTGTATAAGTCAAATAATTGCTCGTTTTTTTGATGTCGTTTTTCTAAATTCTAATCGTCTTGGTTGGCTTCTATATGGTCACAGGTATTTTGTATCGACTCTTATTTTTGTTCGTTCTCGCTCGCTTTACATAGGACAGAACTTATTCGTTCTTACTTTTCACGTTTATCTATTGTTCATTAAATCTCAATTATATTCAAATTGCTCTGTAAATATTCTAAATAGCCGTTGATTCAATAAATATTATTAACACCAACACAATTCGCTTCCACTCCTAAAAAAATTTGGTTATTTAATTTATTAGTTTAGTGCTACGTCTTAATGACCTTTTTTTGTCAATAAAAAATTGGTCGAGATGCCATTAACATTTTGGTAGCAGAGCGTGGTTGTTTGCACACATTGCATATTATGAATTTTTGTTACATGTTATTTCTCTTAAATTCACGTTTCTGCCTTGTTTTCGTTCGATTTGCTTTTAGTATCAAGTGTTGCTCGAGGAAGGAAGAGGTAGGTGAGACCATCGAGAAGTTGGTGTTTACATTGAGAGCCACTGTCGCACAGCCTTGACAAAGCGGCTTCCACTCTCGACGCTCGAACGACGATTTCGGGCTTTTCTTCTGCCGCTTTTCTGCCGGGCGGAGAGGGAAAAGGGGTCATGTGTTGATAGCCTTTTCTCCGTCTTCTCACTGTAACGCACAGCTTGCGTTTATCAAAAGCTAAAAGGCTGAGCGAGATGTGAGAGGGGGGCTTACGACGGCTACTACAAACTGGGTATACAGAGGTATCAGAGGTATCAGCTAGAGGTATCAGCTTATATTTCTCGTTGAATCGTCGAACTTTGCAAGGTAATATTGGTGTTTGTCTGGTTTGTCTTGATTTTTCTGTGACTGTTAAAATAATTTTAAAGAGAATGTTGGAAAAGTGGTACACTGATCAGGTCACGATTGGAAAAAAGATAAAAAATGCCTTCGCGAATTTCAAAAAGAAAGGGAGAGCCAATATGACGTTGGGGCAAACTCGTGCACGCGTCACACAGTTAGATATGGATCTTGCCGTTTCAAAAAGAAGCACGCAATTATAAAAGCAGATAAAAAAATCTTGCTTTCTCATGAGTATTATAAAAAACAAATAGCTGATCAAGTGTTTAAAGCATATACTGACGCGTTGGGTGAGTTCAATGATCACATAATTGATTTAGAAAGTTCATCTCGTGTTGATTATAGATCAAGTAATACCGAAAAAGTAAATTTCCTCCCCTGTCGCTACCAACGTTTTCTGGTAAACATGAGGAGTGGGAATCGTTTAAGCAGTTGTTTACCTCGCTCGTAATAAAACGCGAAACGCCCAAGGCTGTCAAATTGCAACACTTGTTATCGGTAGAACAGGGCTCAGCGCAGCAAAGATTAAAAGGCATTGATATAACGGATTTAAATTTTGACATTGCATGGAAAAAATTAGAACGTAGATCCGACAATGCTCAAATACGTTTATTTAATCATCTGGAAAATTTAATATATTTACCTGTTGTTAAACCCAGAAATTGGCCTGATTTAATTTAAATTTTGGATAAAACTGAAGAATCAGTTTCTGCATTAAAAGATATCGAATGTCCAGTTATTCATTACGTTAATTGGATTATACATTGCGTAATTCGGAAGTTGGATCCATTGAGTCGAGAAGGTTGGAAGATATCGCGTGAGAGCAGGGCTGCGAGCCCTACCTACACGGAGCTCGTTGCCTTTATCGAGAGGCGCACTCAGTCTTTAGAAGAGGCTCACGTATCGATTGATTGTGCTCTGGCTCGCAGGGGCGAAAAAAGTGTACAACCTTCAAAAGGACGAAATAAACAAATATCGGCGAATGTATCTACTGAAAAGGTCGGGAAGTCTCAAAGCGAATCGAAAACAAAAAAACGTTTGGTAGTATCGTGTGTTCTTTGTAAAGAGAGTCATTTGTTGCATAAGTGTCCTCAATTTGAGAGACTGTCTCAGCCGGAAAGATTTAATGTCTGCAAAAGGTCAAGATTATGTATGAATTGTCTTTATGACTCACATTTTTTTAAAAACTGTCCTTCTGAGAAAAGATGCTTGTCTTGTGGAGCGAAGCATAATACACTGCTACATTCAGAGCCTACAAAATCAGATAATATCGGGTCTTTTGGTGCACATAAGCCTGGTGGTGGTGGTCGTGATTTCGGATCAAGAGGGAGGTCGAACTCGATTTCGGTTAACGTCGCTCCTGTAAGTGCTTCTATATTGTTGGCAACGGCTCGAGTCGTTCTTGTCGCGGAGCACGGAAGCACAATTGAAGTTCGAGCTCTAATCGATCCCGGGGCTCAGAGAAGCTTTGTTATAAAGTCGGTTATTGCCGATCTTGGTATTAGAGGACTGCCGTCGTCGTGCTCAGTCGTTGGTTTTAAGGAAAGCAAAACGAAACCAATAGGTAAATCGACGGTAGCGATTTGTCCAGTCACAAGTAGAGCCTCTTTCGATGTTCACATGCTAGTTATGAGGTCGCTTACTCAATACAGTCCTGGTAGATGTACTGTGCGAGCTGAGTGGCCGCATATAGAAGGGCTCGTGTTGGCGGATCCGTAATTTTATAAATAACAAAGGATAGATTGTATAATTGGGGCAGACATATATGCGTCAATAATGTTTAATGTATTGATAAAGGGACTTTGGGGTACACCACTAGCACAGAACACTATATTCGGTTGGATTTTGACCAGTGAATCATCCGGGCTGCTCTCTGTTAGCAAAGAAACTGTGCGCGTGCTAAACGTTTCGGTAGAGCACAGCCTGTCGAGTTTGTTATCCAAGTTTTGGGAGATCGAAGAGATTGACGCGCCTAAGCCGTTGTCTCCTGAAAATCTTAACTGTGAGAATTTGTTTGTGTCTACTCACACTCGAAACAAAGAGGGTCGATATATTGTTCGATTGCCTTTTTCAAAAAAACCAATTTCGTTGAACTCTCGGGATATTGCAATTGCGTGCTTGGCGTGATCCGAGGTCACACGTGACAAAAATGCTTGTCTCGCGAAAGCATGTCACGAATTCATTGGCGAATACTTTAGTTTAGGGCATATGGAGCCAGTTACAAAGCATGATAGTAATAAATCGTCGTACTACATGCCACACCATGCCTTTTTTCGCTAAGGGAACCCGGATAAAATTCGTGTAGTTTTTAACGCCTCACAGCGGGCATCGTCGGGTCAGTCTTTAAATGACTTTCTTTTGCCAGGGCCGAAGCTCCAATCGGATATAACAGTCGTCATTAGTAACTGGAGATTTTTTAAATGTGTTTTTGTGACTGATATAACAAAAATGTATCGTCAAATTTTAGTGCATCATGATGATATCGATTGGCAGCGAATAGTTTGGAGGCCGGATCGCTCTCAACCTATTCAAGACTACAGGGCAACAACCGTGACGCATGGCACCGCTTTGGCGCCGTATTTGGTTCTCAGAGTTCTCCAGCAGCTGGCTCATGACGAGGGTGGTGCATATCCGGAAGCGGCAATGATCCTACGTCATCAGATGTATGTCGACGATGCATTCGGCGGAGGTGACGACGTGGGGTCTGCTCTACGCTGCAGGGATCAGCTCATCATTTGGGAGGCTTGGACTCGCTGGCTAACTCTGAAATTGCGTTCAAAGTCGAGGAGAGTGTATCTGCGCTGGGACTTTTATGGCAGCCAAGGGACGACGTCTTTGGTTTTAGAATGGAATGGGCATCAGCTGGATTGGAGCTGACCAAAAGAGGAATTCTTTATGATATTTCACGATTATTTAATCCTATGGGTTGGCTGGCCCCTGTATTNTTGCGCGACATCCAGGCTGCTATTGTACGATTGAGGGAATAAGTAAATATAGTTTGTTGTTAGTATTGTCATTGGAACAAAATTCTCCCCCCTTAGCGGCGGCTAGATCGCGGCTTCGACGGCACTTTTAGAATTGAATGGGCATCAGCTGGATTGGAGCTGACCAAAAGAGGAATTCTTTCAGATATTTCACGATTATTTGATCCTATGGGTTGGCTGGCCCCTGTATTGATTACAGCGAAAATTGTGTTACAGGATGTTTGGCTTTCAGGGGTCGATTGGGACGATCGCGTGCCTGGAGAGCTGTGTAAGAAATGGTCTGGTTTTCGATCGTTGCTCGGAGATCTTACTAAGATCAAAATACAGAGGTGGATTGAAGGGGCCGAAACAAATGGATGGACTTGGAATGGCTTTGCAGACGCTTCCAAGCGCACATGTGCAGCAGCAATAAATGCTGTTACCCAGATGCTCGTCTACTTTATTAATAGCAAAGACAAAGATTGCACCAGTCAAGGTGCAATCACTTCCTAGGCTTGAATTATGTGGTGCTCATCTGCTGGGTCGCTTAATTGGAGGTACCCTGGCTCGGTTGAGAAGACCGCCGGACGAAATTCACTTATGGACAGATTCAAGGGTGGTTTCGGATTGGCTGGCCTCGCACCCATCTCGCTGGCAGAAATTTGTTGCGAACCGTGTTAGCGAGATAGTATCATCGCTTCCCTAGGCACAATAGCATCACGTCCGTTCTGCTCAGAATCCTGCAAACTGCGCTACTCGAGGAGTCATGCCAGCTCAGCTCTTAACGCATGATCTCTGGTGGAGGGGACCTGCTTGGTTGATTCTATCAAGTTCAGAATGGCCAATGCTCGACGTCGGTGATCGTGCGGAATCGTTATTGGTGGAGCAGAGAGAGGCTGAAGTTGCTGTATGTGTGGCGCACTCCGACGAGGGGTTGAATGTGGTAACCAAGCTTGAGAAATATTCAAGTTTCTCACGAATACTTAGAATTTTGGGGTATTGTGGACGTTGGTTACATGCCAGGGGGAAAAGAGGCCTTGGTAAGCTGACAGCTGGAGAGTATACTTGGGCTCGTCTTGCTTGTTATCGCGCAATTCAATCGTACTGGTTTGCTAATGAGAAAAAAATTTTGTTGCGGAATCAGGTGCTTCCGAGATCGTCACCCTTGGCACGTCTGACACCCTTCGTATGTCATCAGGGCCTTATTAGAGTCGGGGGCAGGCTCCAGGAATCGTCACTATCATTTCAAGAGAAGCATCCAGTGATCTTGCCAGGCAGAAGTTTGTTAGTGAGACGACTCATCGAAGAGGTCCACGCTCTTACACTTCATGGGGGCACTCAACTGATGTTGTCTCATATTGGCCGTTCGCTGTGGATAATTCAGGGTCGACGGGTGGTATCCGGCGTTTTTCATCGCTGTGTGAGGTGTCTGCGGTTTTCTCAGCAACGCACTCAGCAGCAGATGGCCCCTTTGCCAGCAATACGACTGGAGCCGCAGCGTCCTTTTGCATCTGCAGGCGTAGATTACGCGGGCCCTGTACCGGTGTTATTTTCGAGAGGTCGAGGAGCAAAAGCTACAAAGGGCTATATCGCAATTTTTGTTTGTCTTGTGACTAGAGCAGTCCACATCGAGATTGTGTCGGATCTATCAACGGGGGCATTTTTGGCAGCCTATTCAAGGTTCGTGGCTCGTAGAGGATGCTGTTCTGTGATCTACTCCGACAACGCAACGAATTTCCGAGGGGCGGCGGTGGAGCTCAATAGAATGTTTTCAGTCTCTTCAAAGTTTATCGGAGAAGTCGCAAGTCATCTGGTACTGAAAGGCACGTCATGGAAATTCATCCCTCCCCGCGCCCCGCATTTCGGAGGCTTGTGGGAAGCAGCAGTGCGCAGCTTCAAATTTTATCTTCGCCGTGCAATGGGAAGCGCCACTTTGACCTTCGAGGAGCTATCAACGCTTGCAGCTCGTGTAGAGGCGTGATTAAATTCACGTCCTCTCTGTACTCTTAGTGAAGACGCTTTGGATCATCTGGCGTTGACTCCTAGACATTTTTTGGTCGGATCTGCCTTGCTGTCGTATCCTGAGCCGTACGATGAGTCACATTGTTCCACTAGTTTGAATCATCGCTGAAAGCAGGTTGTTAATATCCGAAACTCATTTTGGTCTCGTTGGCGAAAAGAGGTGTTGAATCAGCTTCAACAGCGCAATAAGTGGCTTAAGCAGGCTCCAAACATCGAACAGGGGGACGTCGTATTGGTTAAGGACGAGCTTGCTCCACCAGCTCAGTGGCCATTGGCACGAGTACTGCAGGTTCATCCAGGAAAAGATGGTTTGGTACGAGTGGTTACCTTAAAGACATCAAAATCGGTTTTCCTACGCCCCGTGGTCAAGCTTATTCGATTACCTACCGAGTCGCAGGCTGAAGAATGTTTAAGTAAAATTAAATCAGGACAAGAAAAGTGAGGGTGAAGTGAATTGATGGAATAGGCATTATGGACTATAAAATCGAAAACTGTAGTGATTCATGGACTGTGAGTGTTGGATTTATTGTTATGTTGTATATGGACCTATTTAGCATAGATAATTATATGATTAGATTTTGATTTAAAATTTTAGTTAAGTGAAAAATGAAAATGCATTGTTTGAATATTGTTCGTTTCGATTGTAATTGCGGCTCAGAGCTACTACCTGTTTGAATT
>NW_019379607.1:287538-304143 GCF_000648655.2 Copidosoma floridanum | reverse complement strand
AAAGGCGAAGCTGCAGGATACATTTAATAGAGCACTAAGTATGAGTGACCCCAAATTAATATATATATATATGTATGCTTGTTGAGTGTTTGTATGATGTGTAAACACAGATACAGCCAGTACACGTTGTTTGAAAGCGTATGGACCAAGGTAAGTACACCATCAGGTATAAATGTTGTTGTAAGACACTTTTCTAAAGTGCATTGCCATCCCTGTATACAGGTAGTAGTAGTAAGCCGACTAAAAAGGCACATAGTGGCATTTATGTTTCCTAGGCCAGAAATAAAAGTGGAATTGTCTTTTATTACCTCCGAAGGACCTTCATCCTGACGTTGATTTCAAGATTCGTATATCCGCTCTGATTAGACGTACAAAAATTTGATTTTGAGTTAATTTTAATTATTAGTTAGTAAGTTTTTTACTTTGTGCATTTAAGTCTGCGTGACAAAAGGCAAAACAAGAAGAGCTAGCTTTTAAGTTAAACTTTTTCATAGATACGTTAGAGTTATTCGTTGTTTCTGGACTCTGTTAGAGTGAAAAACACTTTCGCACAGGTATATGTTTCTGATACGAAGTCACCTAGTGATGTCGTTACTGTTGCTCAATTATCTTTATGTCTGTGCCCACATCGGATAACATCAGAATAATGGACTCACAAAAAAATGAGACAAAATATACATTGATACTTGTTAGCTGAAACGAGCAAATGGTTATCATTTGTAACAAATACACTACTGTTAAAGCTAGACTGTGGTTTCAATGGTTAAATTTATTTTTATTTTATAGTATTTCTCATTCAGTGTATCTTAATACTACGAGATAAAAAAATCGTTTGTCGATCAGTTAATACTGATGGCTTTATGTCGTATCCCTTATGCAGATAAATGAATTAATCAAACCATTCAAACTTCATTTTAGGTTTTTCTCCAAATTACTAAGGGTAATATGATTTATGATTCTTAAAAAAAAATTAATAAATAAATAAATGTTAAGTCCGTACGCATTTTGTTGTAACAGTGAGCTAATAACTTAAGAAATCGTAACATGAAATGTCATGTAGCTACAAAAAAATTTTGTAAAGCAAAATAAATATAAAGTGAACTGCTAATGCTTATCAAACTTTTAACACTGTCTTTTGAGCATTAGAAAGTTATCGTTCAATTTTATGCTTGATAGATTTTGTTGATAAATACGTCCGCAGATAGAAATTTGAGGCTAAATCCCACACCACAAAGTGTTAAATTTTGTCAGCCACTTCGATTGCCATAGAAAAAAAAATGAAGAGACGATTACCGATGAATTTCAAAGATTAGAAAACAAAATTGAGAATCTTCAAACACACTTGTTTACTCTGTTGAACAAGAAAAAGGTTGCAGCAAAAATCGAAGTATTTTTGACAATGTTTGATAGAAAATGCCTTTATGCGATCGTTGCAAATCCATCAACAAGTAGATGTCCCATTTGTTTGTGCTCGAGTCACCAGTTTGGAGATAGAACAAATAAGGTTTTATCAAAGACCGTAGCATTGGAGTACGGAATTGGCTTGCTGCATTGTAAGATCAAGTATTTTGAATATTTAGTACATACAGCCTAAAGAATTACGATCGCACCACCTACGAAAGATGTTAGATCCTCTAAGAAAGGTTTGTATAATTGTACAGTATATATTGTCAGAATCAACATTTTGAGTGCATAGAATGGTTGTTTAAAAAGAAACATATTCGGTGTGAGATTAAAAAAATATTTTATTAAAATCCAATTTAGTACAACTACCCAAAGNTAGCTGTTTGACGTGAATAAATTTTAGAAATTTTTTTTTTCTATTATACATGCAGTTGAAGCATTGGTAAAACAGATGGTTATTTACGAAATGTACCATTTTATTTTTTTTATTTTCGATTTTCCCTGTATTGATTTAATCTGTTTGGATGTACTGAGTGAATATTCTGTGTACAAAAAAATAATATCTACTTTTTTCGTAGAAAATAGTAATTCTTTGTGATTAAAACAATACACTTAAATTGAGATTTGAAATTGGGTTCTCTTGAAACCTTCAGTGGTTATTATCTCGGTGTGAGATTAAAAAAATATTTTATTAAAACTCAATTTAGAACAACTACCTAAATCCTTTCCTAATAGCAGACATATAATATTTTATAAAAAGTTTTTTTCATTAAAAAAACTGAACGGTTTTCAAGGTAAGCCTTTAGGTATAAATGTACTATCGGATTAATAAAAGAAACCATTTTAAACATAAGTTTGTTGTTACAACGGTCATTGTTTACTACTCTAAAATTTGCTGTTTAAATTAAAATGAGGATAAGAAAATTGTTCCATATAGTTATGGCTTATAACAAATGTACATGGATTGGATATTAGTGAAAACACCTTTTGTAAGTCAAATTGTAGTTTTTTATCTGAAATGATAAAATGAGATGTCCTGCCATGGTGTATTATAATTATTAAATCTATTTTTCCTCTGTGCCATCAGAAATGCAAAAATCAAACTTCAATCATCAAAGTATACTATGAAAATTTGTATACTCATTTTCGTTTTCGTGAATTGACTAGGAAATACATAAAACTAATAACATTCCGTTATTCTACTCAGCTATAATCGCAATAAGATATTAAAGAATAATTTCGGTAAATTATTGTATGGCTGGCTTAGAATCGTTTCCAGTATTACTATGGAATATTTAAATAGCATACGTACGTACATAGAAAAAAAAAGATAAATAATCTCATTAATATAAATTTCTGTATCATAATAATTGCTTTTTTGTACAAGAATTTTGATAAAGAAAAAAGGTGATTCAAGAACGAATATACAAACGCTTTGGTGTTCACGTTGATCGAGTAAAGCAAGGTTCTGGAAATACTAATACTAGGAATTCAACACGAACATGTTTCGATGACCCGAAGAGTTTCAAAAAGTCACTAAAGATAGACGAACAATGAGTTAAAAATATAACAGTAATTTGATCGTTGTTTGGTTCGAAAAATGAAGTGGATCTAGAGAAGTTAAATAAGTTGTGCCAAGATACGCACAAATTACACAACGATAAATATGAATGGGTTTGTATGAGCCCAAGTGTTCATTAGTTAATAATGCACGGTTGTAAAGTTGCAAAAAAATCACCTTTGCCATTACTTTATTTTTTTGAAGAGGCCAAGGAAGGATGGCACAAAAGTTATCGAAAAAACTTTATATTACACGCTCGATAGAATAGCTGGAAGGCGAAGCTACAGGATACATTAAATAGAGCACTAAGTATGAGTGACCCCAAATTATCTTTGTACTACATAAATGATCGTATCAAGCAGCATAAGACCAAACAATTGAGCAAAGATGCTGAGAATTACTTGTAAAATAAGTAAGTATGGCTGAAAAATACCCTTTTTTATTATTATCATGACATCAACAAATTTATATACACAGACAGTTTTTGAGAAGTTGCTTTAATAATTTATTTTTCTACTAAAATTTATTGAACAATACATAATCGCCTACAAAAGCATCGTCATTAGTATCTAAAACAATATTTATAATTTGAATTAAGTTTATCTTGCCCAAATGCAACTACATCGAAAAACATCTTTTTTTTATATCGCTTTTTATATTTTATATTTTTTATATTGCTTAAATTTAGCCAACAGACATTATGGTTAATCTGTCACCACATTCAATGAGACAGCTCTTGCAATTTGTTATAAGAGACACAAGTGATTGAAGTATCAAATAGGATTGAAAAAACATGCTTTAAATAGAAAAATAGGAACAAAATGTATTTTTGTAAATTTTTCTTCCAGATGTGTAATGAATTATAAGTTTGTGAATATCGCTGAAGAGGAAAGAAAGGGTAAGGGCGTTTCTGACGCAAGCGTGGATAAAGATAGTAGTTGATTTCAGTCCAAAACTGATTCTGTTAGCAATAATGAAGAATAATCCGAAAAATATGTTCAATATTGTTTTACAAGTAAATAAAGTATAATACATATAGCTGTGTACTTTAAAAACCGACTTATGTAAGATTTCAGCATTTCGTTATTTAACACGTTTCATCCTATAATTTTAAGACTTAAAAAGCTAATTCTTCATTAGTATCACTTACTTGGCTGATCTATTTACAAAAAGGTCATACAAAAAAAGTTTGTACCATGAAAACTTTTTGATAGAATAATATATTGTTTTGACTTCCATTAGAATTATAACTTGAACAACTCTTAAACTGTTTAGAAAAATAAGACTTTATTTACTTTTTGTCAAATTATAAAAAAAACTACTTGAATCTTTTATTTCTTGACCATTTTCCAGTGTCGTTGGTACGTATACTGTAAGCATCTCTTTGTTGAACACGTTTCATCTAATAATTTTAAGACTTAAAAAGCTAATTGTTCACTAGTATCACTTATTTGGCTGATCTATTTATAAAAAGAAATTCATACCAAAAAATTTTGTATCATAAAAACTTTCTAATAGAATAATTCATTTTTCTGACTTCCATCAGAGATATAACTTTAACAACTTTTAAACTGTTTAGAAAAATGAGACCTAATTTACTTTTTGTCAAATTATAAAAAAAACTACTTGAATTTTTAATTTTCAGACCATTTGCCAGTGCAGTTGTACGTAAACAAGAATCGAANTTCCTTATGTCTTTGTTTCATAATAAATTTTGCATATTATGTAATAATATAGATCAATGGCTAACTTAGCCTAACTAATAAGTTTTTGCTCCTGATTCTTCAGAATCATAAAAATAATATTTAAATAAGAAAAAAATGTGCTCTCTAATATCAATGTGAAGAATTGTTTGTACCCCGTCAATATATTTTAAATACTCTAAACCTAATTTCGAGATATTTACGTTGACTTCACATAGATAACCAAAGGAAACTTTTTAAATTATATTTTTAATATTTGTCAATGGAAGCTATACTTAAAATTTGCAAATAATTGTTTGAATCATTTGCACTCGTTGAGAGTAAAACTAACGTAAGCGGGTAAAAACTATCATTTAAAAATATTTTAATATGGAATTAGAATAATTATTTGCAAAATAACATATGCTTAGTTCAATTATATAAGTGATTAATTTTTCATACCATTCCCTCAATTTTAGCCCATTCAAGGATTGTTAAAACTTCTTACGACATACTTTCATTTAAAATTGTTCGTACTATGACGCACTTTCAGTCTACTTACAAAATTTTTATAAATTTTTAACGATTACAGTAAATAACGTAATTTTTTAATGAAATATTTCGAACTTTGTCAACTCTAAAGATTCTTTTGCCCCCACGTTATTCTACTCAGCTATAATCGCAATAAGATATTAAAGAATAATTTCGGTAAATTATTGTATGGCTGGCTTAGAATCGTTTCCAGTATTACTATGGAATATTTAAATAGCATACGTACGTACATAGAAAAAAAAAGATAAATAATCTCATTAATATAAATTTCTGTATCATAATAATTGCTTTTTTGTACAAGAATTTTGATAAAGAAAAAAGGTGATTCAAGAACGAATATACAAACGCTTTGGTGTTCACGTTGATCGAGTAAAGCAAGGTTCTGGAAATACTAATACTAGGAATTCAACACGAACATGTTTCGATGACCCGAAGAGTTTCAAAAAGTCACTAAAGATAGACGAACAATGAGTTAAAAATATAACAGTAATTTGATCGTTGTTTGGTTCGAAAAATGAAGTGGATCTAGAGAAGTTAAATAAGTTGTGCCAAGATACGCACAAATTACACAACGATAAATANCATGAAATTCAAATAAATTTGTTAAAAAAAAAAAAAAAAATTAAGATTCGTTAATTCGTCTTGGAGATACTTTATTTCCGGAAAAAGAAACCCAATTCCTCCCATTTTGCGGCGGAACACCAGAAGACGTGTCTAGCTAGAGCACAACATGCTTCAAAGCTTTATAGCTTTGTGGCTGTTCAACCGCTTGGCTTGGTGTGGTCAGAGAATTTTCTACTTTAAATGCAAGTCAAGGATGACAGCCCTGAAGAGTATAGGCAGCCACAATGGCTTTCTTCTTAGTGGCCATCCCAAGCGTATACCCTACAGAGAAGGCATTATTCAGGCCTACTCTTCTAACTAACGATAAGTGGTAGGTTATCCGGGAAACAACCCGAAGATAAGATATTCTTTTGTCAGCGCCGTACCTCCTGCCATTATGGTCTCCATACACAGAGACTTCAAAGGCAAAAGTCAATCTATTTGCATCTAGCTTTCCATCTTCAAGACTGATGATAAGGAACAGCTAGATGCTTCACCACTGGCCCTCACTTTAACTATTGGTTTTCACCACTTAACTTTTAATCCCATCGATTCTTTTAAGTGTCACCTAAATTTAAACTATCTTGTCAACAAATACATTTTCACCACCATTTCCAAAAACGATTTGTCGACTATAAGACTGTATAAAGGCAGCAACTACTACACTAAGTCAGTCATTTACTGGCAGACATCTTGAGCGGAGTTGTTCGTCGCAAGGCTGGGAAACCAGGAATCACCGATCCTCTTTAAGGTTTACGCTGGGAGAGGTTCTAAGTGGTTAGGCCAGATACTCATGAAGTTGATTTTAAAATTATCTGCAAGAAAAATAGTTGATATCAGAGTTTTTGAACCTTGGACTAATGAAATTTTTTCCCATTAAACTAGTAAATTAAAGCATATCTGAATAGTTGAGTCATTTAATTAGTTGAGCAGGCCACATTATCTTAATGGAGATAATGATTGAAATTGATCGAAAAAATTTAGGAAGATATAAGTTCTAGAATGTTCAATCACTGCAATGTAAAAGATAAAAAACTCTTTTTTAACTTCGAATATTAGTGTTATTGTGATTTTAATATTGTTGTAACGCGTTATCAGTAAGCATTGCTCAAAAATATGTATGTCAACTTTTACATCAAATACTATGACTTAAAGTGCATACCCTTATTAGACAAACATAACTTTTCTCATCGAATTGTTTTAATTATCCTTGATTGTCCCAAACAAAATAAGTCATTCTGAAACGCTTTCTAAAATGTACGACTAGAATTCCACTTGCATAACAGTTTTCCTTCTAATACATAGGCTTATTGCTTTAGTTTACAGGACCGTACAGTTCAGTACAGTTAAAGAAGTAGGAATATCAAGAGACTCATGTTAAGCTGTATTAAGCGAATTCATGGCTTTGCTAGTGTCAATTTATTTTTTGCCACTATGGATAAAGATCAGAGCAACAATTAAAGTAAAAAAGAAGCAGAAAATTAGCTACAACAAGAACGGTGGAAAAGAACAATTAAGAAGAACGAGAAAAAATATGTCAAGGTCAAAGAAACAAAATATAAGGTAAAATTACATAGTAAAGAGTGTAAAAACTTAAAAAAACTTTATTTTTTAACAAGACCTTGATCAATACATCGCGCAATCCAAATAAAAATAATTTTGCAATGATTGCTAAGTATTAAAAGAATTATACTAACGACAATGGTGGTAGTGATAAAAACAAACCATCTTGGATGGAAAACTTTGTCGACAAGTATTTAGGTAACAAAGGGTCTTGTCCTAGAAATAAATTTTATAAAAATATTAGAAATTAATATTACTTATTATGATTGTTGTAAATAGAGAGTTTTCGGATATGCAAGGTGTTCAGAATCTAGTCAATGATTATGTGCTTTAAGAATGAGCTACTCTTCTGCTTAGTATTATCGATGCACAAGTACAAGTATTTTTTTAAGCACTTTTCATCTGGCAACAATTGTCACGAAAGTATAAGCATGAAAATTCATACTTTAAACTTTGTTATCACGATCTAACCTGAGACTAGGAAGGAATTGAGTGTACGGAGACAGGAAATTACTTATGGAAGAAATGGAAAATGCTGTAAAGATACAAGTTATTACAGATCTAAGACATATGTGGCTCAAAAAATTCGGCTTATTAGTCACTAATATAACAGATTATTCACTTTTTAAACTTGTTGAATTACTTACTAGCTGTATTCATTACAGCAAAGCCTATAGATACATGCGTGTTCTTTATGATGCTAAGTAAATAAAAAAGTCTTACTTAAATATGGAATAGAATGATGCTCATAACGTTGACAATAATCACAATAAACTGCTATGAAAATGTTTCATACTTTAAAAATAAAAGGTTAAGAAAAATTATCATGCAAATAATGCATGTTTTGAGACTCTAATCTTCTAAATGTACAGTTTTTGATTACAAATAAACTAAATGAATCAAGTGGTGTACAAATGCTTACAATTATTTTTCTACTATTTCACATTCTACATAATCATGCAACGTGTTTGCTTACACAAAAATTTATTATGTATGCCCATTGAATGCACAAGCTAAGTAAGATTTCCTATACTCAACCAGTATGAGCATACCAGCAGTACAGAAAATTTATACACATTACATCATGGAAGATTTAAGCAGAGCTACAAGTGGCACTTACAAACTTAAGCCACACATGCAGCAGCTCATTAGGTGAGAGCAGCAGCAGTTTAGGGTACTTGGATAGCAGTCAAAGATACTTGGACCATTAGGGTGATCAACGCGCAGAGAAGCGCACAGTGGTATACTCCGATAGGCTGACACTGCTCTCCGTTCCAGGCCGGTCACCACCGTAAGGGGTTCTCAGCCACTTGCTAGTACTAAGGGAATCGAAAGAACTACCACCTGCGCTCAGCAAAACACGCCAGGGGTCTAACTTGGAAAAATTTACGTGCCTGTTGGTCGTGTCCAGCACATCGCCAATGCCGCTCGAAGGTAAATTTTATCGAGTATCATGGGTGTTGCGCATTGAACCGGGACGAACGCTTCTGTCACGATCATCAACTGTCCCGACTCTTGATCAGTCATTCCAGAGCCAACCGTTCGGTGGCAGTTTTGACGATGATCGAGTCCACGGGGACCGCGAGGAGGCGCGCTCGCGAGCTCCCGCCTGGAACGACACGGTTAGCATGTGATACGGGCAGGGACACAACTCCCTGGCGGTTGGACCCTTAGGCCGCACACACCCAGCTTTCGAAGTTTTGTATTTGCTACCGTCCTGGCTTATTCTACAGATTCTGTAAGTCTTACAACATTTTTACAGTGTTCTGACAAAGCCAGAAAAATTTCAGGATCTGATACAAAGAACTCGTTGTTCCTTGGCCATGTCCTTTGCCCCATCATGTCCATGAACCGCTTGCGGCTTTCAATAGTTCTTGGACATTTTGAGAATCGATGCTCCATGGTATCCACGGCGTCACAAGTGCAGAGGTCATCGTCCTTTAAGTTAAACCTGTGGAGGTTTGCGTTAAAATTTCCATGACCCGTTAACACCTGAACGCATGCGTGGTCTTGTTCAAACCATTTTGAGTTAATTCTTATTCTGACGTTGCTTATAAAAGAGTAAGTTACTCTTCCATTTGCTGAGCTATCCCACCTTCTTTGCCATATGTCCAGGGCCTCCTCCCTGATTTGCTTCTCACTCACGTTCTCGGCCTCCATATTCATGAGGTTGCCAAAGGAAATGGTATTTCCTTTCCTCAAGTTATATAGGGCGATTCTGTTTTCAAGAATGAGGTCAATCGGAAGGGTGCCCGTGAGTACACACAGCGAATCCGTTGATGTTGTTCGATAAGCGTGGGTTGCAGCAACTAGAGTCGTGTGTTATGCGCTTTCTAGCTTGCGGATGTCATTCACCGTGCACTTATCTGCCCACGCCGCAGCCGCGTACGCGACTGTTGGCGCAAAGACGGCTTGGTGAATTCGCAAGTTCGTGGCGAACTTAAGGCCCCACGTGCTTTTAGCGAGTCTTCTTAATTTCTGGAAGAGAGGCGTCACTTTGTTTCTTAGGTATGAGCAGTGGATTCCAAAGCTCATGTCCTGATCAATCATGATGCCCAGATACTTGACAGACTTTCTTACTTCCAAACTTTTTCCCTTTATCTTGATTATCGGCGTTCGCAGCAGCGGTCTAGCCTTTTTCTTTCTAGATCTCCGGGGTCTGTCAGGCCTGGGTTTCTCTTTCCGATCAGCTTTCCCAAATTCATTTATCTTGAGCAAAATGCCTTCAGTTTTGTTTTCTGAGATCTCGAGATTGATCTTGTCACTCCACCCGAGAACCTCGTCGACAACTTCCTGGCCTTTTGACTCAATTTCTTTTCGCGAGTTTCCGCCTATGACAATTATTAGATCATCTGCGTAGGCTAGAAATTCTACGTTGGGCTTAGCCTCCAAGGTTTCAAGCAGCGAATTGGAAGCCAAGTTCCAAAAGCTCGTCCGAGGATTGAATCTTGAGGGCAACCCTTCACTGCTACCTTAGAGGCAGTCTGACCAGTCCATTCAAGATTGACTTGCCAGTTTTCAAGGTAACTCTCTATGAGCATGTAAATGTTCTTTGAGCATCCTCTCATTTTTAATGCTGAGAGGATTGCCGAGTGCTGCACGTTGTCAAAAGCACCCTTGATATCAAACAAAATCCCAAACGTGTACCGACTGTCCGAATCATTCACCAGACGTCTGAGTTCCACGATGGCGTCTTCTGTTGATTTTCGAGGTGTAAAGCCATATTGATGAGGCGAGATACCTTCGGAGTTTAGTATATCACGATTAAGCCTGTTGACTATAAGCTTTTCCAAAAGCTTGCCATTCACGGGGAGAAGATTAATTAGGCGATATGAACTATGACGGAGTCATTTTTCTCTGACCTATAGCATTAAGCGCCGAAACGCGTCATCAAGGTGGAATCTATTTTCATTATAAGAAGCTAATAAAAGTCCGGGTCTGTGTGTTTCATGTTCTACGTGAGAGTAATCGGATGCAAGGAGTAGCGCCAAGGAGAGAAGAGGAGACATAGCGCCGAAGAAGAGCCCAAGACTGTGTAGTTCTGCGTATTAAAAAATATTTGTAATTACCGCGCCAATGTCATAATCCAGTACTTCTTTATCGACGAAGATTGTATGTATTCAGAGTATGTATTGTAAATTGCGTCGCGTTCGAGTGCGTATGAATAATGTCCTGGCGGTAAGAATCAGAAGTATGTATGTAGATATAGTGTGGTAATGCGCGAGGCTGCACTAATTGGTGGGCCTAACGACACTCTTGTAGTAGCCTTCGAGCGAACCAGAGCTTCCCGAGTTTTCGCGTTTCCGGTAGCACGGATCGAGAGAGAGAGAATCGAGAGAGAGAGAGAGAAGGAGAAGAGCGGATTTCAGTTCCCAAGCCAGCCGGAAACGACCTTGCGACCGACGACCAAGGAGACGCGGACCATCGCCACCCCCAGCTGTCATCTGCGAGACCAGGGCATCGACAGGCCAAGAGCTGATTTGACCCGGAACATGGTGAACCCGGAGGTAAGGGTAAAGTAGAGGGTGCAAGCGTGTGTGTGTCCTTACGTGTGTGTTGGGGGATCGAGTAGTGCGGGACTCCCCCAGGTTGCGTGGCGTGCGAGAACAAGAGAGTCCGGGGGAAAGCGTGATTGTCGCGGATTAGTGCGATAGCGCCGGATTGCGCCGAGATTCGGGCCTAAAAGCCCACGTGTAAAAGTTCGCCAAAAATAAAGTGAAGTGTTCTTGAAATCATTAACTCGTTGTGGTCGTGCATGTGTTTTTTTTCCTCCTTCAGATTTTACAGGTCGCGCCTCGTTTCTCCTTGGGAGAATAGTCCGATCCCGACGGACTACCGCCGGCAGGACCTCCTCAGAGACGAGTCTCCTGGGCCAAGCAGCGGACATCGTGAGCGTGGGGACAGGGGTTGTTTTTCGCGTTTCAGGATACGGCGGACTTTGGCGATTGTTGGCGATAGAGTCTTTGGGCGTTGTCTCGGGACCGCCCTGGCTGCGACACTCTATAGTGTCTCAAGGCGCGAAAGTGCAACGTCACAGAACGCGGGTCCGACAGATCTTTATCAAAGCTTTTTAGCAAAATCGTAAGCGTACCCTTTTTCCATACTTGTTGAAAGTATTCTTTTTTCAAGCAGGCATTCATTAGGCCCAGGAACTGCACCTAGAGAAGCTTTGCTGCGTGTTCAACAACCTGCGCCTCCAGGAGGTCAGCTCCCGGTGCTTTGCCATTCTTTAACCCTTTTGAAGCAAGTTTTAGCTCGTAAGCAGAAAAGATTTGGGCCTCCTCCGTGTCCGGGGGGGCTTTCATCTCTCTTCTCATGTGACTTAACTCTGGAGAGTCATCGGTTTCGTCATCGTCCGGGACATGAGTGTTCAACAGGGTATCAGCTGTTTCGACCATTGTCATGGTGTAATTTTTATCGGTCATTAGGGCACTAAAAGCTGTTCGAGGAGATTTTTTATTTGTCAGAGATTTGTAAACGCGGCCGAAAATGTCTTCGTTGCCGACTGTCCTCACGAAACCTCTTTAACTTTCATACTTTGCACGGTGTATCATTCTTTTATATTCTTTTATTAGTTCTCTGTACTTATTTACCAACTCTTGATCGTGGCGGTATCGCTTGAGCAACCAAGGCGTTTTATTTAGCTTATTTTTAGCGGCCTCTCATTCCTCACTCCACCACGGACTCCGGCTTCTCCAACGACCCTTTTTGGATATTGCTAAATCGCATGCGTCTATCATGACGTTGTTTCTTTCTTGAGCGTAGTATTCTATTTCATCGGTGTCCTTGAGTTCGAGAATATCGAGTCTCTCTGTTGAGAGTCTCTTCAATTTATTTTCGAATTTTTCCCAGTCAGCTTTGTCAAGGTTATACCTTGATTTGGCAGGGGGAGTTTCGCTTTCGACTTGTTGAACCTCGAAGTTGAAGGAGATTGATTTGTGCTCACTGGTTGTCCACTGGTACTGCACTTCCCAATTAAAGATCCTGTGGCTCATCGACAAGTTTGTCAAGGTAACGTCGATCTAAGATTTGCGCCCCTTCGACTCATATGTCGATGGTTCAGTGACCTTGTTTTGAGTGGCAAGCCCGTGGGTGGCTATCACTTTTTAGAAAGCTTCGCCGTACACATTGGTGCCTCTGGGGCTCCAGAGTGATGACTCAGCATTTGAATTAGTGCCTATTATAACTCGCTGCTCACTTAGCTTTTCAAGCACCATTTCCAAATGGATTAAGTGCGACTCCCTGTCTTCGTTGAACTTAAAGTAGCAACTCACGACGTAAAATGAGAGTCCGGGAGCGGTAATTTCCACAACTACATAGTATTGATTACTAAGCTGCGGAATATATAGTGCACTGTTGTAAGGGTTCGTTACAACAACGGCAGCCCAAGGCTGCGCGGAACGAGTAGCCATAATCATGTTAGTGCCGAGCCCAGTACATTTCCAAGAGTCGCCCAGTTTCCTCTTGGCCGGTTCTTGGAGAAGTAGCACTTCTAATCTTTTGGTAGAGATCAGGTGGCTTATCTCCCCCGTGACCTTATTTGATCGTCCTACGTTAAGTTGAAGGAAGTTGACCTTTAAAAGTCGACCGGACTCGAAGATATTTTATTTCAACGGATTACGGCAGCTTTTAACTAGTTTTATGCTTTCAATTCTTTTATTTTCAAAACTCCGGGGCGACGACGTGGGCAGATGAGTTTTATCACATCTACTCAGAAGTATATATGCTTTCTTGAAGTTGCTTTCTATGAGCATTTTCGACTGTTCGGTACCCTCTACCCGCCAATCATCACCACTTTCGAGAGTAGTCGATGTACCGGGAGTTTGAGAGGGCGTCTAAGGGCTGCTCTTTGCCCGCGCATTGCTTTCAAATTTTTGTCGCTTGGGGTGATCAAGGTCCCCTTGCAACTTTGTGCTTTCAACTATGGCTTTTCTTTTGCCGCTTATACAACTTTTTTTTTTCACTCCTCTTTCTTTCGCTTTCATCATTTACTTTGGTGTGTCATCCATTTCTTGCTCCATCCGGACACCGTAGCATCCATGGATAGATACTTTAATTTGTACATATATTTATATGAGAATTGTTTTCTTGAACTAACGACCCGGGCTCCCAGCGGGCCATTCAATCTCTCACCATTTGAGCAGCTTAGATTTCTGAAAAGTTTACAGAGTCTTTACCTTGCAGCCGGGCAGTGAAACCAAGCCCCGGGTCTCCATCGATGCAACGTTCCTGCACTCACGCCCTAGTGCAAGTCGTTGAAGCATAAAGTTCCATTACCGTATTCAGAGAAGATGGCGCTCGTCTCCCCTGGCTCGGGATCACTCGGGCTTGCCACACCCGTGCCGTCATTTTTCAATGTCGGCCCCCTGAGGATTCTGAAGCGAGGACGCTTGTTCCCAAGCCAGCTCGTTCAGGGGTAACCACTTCACTTTGCCTTTAGTCAATCAGTTCTTTGAACTTTATTTCAACTTGGTAAAGCTATTTCTGATTTTTCCGCCATTGCGATTCCCTTTACTATTGACAGTCGCGGCGTTACCATTCAGCGTCGCGCGAAGACATCAGGTTAGGCACTTACCAAAGCTACAACGTAGAACACGCTTTGCAGCGGTTTCGCTAAATGATACTTGGACCACTCAAGTGTAGTTGTTACAGCTCAGAACTGCTTAGGCAAAGTCACTATGGGTTGGGAGCAAAGAGGAGCAAGTGAGATATAAGCGCCGGGTAGTTGTAGCTCAGCTAAGCCAGAACTACCACTCCTTATCTACTTGTCTTCCTATGAGCATTGAGGCAAATAACGCCCACCCTCCACTAAATTAAATTGTTATAATTAAAGAGTAGCACATTCATCATTCATTAAATTTTCAGATTTCATGTATAACAGTGTATCACCAGAACATTCACCAACTAGCGTAAGTAAATCGTTGAGAAAATCTTCTATTCTACTTTGCTTTGCTACTTCCTTTAGATCTTAATAATGTAGAGAGTGCATTCTTAGAATTGGAGTCAGATGAAAAGGAATTCAGAGAAGTTGATTTTATTTCTTGGGATGAGGCTTTAATGATTAAAAGAAAAGCATTGCGAATAGTGGACAGAACGTTAAGAGATTTATAATANGGAGTAGATTTATCGATAGATCGTGACGAGCAAAATCTTAGCGCCCGGAACCCGAATTTTACACGCGTCGCGACGACGCAGACGTCGGAGTTCGTTCCGCCGATGTGCCCCGTGACAGTACCTGCTACCGTGACAACCACGACGGTGTACACGTCCCCAGTCATGGTGGCCTCCGTCACGCCTCAGCGACGGATTTTTGCGCTTCAGGGTCAAGCGAACATGCGCTTCGTGGGAACGTTGCCTCCCAGTGGTACCGGTAAAATCGATTTGGGAGTTTTCGATGTGTTCGATCGAATCAGGAAGATGCAGGCCGTCGGAGTAGGGGCCCTCTGCAGCGCCGCCGGGGAAACTAGCCTAGGAGCCACGGGTGGACGAAGAGATACTGCCGCCAACCGGGGGGGGTCTCCACTAGTGGACTTGAAAGCACCGGCGTTATTGTTTCCTCTGTTGCCTCGGACCCGCGCCTCGGAACTGGATGCCCCGCACGACCGTAAGCAAGGCATGCTTGCGCCACGTCTAGCGTCTGGCGAGGAGAGTCGGCAGTTCTATCAAAACGCGACCGAATGGGTTAACAAGTCTCCGGGTCCGGGAGACACCACGATGCAGGAATGTGCCAAGTGACCAGCGCCTCGAGGAAACGTATGCGCAAGCGACGGCCGAGTTACGAGGACTCAATCCGTGTCGGGAAGAATCGGGTAGCGAGACTGAGACCTTCCGGCTGCCATCGAGAAAGCCTCTGACGCAGCCGAAAGTACTTGGGAGGAAGGTCGAGGAAGAGGTGGAGCGCGCGTACGAAGAGGGCGAGTTCTCTGACCACTCGCGACGACCCGCGCCGTCAGATAGCGAAGGCTGGACCCTTGTCTCTCCTCGCCGTTTGAGGCCGAGAGGGTTTCCAGCGGAGTCAACGGGAACCCGAGTCCCAGGCCCTCGGGGCCAACGATTCACGCCAGACGTACGCTAAGCCGGCCCCTCCCCGACCTTCTTTAACCCGGTGGATAACTGGCGTAGGAGACCGTTAAACCCTCACCCACATGGGGGAGGTTTTCAACTGTCGAGTGCTAGGAACACGCGTAATTGCGCCCAAGATCAGCGTAGGCGACAGACGGGGCCGACCCTACTGGAGGAGATGCGAGATGTACGGGGCGAAGAATGGCACCCTAGAGCGGGCGAGCGAGCATGGGGCGACCAGTCAAGCTCGGATAGCGAGAGCGAGGCAGAGTTTACCGGGCAGCGGGTCAACGACCGTAATCGGCGACGCGCGAATAGATTGGAACGTGGTCAAGCCGAGAGATCGGTTGAACCACGCGAGAACCGGGCCTCGAAGGCTCTCCAGAATTGGAAACTCCATTTTTCGGGAGAGGATAAGGGGGAAGATGCGGAGGATTTTCTCGAGCGCTTGGAGGACTGTCGCGTAAGTGTGGGTGCTAGCGAAAGTGAGTTTTACCGCGCCGTGCCAGTGATTTTGTTCAAACGGGCGAGCCGTTGGTTTAGAGCCGTGAGAAGCGAGGTTGTGACATGGCGACAATTTAAGCGAGCGTTTAAGCGACAATTTGTGGGCGAGTATGATCGTGAGGATTTGCTAGACGATCTGCGGCGCCGGACTCAGGGGAAAGGGGAAAAGGTGAA
>NW_019379607.1:244831-279713 GCF_000648655.2 Copidosoma floridanum | reverse complement strand
TAAATGATTTAAGGATCCAAAAGATCATGAAAAATTTTTTTTAACTTGTATTAAATAAAGTAACTGGTTTGACATTGTTCAAAGACATTAGAACATATAAAGGAATAACTTATGAAACTCTTAAAGATACTGCAATTGCAGTGGGTTTACTAGACAATGATGAAAAAATCGATGATATTTTTGAAGAAGCAATTGCTGTTATGTTTCCGTATCAATTAACACAATTTTTTGTTTGGTTTTTAATTTCAGAAAACGTTTAAGGTGATAAAACATGGAATAAATACAAAGAATTTCTACGAAGGTTTTGCCTAATAATACGGATAATTTAGCTCTTTTGCATATTAACCAAATTTTAGAACCAGAAGATAAATTGTGTGGATGCTTCACTTTACCTATACCAAAAAAAATGAAGAGTAAAAAAGAAAACACTGATGATGAAATACGTTTCAGTAAAGAAACGTTTAACTCCATGTAAGTTCAAATTTTGACCAGAAAAAAATAGTTCATATTACTTGCGAACAACAAAACAATATTTTTAGTACAGATGGTCCAGAAGGGTCGGAAAAACTTATTTATATAAAACTTTAATTTTTTTTTCTCAAAATTAAAAAATTGTGTCAGTTGCAGTGACTGGTATAGCACTAATTTTGCTTTTCAGGGAATGACAAGTCATAGGACATTTGGACTTTCTTTAGATTTGAATAATATAGAGAGTGCCTCTTTATAATTCAAGTAAGATAAACAAAAATTAGCAGAAATTGATTTAAATATTTGGGATGAGGTTTCAACGATTGTAAAAAAGCATTGGAAATAGTTGACAGAATGTTTAGAGATTTATGTAGCATTGAAAAATTTTTGGAAATAAATTAATTTTTTCAGGAGGTGATTGTCGTCAGATTCTCTCAGTGATAAAAAACAGTAATGAAGAAATTAGTACTGAACAAACTATTCAATCATCATTTTTATGAAACTAATTCCACGTCTTAGAGTTAGAAATTAATATTCGTTCTAAAGATAAGGAATTTCCCCAAAATTATTATTGAAAATTGGGGAAGGGTAAATAAGAACGTGTAACATTTCTAAGAATTGGATATGAAATGATGTATGTTTTTAAATATTTTCTAATATTAACAATTGTGGAAAAAAAATTAAAAATAAAGTCTTTATTCCAAGAATAACTCCAGACACAGAAAATTTTTTAGCATTACCGTTTATTTACATAAGTTGTATCATGTCATACATGTACGTATAAGAATGAACGAATGTTACATTGTTTTAAAACGATAGTGTCACGTACACTATGGAACATACTACGTGGGATGGGCCTCAGCTATAAGTATTAGGAAGGAGCATAAGTGGGGGAAGAAAGAGCATAAAAAGGCACGCAGCTATGGCCACACGGCTCTTGAACGTTGGGACTAGAAAGAAGATAGTTGCAATAAGTAACTCAAGACCGCAAAGCGCCTTCCCTCAAGAAATATAGCAATAAAGTGATTGAAGTTTAACTGCCGCGTTGTTATTAAGCACCCCAAACCTTTAGAATCCCACAGAACAGTTTTGGCGCTAAGTGTGGGGTAGGTTTTGTCGCAAAATAAAAATTTTTTTTTTTACACGTAATATTTCGGAATTTTCGGATGACAATCGGGAAGCAAACATAGTGCAGTGCAAAAACAGGCGCAGGAATTTTAAGGCAGTCACCTGCAGCTACGATCGAGTAAGGAAGAACAAGAGTCAATAGTGAGTTTCAAAAGGAACCATCGTAAAGAAGATGACTTGGAGTATATTGGCGCTCATCGTCTTGTGCCTTTTGTCAGAGTAAGTGATAATTCTTTTTATTCTCCCAAATATATATACTAATTGTCCCTTAGGGTTTTTAGCTAAGAAAATGACGTACAATATAAAATAATACTTAACCCGAATACGGCTAGTTCCGCTCATTTTAGAAGCCAGTAAAATAGAAATACAGAATCGGAAGTAAAATAGGGATCCTTTTTTCTCTATTATTCCTTCGTGCGTGGACTGAAATCAACTAATATAATAAAGATCACATCACTCTAATAAAAAAAAAAGGGGAAAAGAAATAATGATGTCCGACGACGGGGAAGAAATTGATAACGGTAGGGATGGTTTAAACGAAACTTTTTCCATGTCACAGGAAGATTTAGATACAATAACGGTTATGCTTGAACACGACCCCGAATCGTATGCACTCTATGAGAAGATAGATAATAAAAATCAAGTTCTTATGTTTGTGACGTGGTAGCTAAAGCTATCACGTCACTATATACCTTTATTTTGGGCGAGTCATTGGCGGCTACCGAGTCCTATGATACTGTATATATTTTACATATGTATCGTTTTACAACACATTCTTAAAGTGTGTTCTCGGTGCCGTGGACTACGAGCCAGAGGAGAGAGAAGGACCGAAGAAGAGAAAAAGGGATTGAAAGAGTGTGTGGTATGATTGGGTGAGCATGTGTGTACGGTAGAGAAGGAGAGAGGGGCGAGGGCTCGACACACGTCGGAGAGGCGTGAGCACCGAGCGGCCGCGTCAGTTCCCGAGTTTTTGGAAACCTCCAATAATTTACCGGTTTTTAGGAGTGTTGGAGATTTTTCGTATTTACGGGAGGGGCGCGCGCATCTGTTCAAGTGCACTGCCATAACGCAGCAGTACCGCGAGAGCCATCAGAGAGAGCAGAGTCAAGGAGAGTTGTAGCAGCCACGATCAAGAGAACGCAGAAGGTGGGACGAGTATCCGCGAGAGCCATCAGAGAGAGCAGAGTAGGAAATAAAAAGTAGTAGTGATAGCTAGGGAAGTGATAGGGCAGAGGAAGGGATTGCGGAGAGTGAGGTCAAGGTCGAGTGTAACGAGAGAGAGCAGCTGAGGCTAGGAAAAAGGGGAATTTGCGAGAGCCCATCAGACAAGGGCAACGAGCGGAGAGAACGGCCGAGCCGTCACGACGAGTGAGACGAATTCCAGGTAGTCGTAACCCACAAGGATCACCAGGAGGTAAGTGTACTGTAAATAGTGCACCGGGTGGTATACGGGATAGTGTTGGGACGATCCGAGCGGGCGCGGGTGGGTGTGTGTAAGCGTGGAAAAGGGAGTGTAGTGGTGGGTAGAGGTGGTGTCAGGTTGTAGGGCACCAGGAGTAAGGTCAAGAGACAAGAGGTGTAAGTGGGATTGTGTGCGAGCGTGTGCGGGTGAGTGAGAGATTTAGATACGGGTCATCGCCAACTGAATAAAGGTTAAGGCCGGCGGAGGACGACCAGGAGTTGCTCACCCCAGGACATCTACCTCGAGGACAGTGGAACCATATATCTATTTATACAGAGATATACAAATAATTGTTTACACAATTTCGAGAGCGACAGAGAGAGAAAGTGAAAGGTGGGACTTGTAAAGAGTAGAGAAGGGAGAATAAATAGCGCACGCGCTGTGAAAGTGATACCAGGGAGTTATTTTTTTTTTAGTTGGTGCCCCGAAGTCCCCTTTTAGTTTCCTTTTCAGGAGTGTTCGGCGTTCCCGAGCCGAGCACCAGCGGCAGACCTCCCGGAGGAGAGGAATCCAGTGGAGAGGGACGAGGAGGAGTAAGTAAGCGAGTTTTGTGAGAGAATTCGGGACGGCTGTTTTCTCGGCCGAAAAATTCTCGTCACAAATGGCATCCCTTTAAGTGGGGAAGTATGCTGCAGGATTAGGAAGGGATTTCCGGGGCCTAAAGTTGAGGTGAGATTTTAATGTGTGGGTGAAAGTGTTGACGAATTAAGAGTGTTGCTCGGATCGGGGAGTAAATTTTAAGCAATAAGGCAATTAGTAATTTTAAGAATATTTTTATATATATATAACTTTCCATATTTTGTTTTGTGGTGTTTAGAGACCGTCGGCGACAAGTGCGGGTAGGCGACGATACGCAAACAGTGTATCTTCGTTAGGTAGGGTCGTTCAACATTTGGTGTTTTCAGGGGTTGTAGTGTAGGAAACAAAATGGCGCCGCATGACGAAACAATGCAGGCACTCATAAATACACGGCAGCTGCGCGCACTCAGGCGTAGCATCAGGAGAATGCCTCTAGAAATACAAGAGGGCGAATTGTTCTTGAGGGGATTGAGTACCGAGGGGACAGAGGCCGCTGTGAGAGATAGGTTTCTCCGAGCATTGATTTTAGAGATGGAGCCAGATGATGAAAGGGTACCCTGGTACGAAGAGGACGTGCTTGCGGACGGAGAGGAGGCGAAATTAGAACACAGTACTCCGCGGACGACCCAACTCAGTACCGCCGGCGAGTTGATACAGAGGGAGTTAGCACGTGGGGAGGGATCAAATTCCGAGAGAAGAGAAAGTCCGGTGTCTCCGTCGGAGCCAGTGGCTACGGATTCAACGAGAAAGACCCAAGGGTTAGTGCCAAGGAGACGGGGGAGCGGAAATGCGAGCGCGAGTGAATCCGGAATAGAGGATGAGTTACGGCGATCGGATGAAAAGGGGGCTAATGTATATAGGCCGCTGACAGATTCTAGGATACAGACCGTGACGACGACGACGTACACGACGACGTATACGACGCCCGTCACCACGTCAGTAATAGGGGGGGAGAATAGATTGAAACCAGGGAGGGAACAGATGCGAACGATCACGATTGATCCTAACCTGCAGAAGTTGTTGATGGCCGGCCTCCAAGGAGAGCAAACCTTCAGGGCGACCACCTACACCCTTGGCGGGGGTTTCCCTGCTTCGCAGGGGCTATCTCACGAAATGTGGAAACATCTCGCGGAAAATCCTTCTAAGTCGACACTGGGGAATATAGCACTTTTGGGAACTCCACAGGGACACCAGAGGGCCAACCAGGCAGCGTCAGGGGATAGTCAGGGTTTTATAGGGGACGATAGGGATACCGGAGAAACTAATCTGGCAACTTCAAAAGATAATCGAGTACCACCTAAGGAGAATAGGGGAACCCCGAAGATTAAATCAATCACTCAACAGTCAATATTGAAGAGATTCGCGTGGGACTTCACTTTACCCAGCCGAACTGAACGGAGCGAATATTTTACTCCTGAACAGGTAGTAAAAGCGATTGAGGCAAATTCGAAGGAGGACGACTACGATAGCGATGGAAGGGCCAGTGATCAGAGTCACTGGGCCGAGGAAGAGTATAGGATCGAGTGCGCAAGGATCAAAAGAGAGTTGGCGGAGAGGCGCAGAGCAGAAGATAGGAGAAAAGGTTTTTCGAATAAGCAGGGGTATATTAGGACGAATGAGGGTCAGGGGGAGGAACCGACGAGCGAAGAGTCGGGTACTGAGGAAACTTAGTTCAGAAGATTTCCACTCCCCCAATAGAGGCCGGGGTATAGAAAGTCAACGAGGGGAGTCAGCAATGCCAGTGGGGTAAGGAGAGTGGCAGAGGACATAAATCAGGGTGGCTCGGGAGAGAATCGGCGTAGTTTAAGGAAGCCACCTCCTTTATTCCAGGATATAAGGGTGCAGCCAAAGAATCACCAAAAGCCAAGCCTGCAGAGCAGGCGTTTAGAAATGATCCCCGACAACGACCTCCCCCCGGAGAACCATAGGCACGCAGACCACCGAGGGACGAGGTCCTGGCCGGAACTACAGTCCCGCCCGAGGAGACGAGCAAGCTCCCCAGATGGGAGGCGTGATGATCGACGCAAATCCAGAGGAAATGAGTGGTGTACTGAAGATCGGGGACAGCGCAGGCCAAGCCTCAGGGCCAAGGAGACTCCGAGCGAGCAAAGTAGTCCCACGGAGGGTTATAGGACAAACGGTCCCCGATCTCAAGTGGTCAAACTTCTCAATGGTTGGGGAGTGAAGTTTTTGGGTGAAGACAAAGGTGAAGATGCGGAAGAGTTATTGGAGCAATTAGAGGACTGTCGAGGGAGCGCAGAATTCATCGACCGAGAACTCCTGAACGCATTGCCTTGCGTGTTATCAAAGGGGGCGAGCCGCTGGTTCCGTACGATTAAAGGAGAGCTACGAGACTGGGAGGGGTTCAAGGTGTCTTTCAAGAGACAGTTCATTGGAGAATATGACGAAGAGGACTTGTGGGATGATTTGCGCCGCCGCACCCAAGCCAAGACCGAGAAGATCGCGGTGTTTCTATCGAAATTCAAATACATTGTCTCAAGATTTCCAGTGCCGCCCTCTACGAGATCGGTAGTAGAACTGGCACGACGGAACTTGTTGCCAGAGTATCGCCGGGCGATGTCTGACAGATTGGTCATGAGTCTAGATGATATCGAGACTTATGGTTTGTGGTGGGAGAGACAGAAGGAGCTGGACAGCCGCTATGTCCCGCCCCCACCCGCGGACAAAATGCACGTACCCGGTGCAGGGTTCTCGGGAGCTCCAGTTGTCAAGACTAAGATCGCGTGCGTGGCTGACGCCAGTGAAGGGGAAGAGTCAAAGGGGGAGAATGCGTCAACCAAGAAACCGGGAAACAAGGGGAGGAAGAACGGGAAGGGAGGAAATAAACAAGTGAGCGGAGATAGTGAGGTTAGGAAGGAGGCAACAAGCCTAGAGGAAAATGGGTCTCCGTTCTTGGATCTACCTCCAGAGTTAATCGCGAGTTTCGCGCAAGCCCAGAACCGCCCGCCGTGGGCCCAGTATTGGAAGCCGATACACTGGAACAATCAGGCGACCGCGAAGTCCCCGACTAACGTCAAGAAGGGGGGCCAGCTAACGGGACCAACGGCCAGCGGGACTCCGCAGGGAGCCGTCCCTAAGCAGACGGCCAGCCGAGACGAAGCTGCAGGAGGGAGTGGGTTCTATACCACGTGCTATACCTGCCGGGCCGTGGGTCATCGTTCTGCACAATGCCCGGAGGTGCTTTGCTACACGTGTGGGAACAAAGGACACCTGGCACGAAATTGCCCGTCGAAGAGACCCCCTGGGAATCCCGAGCCTAAGCCAACCGTCGAGTGCCAGGTTTGTCGTACTCCAGGAGTAGTCTTCTCATCCTGTCCCAAGTGTGTGTTTTGGCGAAAAACGATGGGAAACGGGGCAAGCGGGGGCCAGAATTAAGCAAGCTAACTTCTGCAACCCCCGCGCTCCGTCCGAGGCGAGAATTAGAGGAGAACAGGATCGGGGCGAGAATTAGAGGAGAACAGGATCGGGACGAGATATAAGGGAGAGGTTGAGAATGAAGTAAGAGATTCAGGGATATTCGAGGGGAGCAAAGGGCAGAGAATCGATAGCGAAAAAACGTGGATTTTGGGAGCAGATGGCCAATTGGTTTTGGTCCCTAGGAAGATTCTCCAAGAGCTACCGAGTAAGAGTGAGAGGAACCCGACCGGGAAATATGTGAGGATGAGTGAGAGGTTAGAGATGGGGTCTCCGAATAAAAATAGTGATGTGGGGGAAAAAGAGAAAACATTGGTCACATGGAAGAACGACGATCCTATAGGGCAGTCACGGGAAAGAGAGTGGAGGCGAACAGTGAAGGAGAAGAATGAGGCAATTTGGTTAACTAAAGAGGTGTCAGGTCCAGACGAAGACTTTGATGTTCAGGTGGACAATTTCGAGAGGGAACGAGACTGGAGAACGGAGAAAATTCGTTATAGGGAGGAAGTCATCGAGCCGAACTCAGAAAACGTCAGGACGACGACAGATTGGGAAATCAAGCGACAAGAGAAGGGAGAGCGGATTGGGTCGACGCGAGAGGAAGGTGAGCCACAACAGTTCGATGTCGAAGATCTTCGGGACTTCTTCAATAGGGCTTTTGGAGATGAGTCGGAGGACCAACAGTTTCGAGAATCAAGCTCAGACGCAGTTCTTCAGGAGAAATACGGAACGTTAGGCCGTAATCAGACTACACCTCCCGACGTCGGTGGTGGGCAGAAAGAGGATCAGGATGGAGGGAATAACGGCCAAGAGATCCAGCGAGAGGATGTGGCGGGTACAAATAGCGAAAATCGACCTTATCTGTCAGTGGTGTTAGGGGGCCAGGAGTACAGCGCTCTCCTTGACACTGGGGCGCAATCATCGCTGGTAGGACCCAGACTAGCCGAACGTTTCCGAAATAGGTTGAAGCCTATCAACGCGGCTATCGTTAGCGTGAACGCCACGTTGTCGCGGGTCTTAGGAACTTTAAAAATAAGCTGCGAGATTGATGGTCACGTGAAAGAGGTACAGGTCCGGGCAGTCACTGATATAAACCAGGACATAATCCTGGGACGGGATTTCCAGGACATGTTCGATATGGATCTTCGATTGGGCCGAGGAATGTTTCGAGTGTTCGAGGGTGATTGGCATTCGTTCAAGAGTATGGGGGATGCACCCAAGGGCACCCTTCATGCTGAATGCGCTGGGATAAGTGAAATCTCGACAGAGGAGCGGGAAGAAATTGAGCGAATGGTAGACGATATTTTAGGATCCGCTGAGAAACCTTTGGGGAAGACTCCTCTCACGGAGCACGTGATCGAAGTGACGGTCGACAAACCCATACGTCATGCATACCGAAGGATGTCTCCCAAGATGCATGAGGTGGCCGTCGAGGAGGTCGAGCGGTTATTCCAAGAGGGAATAATAGAGCGATCCGCTAGTGATTATTGCCAAGCACCCGTTTTACACAAAAAGCCGGATGGAACATATCGGTTTTGTATAGATTTTAGGGATTTGAATAAGGTAACCAAGCGGGACGCATATCCTATGCCTAGCATGGATACTATTTTGGACAGGCTGCGCGACGCCAAGTATTTGTCTAAAGTGGACCTGAAGCAGGCGTATCATCAGGTACCCATGGCCAGGAATAGTCGAAAGTTTACGGCCTTCGCCGTGCAAGGGTCAGGACTCTGGCAATACAAAAGAATGCCATTCGGGTTAAGCAATGCGCCGATGACATTCCAACGTCTGATAGACATATTATTTGGAGAGGAGTTGCGACCCCAGGTGTTTGGATATCTGGATGACATAATTGTGGCTACCGATACCTACGAGAAACACAAACATTATCTGAGATTAGTTTTAGAGAGATTAGTGGGAGCGGAGTTACTAGTAAAAAGAGAGAAGTGTGAGTTCTGCATGCCGCGGTTAACGTATTTAGGATTTATTTTGGATAACGAGGGGTTGAGGCCGAATCAGGAAAAGGTAGAACCTGTCCTTAACTATCCAGAGCCGAAGAATGTTAAGCAATTGCGGCGGTTTTTGGGAATGGTAGGGTGGTATTCGAGGTTCATAGAGGGTGATTCAGAGCTCAAGGTACCCTTGGTCAAGTTACTTAGGAAGAAACAGTCGTGGATCTGGGAACAAGACCAGCAGGAAGCCTTTGAAGGTCTAAAAAGGGCACTCACTACCGCTCCGGTGTTGGCAAGGCCCGATTTTTCGAAGCCATTCGTCTTACAAACGGACGCAAGCGGGTATGCCCTAGGGGCTGTACTCACTCAATCGAACGAGGACGGAGAACATCCCATTATATATGTGAGTCGGGTTCTTTCACCCGCGGAGAGGAACTATAGTACCACAGAGAAGGAGTGCTTGGCAGTGATTTGGGCCATTAAGAAGCTTCGTCCCTACTTGGAGGGATACGAATTCACCGTTATCACCGATCATGCAGCGCTCAAGTGGTTGAGAAACTTGCGAGAACCCACGGGAAGACTAGCTAGATGGGCGATCGAGATGCAGCAGTGGAGCTTCGAAATAATCCATCGGAAGGGGGCGCTTAATCATGTACCAGACGCTCTATCCAGACTATACGAAGAGGAGGAGATGGCGATAGAGACATTTGAAGAGACAACGGACCCCGAGTATTTGAGGTTGATTAGGGAAATAAGCGAGGCCCCATACAAGTTTCAAGGATGGCGAGTCGAAGATAATAGACTTTATAGGCATCGTTACGATCCCTTACTGGATCCTATCGCGTTTCCGGAGGAAAACTGGAAACTAGTAGTACCAGCCGAGTCCCGGGAGAAGGTGATTTACGACGCACATTGCCTTCCATCCAGCGGACATTTGGGAATAGAGAAAACGTACGACCGTATAGCCCGAGAGTATTATTGGAGAGGGATGTATTACGACGTGAGGAGTTTTATTAGAGCGTGTCCCGAGTGTCAGATGTATAAGGTGCCGCAAACCGGCGCTCAAGGACTAATGGGGAAGCGAATAGTGGAAAGGCCTTGGGCCGTGGTGGCGGCCGACCTTATGGAGTTTCCACCTAGCAAGAACGGGCAGAAATATTTGGTAGTCTTCCAAGACCTTTTTACTCGTTGGATTAAGGTGAAACCTCTTAGGAGGGCCGACGGGAAGTCGGTGGCGAGAGCATCCGAAGAACTTGTGTTATTTAGATGGGAAACTCTGGATTTCTTCCTCACAGACAATGGAAAGGAGTTCGACAATCAGTTGGTGCGGAAGACGCTGAAGGAATATGGGGTTAAACACGTGTTTACGCCACCTTACCATCCATAGGCGGATCCGGTTGAGCGCAGCAATAGGACGATAAAAACTATCATTGCCATATTTGTGGGACAGGATCATAGTAATTGGGATCAATACCTTCACGAGATTAGGCACGCTATTAATACCGCAACCCAGGCCACAACAAAGGTATCACCCGCGTATTTAAATTATGGCCGACACCCTCGACCTGTAAAGAGTTTACGGAAAGACATAGAGGCCACTGAGACGATTGAAAGGATAGGACCAGAGGCATGGGTAGATAGGATCAAGAGGTTAGATGCCTTGCGGGATCTAGTAGCGAAGCACATAGATACTGCGAGGGAGACTCAAGCGAAACGATATAATAGGAACAAGAAAGATGTTAGATTTCCGATAGGAACTTTAGTACTGCGTAGAACCCACCCCTTGTCTGACGCGTCAAAAAAATTCGCGGCGAAACTTGCACCTAAATTCGAAGGACCTTATGCGATAATCGAGGTTAAGTCGCCGACGGTCTATGTGTTAGGTGAGGGGGAGGGAAAAAGTCGCCGTCTCAATGAAGCTCATGTGTCAGAACTGAAAAGATACGTGTCCAAGAGAGGCCAACAAACAGAAGGGGAGATAAGGATAGGATAACCTGGTTTTCTTTAAATTTTCTTTGTATAGGTGGACTAGAGTCAGCAAGCCCGAGGAAGTTCCAAGTATGGAGCGTAGAGAGCTTTCGTCTCCAGGTCCAGTAGAGGATCCCCACGAGATAAGTGAGGAGAGGGAGAAGGAGCTGTTAAACTCCGATCAGGAGGGAGAGGGAGGAGAAAGAATCAGAGTAGTAGCGGAAAAGGAAAAGGAAAGAGGGCCAGCGAAGGAAAAGATAGGAGAGGAGGAAGAAGGAGGGCAGAGGAAGGAACAGAGAGAAAATGATGGCTGGGAGGAGGAGGACTATGGACTAGTAGAGTTGTTCGATGAAGGACTAGAAGAGGAATTCGGCAGGTCATTGGAGAGTGTCGAGGAAGTGTCCGTCTTAAAGGAAGCTTGGGGCAAACCCCTCCCGGACTCGGACGGAGGTGAAGGGGACTCCGACACCGAGATCAACCCCCCCTTCCCAGTTCCCCCGGGACCCGACCAGAGGCTCCCTCGTCCCCCGGTCCCGGAGAGAGAGCTCGATAATTTGGTGAGCCAAATGGGAATGTGGAAGACCCACACTTCCTCAACCACCACGGTGACGAAGCCTTCGTGCGGGTGGCTGGTCTCCACAGAAACCCATGGCAGATATTGGTGGCCCCCCTCTCAGGGCTATGGAAGGAGCGAGGGCGTCGCCCTTAATGGACCTCAGGAGAAGGGCTCGAGTCAGGAGGATCGAAAGGGCGTATCCCAAACTCCACTCACCGAGGAACTTCCACCGGAGGTCACGGGCCAAAGGGATAGTTCCCGGGACCCCGAGGAAGTCACTATGACCAAGACGGAGGTGGAGGCCTCTCGGACCTATGTCCCTATCCAATCCCACAATCGATTTTTCGTCGAGGAAGAGGAGAGTTGGGACGTAGTCTTCCCCACCCCCCCCGAAATCAAGAGCACTGGGAAAGCTAGAGGCCATCCCGGAGGAATCCCCATTGAAGAAGGGACCCGTCATTGAAACTCCATTGAAGAAGGGACCCGTCATCAAGATGGTCCAGACATTCCCCCCTCCGAATAGAGCGGTTGGAAAGCCGTCAAGGGGATCCACGAAGGTCAAGACGGTGGGCACCACCTTTGGCAACCTACTGCCCATCCCGTTTGAACCCGCTCTAGACCCCCCGCCCTTCCGATGTTTCGACTGTTGGCAGCCTGGCCACATCGCGCTCAAGTGCCCCAGGCCACCCGTGAAGCATTGCCGAAACTGTGGGCGTCGAGAGGTGGACATCGAGGATTGTCCTCGATGTGGGACCGAGGAGAAGCGTCGACGGCAAGAGCGGAAGAGGAGGGCAGGAGAGGCCTCAATGAACCCGGGCGAGGTCGCTGATCTGGCCGCGCGCCTAGATCTAACCAGGGAAGGAAAGCCAAATCCACCTCTACATCATGGCGAGTACCCCCACCGCTTCCAAGACCACTGCCGGGAATATCTTGCGAAGGAAACCGAAGCGAAGAGGGAAGAATGGAAGGACGCTAAAACCCAAGAAACCAGGGGAGAGCAGACTTCACAACTTCCGGACCTGCGAGAACATTGGGTGAGCTACGAGCAAAGAAGGGGAGGATGAACGCCTATGAGCGGCGCCTCCAAGAGGAACAAAATCAAAGGGGAGAACATAACCGGGAAGAAGAGCGAAGGAGCCAGGAAAAACGGCAAGCAAATAGGCTAAGAGAGAAGAAAGAAAGAGAAGATCAAGAAAGAAGAGAGAAGAAAGAAAGAGAAGATCAAGAGAGAAGACAGATGGAACACCAGAGGAAGACGAGAGAGGAAGGGCATAGGGGAAAGAAAGGAGAAATAGTAGAGCAAGAGAGGAGGAGAGCGGATCAGAGCAAAGTGATAAGGGAATCCGAAGAAAAGAAGAGTAAGAAAGAATGGGAGAGCCAAGGAGGGTTGACGGAGCAGTGGAATAAGTACATGGATGAAGAGAAATTCTTTAGCGAGGAAGATACCCTGCGTGGATCACCACAGATAAATGAAAACCCATCGGGAAATTAAAGAATAAGAGGGGTAACGGACGATTATACCGATAAAGATAATAAGCTTGAAAGGAAAACAGGAGGCGGAAAAGTAGCCAAACAGAATTTAGAACAAAACTGCATAGAGTCGAATAAAAATTTAAGACTCATCAAAGAATTTCCGGTAGAAAAACCAGGTTATTGCTTATTTAACTCTCTTACTTTTTCCTGTGACTTGCAATTGACGGCGCGAGAACTCCGTGATGAACTACAATGTTCGAAGTGGAAAAATATATGTGTTGACCCGGAGGAGGTACAAAAAATCCTGCAGTCCAATACAGAATATGGTAATGATGATTGCATATTTTTGTTCGCACAAGAGTTTAGGAAGGATATTTGTATACATCTACAGGGCACTAAGAGGGGAAAAAAGTGTAAAATTTTTGAAAGTTTCACGATTAATGCCAATGAGGAATGTGTACACTTGCATCTCCTCAACAACCACTTCAGGCCACTTGTTGCCGTGACCCAGCATAGCGAGAAGAAGCAAAGCCCGGTGGAAAGGGAATCGTGGGTTAGTGACGAATTAGGTGCCAATATAAATTGGAAAAGTGAAGTAAACGAATTATGGAAAAAATAGAGGAAGGGTTTTAAGAAATAGAGCGTAATAAAAGTGACTCCATGAATAAGGACGTTTATGAAGATGGGGACACGCCCCCACCTAATTCACCACCACTCCCTGATTCTTCAAGTAGTTCAAACTTACTAAACAATGAGAGTGAAGAGTGGGCTGGTTCAAACAAAGCTAGACTGGAGTCGGAAAGCGAACCAGAGGAAGCAGACCTTAAAAAAAAAGTATTATTAAACCTCCTACTGCTAAAAAAGTACAAAGTATCCAGGACACAGTTACCATATAAAAAACTACCGAGTCTACCGGGAAAAGAAACAGACATACAGCCATTCCAAAGAATGCATCGGGCAAAGGTCCAGCTATTTCATTATCTAGATAACCTAGTATTTGCAACAGTAACAGAAAGCGTGCCTGATACGGAAACAAGAGACGCCTTATATTAGCAAGGAAACATATATCCAATAGCCCTAAATAATAAAAAAAAGATGGTTGCTGACGTCATGAGAGCAAATGTGAGAAAAGTCGCGGTAATGCAAATGTATATAAGATCGCATTTCGAAGATACGGCGCTAAAATCAGACATTAAGAAATTTATAACGTCACTCAAGGCACTAGTAATAATAAATAAAATAAAGTCTATAGGCGTGATACGTGACTTGGCAATACTCAACGTGAGCCGATGGATCTACTTCGTGGAACAATTTAAGGAAACTTTCAAGAACCTCAAGGTTACAGCGAACTTTTACCTGAACACCTTAGTTATACCACCAGTAGATCAAAGATATAAGGTTATTAAGGAGTATCACGAATCAACAATTGGGGGTCATAAGGGAATGAATAAAACCTACAATAAGATAGCAAGAGACTATTAATGGAGGAACATGAGGGCCGATATAAGGCAATTTATACTTGGATGCAGGTCATGTCAGACTATGAAACTAGTGCGCGTAAAAACAAAGCAAGCTATGCTCGTTACAGATATGCCCAGCAGATTGTTTGAAAAAATCTTGATTAAATATTACGGACGAATGAATAAGCCTTCAACAAACGGCTATACACATATCCTGTCAATACAGGATTGGCTAACCAAGTTTATTGTATTAATACCGGTACATAGAGCAACAGCTAAGGAAACGGTGAGAGCCTTAACAAATAAATCTTTAGCATATTTTGGAGCACCAGAAAAATTGTTATCAGACCGAGGAGCGCATTTTATGAACAAAACGATGGATGAGCTTACGCGATTATTCAAACTTGAAAAACTTGGGAGCACGGCATTTTATCCTCAGAGCAACGGGGCAATTAAACGTTGGAACCACGTTCTTACAGAATACTTAAAAGCCTACATTAGTGGGATCAAAAAATGGGACGAACTATTGCCATTGTGTATGCTTGCTTACAATACGTCGGAACACAAGAGTACAGGCTACACACTCTACGAGCTTATTTTTGGTCAACAGGCAAAACTCCTGTCAAGCTCCAAGAGGCCAGAGGTGGACGAAATATATACAGAGTTACTGCTGCAAATAATGGGAACACTCGCGCAATTACGATTATTGGCAGCAATGACTTAAACACAGAACAAACACAGATCATAGTACTATTATGATAGGGCGATGAACAAGAATTTTTTTATGGACGCTGAGATGGTGCATGTACTAAAAGAGCCATCTAGAGGAAAATTTGATGACCAATACGAGGGCCCTTACGAAATAGTCGGCATAGATTACAGGAAACATAATGTGAAGTTAAAGAGAAATGAAGAAATACGGGTCTCACACGTTGACAAAATAGAAAAAGCTTGTGTATTGAAATCTCTGTGTCCAAGGGATGAGATTATAGGAAGAGGAGAAAAAGAAAAGTAAAAGGGACCAAGAAGCAACTTGCTTCCCACCACAATAGTTACTTACAAATAATAGCATTATAGTTGAATAGGGGGTAGGAATAGATGTGAAAATAAATACCTCTTCTCTCGGAACCTCTTTTTCTTTCGCGGCCCCCGGACGCGCCACGAAGATTCATTAAATACAGTCATACGGGAGGAGACATATAACGAAAGAAAATGTATTACATTCAAAATTAGCCTAGACTGAGGAATTAAGGGGGAAAGAGAAACATGCAATATAAAAACAATAATAACAATTACAATAATAAGAGGGAACAACTAAAGTGTACAATAAAGTGATATTGTATTCTTTTTTCCTTTGTTACTCTTTACATGAAGAATGTATGAGAGGCAGGTAAAAAGAGCGTGTGACTCTATCTAACTAGCGTTAAAACCATGTTTATACAATTAACACATAAGTGTAAACTTATAAGACATATGCAGAACAAAGGCATATATACGTATAAAAAAAAAAAAAAAAAAAAAACCCTTTTTTTGAGTTACATATTTATATGGCCGAGAGGAGCATGGAAGAACGGTAAATAGAGATAAAAAGGGGTAACCGCAGGGAAAATTTTATCACACTTTTATCGTGGGCCACGAGTTCACGAACTAGGACAGATTTTCATCTCCCCTCTCCCTCCCTCCTTCTTACGCCCACCATCAGGGTTTATCCTGCCCTGCCATGGTCACTCCCAGATAATAACAGCGCCCGTTAATTGCGCACGCAGTCGTCATGAGACAACACTAGATCGGCGGTCACGTCCTTGGCAATGAACAGACCGTCCACTGGACCGTCCACCTAAGGTAATTTTTCTTTACAAAAGCATATAACTGGCAACTGTGACGAGAAGGTAATCAACTGGTAGTGCACCTGCATTATCGGTTGGCTGTCGAGAGGATAGGAAGCAGCGTCGAACTGCACATCGACTACCACCACCATGAAGGTCCGGTGGCAAGTATACAAGATAACAATAGTATAAGTCACCCCGGACTCAAGACTTCGACAGTATTTCTTCAGCATGCGGCCGTTGAATGACGTGCGTGCCACCGCTTTCTCGTGGTCCTGAAAAACAAGGAGAAACGGTACCCCTAAGGGGCACCGAACCTCACAGGTTCAAACACCTCCACAATATGGGTACCGCCGCAAGGGCAAAGAGGCTACGTTGTGAGAACACCCTTGCTCACACAGAGGCCTCGGTACGCCGAGATAAGCGTACGGATCAACAACGAGCCGTATACCCAACTAAAAAAAATTTGTTCTTAAACTTCAGGAATACGATATCCAATAATCTGATAGCCTTACTAAACCGTGTTAGGGACAGTAGATGGCCACGAGGGCCCTTGACCACAATAACAGTGACGGAAGAAGATCGCCCGGTGGTGGGCACCCACTGACACACGTAGAGGTGTGTAACCAGCAACTGAATAAAATAATAAAAAAAACCCACAATTTGTATAGAAGAGCTTACGCGTTTTTCGTCGTGTGAGTATACTAAAAAAAAAAAAAAAAAAAGAGAAACGAAAAATGCCTATGCTACAAGCCAATAAAAAGTAAAGCGTGCTGATAAAAACGTAAGCCGCTACTTACGTGACGACATTGGGACGGGTCGCACGTGAAATCCTCCAGCAGGATGGAGTTTAAGAGAATTGCACAAGGCGATCCTCCAGGTGAAAGTAAATTTATTGGCTCACTAAGATGGGTAAAGCCCAAATTCAGAAACTCGGGCAACCGCACGAAAATATCAAAAATCTTACTTGCACCAATCATAGTAAAAATTTTTTTTTTGCGTTGTGTGGAAACAACAAGAAAGAGTACTGGACAAAATGAGCGTGTACACAGCCAGGAGAGCAGCAATGAAAAAAAAAAACCCAACAAAATCCCTTTAACATTCCCTCCTTGAATCCTGTCACATGAGGACAGGAAAAGATAAGGTATATATACAGCATGATATGTAACGGTGGCATTTCCCGAGAATCGCGTGTAGAGCGATTTTTTCTGACGCGAACCCCGTTGGAATTAATTTCTTAGGGCAAATAGCTTTTAAATGCAAGCCGATTGAAAATACGTTCCAAACTACCCCTAAATGGGGTTGGAAAGCTATACCGCGCCAGCAAAAACTCGCGACGTTGCCACATTGTTTTTGGAGCTTAGTTGGTGAGCAGTGAGAACTATATCCATGTGCGCACGCAAGAGCGTCAGCTACTGCTGGTAACTTGAGGGTTGGCTGTAAAAATTTTTACCTTAAGGTAAATATTATCTGCTCCTTATGTTGTCAGTTGTTTGTTCACGCGCTAACTGTCTTTCTCACTCTCATGTTGGACAAAAACATCTTTAAATTTTTATACTCATGTAATGTTACCTCGAATGAAAGTAAAATACCATATCAGTAGGGATTTTTCCACTCTACACGATAGTATTTTTGCAAAAATAGTCGAGCTCTTGGTCAAAAATATTGTTGTTAGGTATGTCTTGCTTACGTTCCCAAATATGTCGTCTGTACACGATTTAGAACGAGTCTATTCATAAATTGCAATAATCAAATACCGCCGGGTACTCCCTGGGCACTTCCTCGGGTACTTCCCAGGTACTTGGCGTGCACTTCCCAGGCACTTCCCGGGTACTTCCCAGACACTTGGCGGATACTTCCCGGGCACTTACCGAGTACTTGGCGGGTACTTTTCGGGTACTTGGCGGGTACTTCCCGGGCACTTGGTGGGTACTTCCCAGACACTGCCTCGGGTACTTCCTGGGCACTTTCCGGGCACTTGGTGGGTACTTCCCGGGTACGTCCCGGGCACTTGGCGGGTACTTTCCGGGCACTTTCCGGGTACTTGATTATTGCAATTTATAAATGGACTCGTTCTAAATTGTGTACAGACGACATACTCGGGAACGTAAGCAAGACATACCTAACAACAATATTTTTGACCAAGAGCTCGACTATTTTTGCAAAAATACGATCGTGTAGAGTGGAAAAATCCCTACTGATATAGTATTTTACTTTCATTCGAGGTAAAATTACTTAAGTATAAAAATTTAAAGATGTTTTTGTCCAACATGAGAGTGAGAAAGACAGTAAGCGCGTGGATAAACAACTGACAACTTAAGGAGCAGACAATATTTACCTTAAGGTAAAAATTTTTGCATCTAACCTTCAAGTTACCAGCAGTAGCAGACTCTCTTGCGTGCGCACATGGATATAGTTCATACTGCTTACCGACTAATCTCCAATAACAATGTGGCAACGTCGCGAGTTTTTGCTGGCGCGCTATAGCTTTCCAACCCCATTTAGGGGTAGTTTGGAACGTATTTTCAATCAGCTCTCATTTAAAAGCTATTTGCCCTCAAAAATTAATTCCAACGGGGTTCGCGTCAGAAAAAATCGCTCTACATGCGATTCTCGGAAAATGCAACCGTTACATATCATGCTGTATATACATACAGTATTGAAAAAAAGGGGACGAAAGGAGATAATGTATAAGTAAGGTGAGATGAGTAAAGTATTGGTCCCGACTTGACATACTGCTCACAACGGAAAGGCGCGATCATAAAATCATCTACTCCTCCAAACTCATCCCAACCAAAATAGGGACAAACTGTAATACAACACGGTACCTTCCAAAGGTACAATAAACGGATACATACACAAATATCGCGAGAATCGGCGAAAACAACGCTGTAAACATGCAGATACGCATGTACCTAACACGCGACGTGGAAAAGAAAACCGAATTCTGAGCAAAAAAAGAAACTCCTAAGGAATAAGACTATTATGTACCTTATCTCTATAGTATACACATACATAGTGTTACAAATATAGATGTACATAAGAATAATATTTATATTATATGCAACGATATACCCTGAGTGTAAAGGCGGAGCCACACTCACTACTTACCGTAATAACTAGTCAAGCCCTAATACTAGATTGCATTTAATGATTATTAGGAAAAGATGTGGAATGAATTGTATGGCAAGGGCATTTGTATTCACACAGAACGTTAAAACAAAATAAAAATAAAGAAATAAAAATTAAATAAGATGGAAGGTAGAATTTGTCTCTCTCTTTCTCTCGTAGTTGTTCTCTCTTTCCTTAATCAAGGGTTACCTAGGGACCTAGGAGCTTACGATAAATATGAGTGGGAAGGAGAAAAAACGAGAACTATTTTATGTTTTAGGGGTTAAACCACACTTATAGGAGAACAGCCAGGGGAGATAGAGCGAATCGAAAGAAATCCAGGGATACTAGTAGATAATCTGGGCCCTATTCAATCAGTCGCGTAAACATGGAAGATAACATGGTATGTAGATTGGAATCAAATGGCCTAGCAGACAGAGGCATTTCTACAAGCAAGTCAACAACCGAAATGAAAATGTAGGGTAATTACAAGGAAGAGGGATGAATGTGAAGAGCAGGTACAACGGGCTACTAAAAGAGTCCCAAGAGCCTTACGAAAAATGGAAACGGCGTACAGGGCAGTAGTAGGCCAAAAAGTCGATGATAACCAGATTGACACGGTACAGACACTCCAGGGACAAGTAGCAGAGGCAGATAAGGAGAAAATACAGGAGCTAGTGAAGTCAAACCCGACGCACATGACTGACACTACAAGGTACTTGAAAGAACAAATGAGGATTTCAACGTTCGGTAATCACGAGCAGGTTCTCCAAGCTATAAAGAGATTTGAAGACGAAGCAGAAAAGGTAACAGAAGAAGGATTGAAAATATTCACGGAACTTATAGACAGATACAATAGAGTATCAGGAATGGTAGAAAGATTCTAAAAATTGACCGAAGAACTCGTAACTAAATTTGTGACAGTGACGGATATCATATTTTTAGCGACTTGAGGCGTGTCACACCTGCCAGAAGCAGCGCTAGAGGTGATGACAGAAGCGGAAGTATTAGCGGAACAATTGACACCAGACCTAAGATTTTCGGGAGAAAAAAACATGACGGGGAAAGAATCAGCAGAAATATCAAAAATAGCAACGATAGTGCTTGATAGAAAAATTATCTATTATATCGAAATACCGCTGGTAACAAGAGAGAGTCTAGACCTTCTCAGAATATCACCGTTACCGGTAGAACAGGTGGGATTCAATATGGCGAACGTCGTCGCTTATCTCTAACCGACATTTGAGTACGTTGCAAGTAGCACGAGCGAGAAGAGATTTGCACCAGTAGCATGGGAGACAGTGGAACAATGCAAGAAGTTGAAGAAGGTAAGTGTGTGTACACGAATAAAGCTGAGACAGAAAGTGGAGGAGGACCACCCTTGTGTGATATGGCTGATACTAGAAGAAACTGTAAAGAAATCGGAAAAGTGCCTAATAGTACTAGCAAAATTAAAGGGCACATATTGGACACGTCTTAACGCGAAGAATCAACATGCGTTCAGCACGATGAAAGAGGAAAAGATACATGTACAATGTGATCACACCAAGCACAAAACATTTAAAGTAATGAGGGCAGGAGTAATAGACCTAGCGAAAGATTGCACAGCCCAAACATCGGAGACGAGATTGGACCCGAGTCAGGAGGAGGGCGAGAACCAGATAATTAAGTTTAAGAGCTCAAATTTGAATCTGAAAGAAATAGCGCGGAAAATAAAAGGGGTAAAAGTAGATGAGATATTGGAACAAATAAAGATGGTAGTAGAGAGGGATGGGTTACAGGAGCTTGGTAAGCAAGAACATGGACCGGAGGATAGGTTGACGACAGGTACTAAACTGATAGACATAGTACAACGTATACATGAATTAGTACAGGCAAAAGAGGAATTTTTTAACTGGAAGGAATACGCATNCACTTTACCTACTCAGTGTCCACTTAATTTCGAAAAAACTCGCATATATTTATAATATGTAGTAGCGCACGAGGTAGAGAGTGTCCTCGAGCCAAAATGCACGGATGTGTGGGAAGGTTCGTCAAAACTGCCGGTCGTTTCGAGTTTGCATCAAGAGGTGTGTATGTACGTGTATACCTATACTCGTGCCAAGTGTTCCCATTTCGATGGGCGCGTGAGAGCGCTGGGGTCCCGGTTGATGTTTGCGTATCGCGAGAATTGCGCCTTGAATGCCGCCTATACCCCGCGTGTTTGTCAACGTCCTGATTGTTTCGCGAATTAGATTATTGTTTATTCGATGAACGATGGGTCGTTGGATTGGGCTTTTCTTCCCCCCCACCCAATTCGTCGGAGTTGATTGGACGATTGTTCGTCGTTGGTTGGAAACTATTTCTACCGTCACTGTACCGTTACCTAAAAACAAGTGAGTGCAAATAGAAATAAATGTAAAACGTGTAAGATAAAAAAGTAGGAAAAGAATCATCAGGATGGCGTTGTCGGTGATGGCAAATTGCAGGAAAAATGCCTCTTTGAAGACGTACGCCTTTAAGATAACGCATAAAATCGAACTTGAAGAAAAAAAGGAAAAAAAAAAAGAAAATGAATACACAAAACAAAAGTTCTAAGTAAAATAAAACCGAAAGAAGAAAAATAATAACCATAATGATGAGAATGAATATGTATGAAGCAACTGAAAAAAAAAATATGTAAGTAAATAAGTAAATATTAAATAATATAATAAGCGACAAAAGCGACAAATAGTAATTTAACAATCATAAATGAAAGTAAGACTGACAAGGGTATATTTTTCAATTTATTATGTAAGAGGGAAGAGCGCAAACACGAACAAAATGTGTAAAAACACAATTTTAAACTTGCGGAAAACTAATCAAAGCCTGTAAAAGAAAAGGAAAAAAGGATGTTTATAGGAACACCTAATTAATTTTTCTTGTATAATAAGTATACATTACAACACGAACAACATGATACACACACTAATTAAACGATCATTCCCGAAGTAGTACAGAAAAGAACGTTATCGAGGGCCATAACGAAGCGGCCTCGGATGTGTCACGTACAGTATGGACCATACTACGTGGGATGGGCCTCAGCTATAAGTATTAATAAGGAGCACAAGTGACGAAAGAAAGAGCATAAAAAGGCCTGCAGCAGTGGCCACAGGGCTCTTAAACGTCGGGACTAGAAGAAGGATAGTCGCAATAAGTAACTCAGTACCGCAAAGCGCTTTCCCTCAAGGAATATAGCAATAAAGTAATAAACAAAGTTTAACTGCCGCGTCGTTAATAAGCACCCCGAACCTTTAGAACCCTACGTAACAATAGTAACATAAAAAAAGTTGAATGAACCAAGATTTTTATACTTATCAATGACTTTTAACAATTTAATAATCATTACATTATGATTTTTGATGAATTATTTATTAACATTATTACATAATTTAACATAGATGTAATGTCTTATTTATATGTATAAAGTCCATCTATTTGCCTCCTTGGCGGTGTGGAAAAATAGATTAAAAAAAATATTTTTAAAACTAAGTAAAATTTGAATTTATTGTCAATAGAAGTAATTTATACTTTCTAAAAAAATTGTAAAGGGAGAAAAAAAATGGTGTGGAAAGGCCTCGGGAGACAATAAAAAAAGCGTGATGGGTCTGTGGGGAGCTGTGGGGGATCAGAAAAATGGTGTGGGGGTCTGTGGAGGAACAGGCAAAATTGTGTGGGGAGCTGTGGAGGGGCTGTGATAGGTTTGTAGGGGGGCTGTAGGGACTCTAAAGAAATAGTTAGAAAATGTCAAATTAAGGATTGAAACGGTCGAACCTTATCTTGTTTGTGGGAAAGCTGTGGGGGGCCATGTAGGGGGTCTGTAGGGGGGGTGTGAAGGGGCTGAGGGCAGACATATGGAATGTCCTACACAAAAAACTAATATATATGGAGCTAACTAGTCAAGCCCTAATACTAGATTGCATTTAATGATTATTAGGAAAAGATGTGGAATGAATTGTATGGCAAGGGCATTTGTATTCACACAGAACGTTAAAACAAAATAAAAATAAAGAAATAAAAATTAAATAAGAAGGAAGGTAGAATTTGTCTCTCTCTTTCTCTCGTAGTTGTTCTCTCTTTCCTTAATCAAGGGTTACCAAGGAACCTAGGAGCTTACGATAAATATGAGTGGGAAGGAGAAAAAACGAGAACTATTTTATGTTTTAGGGGTTAAACCACACTTATAGGAGAACAGCCAGGGGAGATAGAGCGAATCGAAAGAAATCCAGGGATACTAGTAGATAATCTGGGCCCTATTCAATCAGTCGCGTAAACATGGAAGATAACATGGTATGTAGATTGGAATCAAATGGCCTAGCAGACAGAGGCATTTCTACAAGCAAGTCAACAACCGAAATGAAAATGTAGGGTAATTACAAGGAAGAGGGATGAATGTGAAGAGCAGGTACAACGGGCTACTAAAAGAGTCCCAAGAGCCTTACGAAAAATGGAAACGGCGTACAGGGCAGTAGTAGGCCAAAAAGTCGATGATAACCAGATTGACACGGTACAGACACTCCAGGGACAAGTAGCAGAGGCAGATAAGGAGAAAATACAGGAGCTAGTGAAGTCAAACCCGACGCACATGACTGACACTACAAGGTACTTGAAAGAACAAATGAGGATTTCAACGTTCGGTAATCACGAGCAGGTTCTCCAAGCTATAAAGAGATTTGAAGACGAAGCAGAAAAGGTAACAGAAGAAGGATTGAAAATATTCACGGAACTTATAGACAGATACAATAGAGTATCAGGAATGGTAGAAAGATTCTAAAAATTGACCGAAGAACTCGTAACTAAATTTGTGACAGTGACGGATATCATATTTTTAGCGACTTGAGGCGTGTCACACCTGCCAGAAGCAGCGCTAGAGGTGATGACAGAAGCGGAAGTATTAGCGGAACAATTGACACCAGACCTAAGATTTTCGGGAGAAAAAAACATGACGGGGAAAGAATCAGCAGAAATATCAAAAATAGCAACGATAGTGCTTGATAGAAAAATTATCTATTATATCGAAATACCGCTGGTAACAAGAGAGAGTCTAGACCTTCTCAGAATATCACCGTTACCGGTAGAACAGGTGGGATTCAATATGGCGAACGTCGTCGCTTATCTCTAACCGACATTTGAGTACGTTGCAAGTAGCACGAGCGAGAAGAGATTTGCACCAGTAGCATGGGAGACAGTGGAACAATGCAAGAAGTTGAAGAAGGTAAGTGTGTGTACACGAATAAAGCTGAGACAGAAAGTGGAGGAGGACCACCCTTGTGTGATATGGCTGATACTAGAAGAAACTGTAAAGAAATCGGAAAAGTGCCTAATAGTACTAGCAAAATTAAAGGGCACATATTGGACACGTCTTAACGCGAAGAATCAACANTACATATGTATATATATATATATATATATTTATATGTATAAATGTTTGTTAAAAGTAATTTTTGCGGAATTGACGGGCTTCTTACATATATATTATTAACATGGTAGAATTATGCTGACATCTACATAACTTAATTTTTGTCTTCATAATAACTCTAACATACACGTGATTTTCCGCATAAGTCACTATTCATAAGCATATGTATGTATGTATGTATGTATGTGTACATATGTTTGTATTGGTTTTGATTACGATGAATCGTTCACTCGCTTTTACGGGCCTAAGAATTATTGTGATCTAGGAGTTTATTCATTGCATAATCAGATTATCCATAACTCTGCATTTTTTGCTTTCGTGTTTGACATCTTTTCGTGGTTCAAAGGTCCAAACTACGCCCTCCTTAATATGATCTTTTGTTGAAAGTTTAGTTAAATTAAATTTCTTTCTTATGCCAGGAAATACGATGAACACCCATTAAGTTATCATCTAAGAATAATCTTAATTATATAGTGATGGGCTTTGTTTGGGTTGATTTCTTTTATCAAGGAAATCAGAATAAATTTTACGTATCTTAATGTAATAAATAAGACTAAAAATTTCGTTTTAATATGACCAGTCATAACTGAAAAATTAAATTAATAAAGATTATTTCAACCTAGGCGTCGTTATTACGCTGTTTATTTGAAAATTCATGTTATGGTTTTACGAGCCTCATATATTAAGTAAATGTTGTAATCGTATCTTACAATTCATCTGTAGAACGCTACCTTTAATATTCACATTTGATATGTATAACAGCCTTATCTAACCAGCTATTTCTAAGATTAATAAGTTATCTAGGTTTTCATATTCCTTGTAGGACAAACTTTCAACTACTGTCCTAAGCTATCTCCTAATAATCCAGGGCAAATGCATTGATACGTGCGACAGGGCATGAAATTTATCACTTACGTAATTGCGTTACACAGAAAAGCATGTTTAAGTCACTTTTAAATTAAACACACTTGACAACTGTCAATGAGTGGACTACCTCGTGAGGCATTATCAAGTAAGACAATCACACAACAGAAAAATTGTCAAAAAAATAAAAAAGGACTTGACCTCAGTCCTTATACGTTTTGTCATCGGGAGAAAATTTAAAAACGCTTTGTATCGACTTTTATAAGGTAAATAACTAATATATAACTAATAGTGATCGTAATTCAGAAGGATGCGACGAACCGATAGGTAATGCTGATTTTTATTTAAGTATAAGTCCACCTCACACCAATATAGAAGGCATTAAGAGCTTTGCATGCATTCAGGTCCTATCGAAAAACTATAAGGAGCTTAAAAGAAGTGTGTTAGCTAGTAGTAAAAATGTATATTTGAATAAAAACAGTTAATTATAATAGCACTTTTTTTACTAAGTCCTGCGATAAGATATAAGGTAGTTAGGCCAACTAAGAACTCTGCATCGGCAATTTGAAAAGAATAAACAGCGCAAACAGGGGCGATGACCATGGTTGGCCTGATGTTGAAATGTGAACTAATATGATCTTAAAAATTCAGCTACCCATTATATTCAGTTCAGCGTCTTTATAACATTCAGTATGCGTATTTTAATAAGCAAATTCTTAGTACGTCATAGAACAATCTTTAAGGGCCTTTACAATGGATTGGTGAATGTATGGAGCCAAATTCATTAGGGATTATCCAATGTTCATTACTCGTTTTTATGAAAAATCTTAGAGTTATGAAATTCAGTCGGTGATTAATCACAAATGATAGTTTAAATATTATTGGGTGGAACGTAACTTTTAAATCAAAAAATACGTAAAACACTTACATAATAAGGTCAACTAGTTACCTGATGCTCTATCAACGATGAAAGTAACTTAGCAGTTTGCATTTTATTTCGATGCTCCAGTTTAGCCAATCACGTATATGCGTGTCATCATACTGATACGAGGTTTGATATAAGCATTAGATTATCTTAACGTGATGGGAGGACTGAGCTTGCCATATGGCAATTAATTGACTTTACATATTTATTTTAATAAACTTGATACATTTACGCTGGTCAAAAACAATCTGGATATTATAAATTATCCAGGTCTACGAATTAGAATAGTGCAAATTATATGCTAAGTAATTCTTTATTGCCAAACATCAATAATCTTCCAGTGACACCCACTAATAACAACACCATGAAAAAAAAATTGGTCCCATTGTCCATAGATACATGACACCATCGTAACATCGTTGGATAACTAAGTGATCTGGTGCATTTAGTACCCCCAGAAAGTACAATACCTTATAGTGGGGATAGTCAGGGTAAAAGTAAGAGTATTAGGGAAAAGGCAAAGTCCGTGTAAGACCTGCAAGCATACACTAAGTTAACTTAGCCTCTCGTGACGAACTACTGTGCGAGAAGAACTATATCGGTCACGACGTCATAAATACTCATAATTTTGTATACTGCCCAGAAATCCTCTCTATTATGCAAGGGTTAGAAATTACCCCATTAATTGATACTGGTATTAGAGTCGCGTGTATCTTCAGTAGCTGTTTCAAAAGCTATAACAAAAAAAATTTAACGAGTGTCCTTCTTATTAAATAAGGGTCTTACAAGCAATGGATTTTGAAACGAAAAAATTGGTTCAAATTAAACAATACCTCTAAAGCTAAATCCATATTGGCCAAGACTATTTAAGGTTTGATTTCTTCCTACTATTTAATCTTGTTTAGAATTGTATTGATAATCCAAGTAGCCAAAGAAAAATAAGATTCAATATTGACCTTAGTTTAAATATAATCTTTTGTTCCATCGCAGAAAAAAAAATAATAGTAACTTGCAAGTTTATTGAGCCTATGATGGGTTTTGCTGATTCTCTGTACGAGATAAGTGCGTCAGAATTCGTAATAGTTAACAAAGGCTCATCAAGTCAAGAAATCAATAAACACATTATCCATTTACTCATTTGAAATACAGTTTGAAAACACTTACTAAATAATTTTATATAAAATTATAGGGTGATTTTTAGTTATTTTCCAGGATGCTTATGAAGTAATGAACATAGGCTCGTATAAAATAATCCTATGATTTACTGTATGAGAAGTTATCCAGTACCAATGCACTTTTTAAAAAAGTTTAATAATAATGTTCATCGAATGATGAGTCCAGGCCTTGTTGGAAGATCTTGATTAGTCTTGATTAGATGACTAGTGTTGATCTGACGACCAATTTTGGGCAGATTCACCTGACGAAAGAATACACCGCATTTGCTAATTGGGGAAAGACCTAACAGCACTGTCGGGTCTCATTTAGTCTAAAAATTAGTGGTGTGGCCCTATAACCTGTATTTGAGCTAGTTTTTAGGACGATCTCTATCGTTGTATACGATTGTTTGAATGACTAGGTTTATGTATCACCAACTTTTGAGAACACGTGACTAGTCCAAAATCATAATTTTAAGTTTTTCTACGCAAAAGAATAAGGATTTGATTTATTAAAAGATGATTTTAATGTCCTCAATTGCATTTTTTATATCTTATCGTCACAAAAAATGGCATAAATTTTGATCCTGTACCCCAGAAGCTATCAAACGGTTTCCTGTGGCAAGTCATTTAAGACCGCTGCAAGCGTTTTTTAGTTTACTAATTTTGATTCTCAGTATTTAGTAGAGATAACTGTCTGTATCAAATTGTTGTTTGGTTTGCTGTGAGCAGGGTAAATATAAAGCTTGTCATGGCACAAGTTAAAGTGTTTCAAAAATTCAAGGATCTATTTACATCTGAAACAGTATTTACACACCCACGTCTTAATAAATAGTTGGTCTATACGCGGAAGCCAACAGTTCTGGATTGGCTGCCATATTTGGTTAACACGATAAACATTACAACTCATTAGCTCTGACTAGGATTAGTTGTTGACTTGCTGTTGCAGGCCTTAGAATTATTGTTATCCAGGAGTTTGTTGGAATTATAATCAGACCATTTATAACTTTGCTTTTGCGTTTTTCTGTTTGACACCTTTACAAACTGCTATGGTCCAAATAACGCGATCCTGAATATTATCTTCAGTTTAAATTTTGTTGAATTATACCATCTTATTTAGTTTCAATGGTTCCACTATCATGAGAGACGTACGGCATAGTGAAGTACTTTTTGTGGATCGTGACTGAAAAAACTCAAGCAGATTTAAGCCTTTAGTTTTGTTCTAAAAGCGTCTGAAAGCTGGTATGTTAGTTGATTTTAGAAAAAAGTAAAAAGATGTATATACCTCGCACAGTTAAATCAAAAAGTAGTTGAATGCGGTATAATGAATCTTCTTTTATAGCATTTACCAAAAATTGTTAACATCAATTTTAACGCAGTCACTTGCTTGTTTTTTAATAAGCAACGCCTTTGTACCCTAAGAAACGTAATGACCGAGGAAAATGTGACAAAAGTCTAGAATCTCCTTCTGTCAAGCCGCCAATTAAAGGTGTCACTGATGGCTAAGATAGTTGACCTTTTAATAACCGTTTGATGCCCAAGTTTGAAGTAATATTTCTATAAAATTATATTTCAGATAGTATTATTCTGAATTTGAATTTTCTATTCATAAAACAAAGTTGTAAACGAAGGTGGTGCAGGTATCATAAGAAAAAGTATACCTACGCTGCATGACAGAAAAAAAAATGTTTTATTTGATAACAATTGAAAGAAATAACCATGTTGTTTTTTTAAATCTTCTGATGACTTCAAATTAACTTTTTACTGCCTATGCTGATTACATCTCTAACGTCAAGCTCACATCTATTATATACGCTCCCACACATTACATTATCGTACATATTAAATACAAAAAATTTGATTATACCTCAAAAGTAAAGAAAAACCATCGTATAGCTTCGCTTTTTTCAATAGCATAGCATTACATACCAGTGATTGTTCAAGTAGGATAATTATCACACATACGTTTTTTTGACAGATACGATTAAAACATTTGTCGTGGATTAAAAATAGCATTAAAAATACCAAAAAAAATCGCAGATTGTACCGTACCTCTTTTCACATGTTAGGTTTCAAGAAATTGCTAGTTATTATATAATTTTATAAAAAAGTTACTAAAAATTTTCTTCACATGATATGTGTATGTCTCCTGATTATTTTTTGTACAAAAAATAACTTTCAGATCAACCTGTCTGATTGATTCATAGATTTGTAAAATATTTTTTTTTAATAACACAAAAAAAAGTCAAGGATGCGTAAGAGCGTGTTTCTATGTACATTAGGATTAAAAAAATAATGGCCAGCGTTGCTGTATGTCTTTGCACTTCTCTCATCTCTCTGAACTCTTCCGATACGTACTATGCGATGAACGTACTTAATTTAAAATAGTATCTCAATAACTGAGAAAAAAGTTCTAAAAGAATAAAAGGCAGTACAAATCAGTTGTTGGATGTATACACTACAAAACAACTTTTTTTTAATTTTAAAGGATTTTGGAAAATATGAACCAATTGTATGAACAATCTTATGTTAATGTGATAGAAATAATTATATTATGAATAAGTAACAAAATATTTCTCATTACGTAGGAAAGTTGTTCTGCTCAAACGTACTTATTTTTAACTTTTCTAAAAAAACAAACAAACAAGGACATTTATTTATTACATAAATCACTTATTTATTATTGTAATGTATAACTAAATCACATTAATATATTACAAGTTAATAAAAAATCACATCATAAGTAAAATATAAGCCACATTATAACAAGAAATAATGGAATCTCCTATTCCAGGACCGCTTACAGCAGAACGGGTAAGGGAATCAGCTAGTGTGAAAGACATCGTGGGTTCCAGTCTTCTGAGTATTTTTTCTAATTTTTTTTTTTTTGTAAGGGTTGGTTAAAAAAAAAAATAATAAAATTCAAAATTTGTGGCGGTAATGTGGCGTGGTGTGGTGTAATGTGGTGAGGAGAGGAAACAATGCAAATTAGTTCTGTGAAGGAGTGGAGTGAGGTTGGAGTAAAATGCAACATTCGTTTCCATCACACTTTTCCTTAAAGTCACAAATCTAAAATCATTATTTTACTCTTGCGCATAACGTGCCAGTAAGCATAGAAATCCTCCATTGAAAGTCATTGGAGAAGAGCTCTGTAACCAGCTCTAACAATTCAGACGTTGTAGTTTTTCTCCTTATTAGTCTGGTTCTAAAAAAAAAGATTAATGACGATCATCCTGAGGCGTCGAGGTAGTCTCGTCTGCTAGAAAATTGAGTAAAGGAAGAGTTGGGCACACCAGTCCTTTTTAAGACCATTGGATGTTAAACTACCTTGGCAGCAACTACATCAGAGATTAGAAGGAAGATTGCCAGTGCCTATAGTAGAGAGTGTGTCGCTTTTTTCCACTGATTTGAGCGCCCCGTCGCGGCAGACCAGTCGAACTATACGCACATTCACAGCAGTGGAGGGGAAGATCAAACGTGCATACGATAGGTACCCAGTAGAAGGGGAAGGAATATGTGCATACACATGTGTATAACTAAAAACGTTTTGGCTGCCTGAGCTCTCGAGTCGAGTCCCTCGGCTCTCGGCTATCGCTGCAGCTCTCGCATGCATGTATATCCCTATATATGTTTCCGATGCGCTGTATTCCCTCAAAAAAGATTTTGTTATGAATGTTAGACAGTTACGTATGTTATTATGTCCGGTAATGAATTACTGGTTAAATAGGTAAGTATTAAAAATATTTGTACAGCTAAATATCGTTTAATACTGAGTTTTTTCTCGTTTAAAGTGACAAATCGAGTAATGATTACGTGAGTCCCGATATTTAATGTAAGTTCTCGGAACTTCTCGATAAAAATATTATTTTTACAACTCGCATAATGTATGTTATTATAGGTACAGTAAAAAAAAAATTGTACATGATATATAAATACGACGTACCGTAACGTTGAAAATTATCAATTCTTTAATAAATATTTGCTTATTAAAATTTTTTCAATTAAATAAGAGCTCTTTGCTTTTATCTTAACGTTTATTTAGCAATAAAAGACTTTTCTAGAATTAAAATGTCGTTCTTCGATAGATGTAACATTTTCAATAAGAATAAGTATTTATTAAAATGTTCAGAAAAGTATTAGTTCTGCTTTAAAGTAGTTATATTTTAACTCAATTACCAATAGAGAAAAAAACTTCAACTCAAACCTTGGAGCTTCATTATAAACCTATGTCACTTTATGCACCCGTGAGACCAATGTGCTAGTAGTCGAGGCAGCTAAGTACTCTGCCATTCCTATCTACAATAATCACTCCCGGGTTCAAATCTCCGGTGGTGAAAATTTTGTTTTTTACATTTGGTTTTTTTTTTCCCTTTTATTTCGATATTACTTAGTGTAAAATTTTTTTAATAATTCTATTTTATTTTCATGTTTACGTTGCGTAACGAATACTCTTAGTTTATTCATTCGTGGGGGGATTTTTTTAAATTTAAAGTATTTTTTGTAACAATATAATGCTAATAACGAGGCACATGTTTATTAACATTTCATCCTCGTTCAGATGGCTATGCAACTATTATTGGTATATTGAAAAATTATTCAAATAACTCAAGTTATTTCACGCTGGATTGACAAAGTGCTATTATTAACACTTTAAAAGAGGATCACATCTTTTATAACCTTATTAACGTATTCGTTCAATAATATATAATTGGTCAATAATATTTTCCCCTTACGTAAATATATTCATAAAAAGAAACAGAATCGTTTGCAACTGCGCAACGACAATTTTATTACTCAACTCCTTAAACATTTATGAATTAGCATAAAAACTTTAACTTTTAAAAAAATACCTTTTCCGCCCTCGGGTGGTTTTGGGAGGCTAGTACTTCCTCTGGCGAAAAAGCAGTTTTCCGGAACTCGTTTGAAAAGTCTCCTTTACGAACCTCGTTACACCCCTCGCCTTCGGCTCGGGCCGCAAACCTCTCGGTTCGCAAACAGAGACTTTTCAAACTCGTAGGAAAACTACCATTTATTCTTTGTTACTCCAACGTCAGCCAAGTTTTACTTTCACTTGAGCCTTGAAGCTTTGTTATTAACATATGTTACATTTAATCACTACGAGGACACAGTTTTTGTAGCCTAGTTGGTTACGCCGCTGAGCAAATTTTTTGCCTCGACAATCTTGGGGTTCAATTCCTACTCAAGGCATAATTTTTTTTTTCTTTCGTAATTTTTTTTATCATACAAGTATGTAATTTTTTGGACTATAGTATTCATTCACGTTTCATATGTACGATCCGTTATAAATCCTTACTTGTTTATCACATCTCTCATCAACTTACAAATATGCAAATGTTAAGTGTAAGATTTATTTTAGTATGGTATTTAATAGATGAAAATCATTTTTACTGAGCGATTTTTGTAACCAGCTAACGATATATTGCATTGCAAGACAAATGTCTTAAAATGTATACTCCTTAAGAATTAGTACAGCCGTTCCCGCCTAACGATACAGCTTTTGTTTTCGTCACAGGCGCGTCGAGGTGTTGTTGTTTTGATTGTCTCTACGCGAGGCAGCGCTTTTAGTACGCATGAAGCACGCGACATTCGTTGATACACGTCTGCTATTGATGCATCGTGTTTGTTCACCATAAATCTTCTACTGCTTTCAATAGTTTTGAACTAGTGTTGTGTGCAGTGAATACTTTTTAGTGTTGTTAGTTTATATAACAGCTTGCTTTTTCGCGTTTCTGTTCACTCGTTGGCATGTAAACAACGCAACGATGGCGAATGACAACGTATATTTACGGTGTCAATACATAAACTGTTATAATGGACCACACAACGGACACTCTTTGCGGCGATTTCCTGCAGATGAATTTAAACAAACCGAATGGACCACTAACTCAGGTATCTAAGTATCTAGTTACTTACTTTGCTTAAAATCTTGGAAGGTTTTTTTTTTGTTTTCCACCGTACAATTATAATGAATAATTGTGTATTGGCATTTGAATACTATATTTTAGTATTGTGTGAATTTGAAAATGTATTATGAATAATTATTCTTTATAAGGCGTGACAACTAAATAAGTTTTTTTTGGGATTTACATAAAATGATGAGCGTTGCCCATAAGCTGAAAAACTAAAGCTTGGCTGCTGCCTCTTCTCTTACCTCTCTCTCCACTACACAAATATATGGTCTAATCTGACCGCGAGCTCTATCCCTCTCACTCTCATAGCATATTATGCAAATACCTCTTTTTAATTTTTATTTCGTTATTTTTAGCGAGGCCGAAACAAAATAAAATACTTTATCGATAGGATATTTTCTGCTTTAAAAGTTTTATTGTTTTTAAAATATTAGCGTGACAATTTTTAAACGCTATGTGACGACAACAGACTCAGTTTTCAAAATTTTTAATATTTTTGCCATAATCAGCGATGTTGATTACGTCTAACAAAAATACCCCCTACGGTAGAAATTTTGAGAGTCAGCAACTTACAATTCCTCGTCTACTAAGATACGACCAGGTCCTGGCCAGGGTGTATGTATATGGGTCATTATACTGAATTATTCATGAACAAAACCATTGGGGATTGTCTGGAAAAATGTACTATTAGATAATTTTTCCGCAGCTTCACGATGACGCTATTTATTTTTGCATGCGTCTTCTCTGAGACGCCGAAAAATGCATTTTTTCGAAAACATTTACCAAATATCAAGCTTCTGTGAGCTTTTATTATTATTTTCTTACTTTCTTGTACTGCTGCGTCAGTTTTAGCCCATTACCAGTATTGATCATCAATATATAGGAGACGTAATCGCTAAAAATTATATTTTTAATCCTTTTTGCAGATTGATTATACTCACATCATAATATTATTAGTATTTATGGTGTTCAAAGGATTGGATGTCAATAAATCGTTGTAGTCATATACATTTAAGGTGACTTAGGTATAGCATTACAATCAGACTTGGGCAAAGTCGTATTTATTATTTGAAAAAAAAAAGATTCTATGTTATTTGGAAAAAATTAACTGTTTTAGTAATTAAATATAATTTTTTTAAAAATAAAGTAACAAC
>NW_019379607.1:226487-238162 GCF_000648655.2 Copidosoma floridanum | reverse complement strand
CCAGTAAGCGCCCCGGGTCATTGGGTGATAGGCGCTTGTGTTATTAAAAATTATTTATTTATCAGAGTGGCCAGTAAGCGCCCTGGGTCATTGGGTGATAGATGCTTGTTTTATTGGAGCTTATTTGAATCTCGCGCGTCACCTTCGGTACTATTTTTTTTTTTGATCTAGTGATTTCCCACGTCAGAGAGGTTGGGTCCTAGAGAATTCCCAAATCTGGCCGGAACTATATTTCATCGTTAGTGTGCGCTTGCTCCCTCCCACGGGCTGACGGGCTCTCTCGCGCGCGCTCACTCGCTCACTCACGCGCGCGTTCGTTGCTTCGATAGGCCCCCAGGAGCAGTACGCGCGCAGAACGAAGGAGAGCGTGCGTGCCGTCATCTTGTCGGACGTTGATCGCGGGAAACGAGCCGAACAACTATTAAAATAGTTCGATGACCTTCAAGTATCAAGGCTTCGTTGTATTCAAAATTCAATGAACTCTTGTATCATAAACTTTGAATCTAGCTTCCAGTTACTTTTTAGTAGTTATACATATAACAAAAAAATAAAACTATTTACTATGTGTCTTTCTTTATTATATTAATTTTATTACACTTTTTTTAACTATCTACGAAGGAAAAACATAGAGCCGTACTTTTTAGAAGTGATATGAAAGCTAGTTTTATTACAAATAGAACTATGCCTTAGGACTCTAAGGTTATCGAATTGTGTTATTAATTAGTAGTGATCTTGACAAGGAACAACTGGAAGCCACCGTGTAGTGTAACGTACGGTGTCTTTGTATTTTATCTGAGAACTTATTATAAAATATTGTATTGTGACGTTTCGCATGAGCCGTCTTAGATAGTAAATCAAAAACATTGTCAATCAGTCGTCAAGCATATTAATTTACATTAATAATAATTTGGTATTCAAATTACTATTTTTTTTTTATGGAAACACAGTTTTGTATTCATTAAAAAACTAATTGTAACTTCCTACATATATAATTGTCATTGATTTAAACAATTGTGCTCGACGATTCATTTGAAACGCTTATGAAATACCCTTCAAGAAGGAGCATGCAAAATTTCATACTAAAATATTCAGTAAAATGGTGCTAAAGGCCATGCACGGATAAAGTACGTTACACTACATTGTGAATTTAAGCTGTTACTTCTTAACACAGATACTAGCGACTAAAACAATTCGATGATATGTGTGTCCTGAAGCACTTTTCTGTTGGTAATTTAACAATCTTTCATAGTATTTCTTAGAAGTAGGGTTCCATGTTTTGACTTCGTAGATTGTTAAACAAGAGTCCAAAAATTGATAATGTACTAAAATCGCACGTTAAATAGTGCTTCTGTAACCTTTTCTTACGTGCATACTGAACATTAACTTGAAGCTACGTTAAAATTTATGTTACATGAGCTCATTGAATTTTGAATGCAACAAACCCTTGGGATTTAAAGGTCATCGAACTATTTCATGAGTCATAAATAATATTTAAAAATAACAGCTGAAAGCCTCGTTGAGGTCTAACGTACTTTAGATAAATCATCTATACAACCTTTTGTATTTAATACTTGAGTACTAAACGTTGGATAGATATTTCTGAGACCTAATTGAACACTACCACACTAAATTATAGATTTTCAAAAAAAATTTCCACCCCTCTGTCTATTGAATCAATACAGCTTTTTGTAAATTTTAAGGCTATAATTATTGTAAGTATACATGAAGTAATGTACGTACTGGCTTTTTATAGAAAAAAAAAAAAAAAAGAATCTCAATGACTTAAAGATTACTGCATACTATTCTGGTAATTTCAAAAATAATTATGCAAAAACTAGCGAGATGGATTTAAAAGTTAACAACGCAAAGCTATCTTAACTTAATACAAATCAATCGCAGAGGGCACGATAAAAAACTGATCATTTCCAATTAAGTATTGTCGTTTATAAGTCCCATAAATGTAAATAAATGTATAGAGACTTATTAATTAGTTATTGTAATATAAACGTTTGTAAAATATGAGGTACTAGCGCTAATGCCGAAAAAGTATTTTATTACTAATTTATTTATGTATTTATTATATTCTTAACACTGGCGAGTGAATGTTAGGTAAGTTGGCAAAAGAAACTTGTAAATATTGCAAAATAGTATTATAATCGCATGTTCATTCAACATTATTAATTATTTATGACTCTGAAGTTCAAACGTTCCAGGAACAAACTTAGAAAATTGAAAGAACTACTTTTAAAGCAGCCAAACCTCTTATGAATACCTTAAAACAGCATTGGTTGGTTGCATGCCAATGATATAATATAAGTCGCAAAACATGATGAGTATCTATTATTTTGGCTAATAGTATCTATTATTTTCAGTGGGACCATCGTTCTTGATATTTATAATGATAAACACCCAAAGTTAAAACTCTATTATTTTCGAGCACCGCGTAAAATAAAAAATTTGTAAAAAATCACCGGCTCCGTCGGTTTTTAGAAATATATTTGTTTCATTAATTGGTTTTATGATAATTAACAATGTCTGCAATACACTGTGGGGTATTTTTAATTAAATAGAATTAGTGCCTACTTGAATAAATGTAATTTTTTAAAAACGTTAGTATTAAAATTGCAGATTGTGGTTGAAACTTCATCATGTTTTGCGACGTATTTTATATCATACGCAACCAACCAACGCTGTTTTAAGGTTTTAAATAAAAGATTTTGCTGCTTTATAAGTAGTTTTTCCGATTTTCTAATTTTATTCCTGAAATATTTCAAACTCAGGAGTCATCCTACAGCTGTACATATGTATGCGGAATTTGTAATTTTGTTAAGTACTAGCGTGGTTACAGTATGGCTACCGGCGAGGTGTTCCACGATTTTTACTTCAAACATTTATTTAGAAAGAAAAAAAACTACTTACTTTCATAAGTAGTATTCTGGCGCGTGGTAAATGAATAAATTTATATTTGTTATTTGTACATAGGTTTGAAGTAAGAAAAAAAAAAAACAACGCACCAAGCAAGTTGTTTCGAGAAGAAAAAAGTTTCATTAAATAAGAATATTCACAAGTAAAATTATGTTAACGAACGTTCTTATGTATTAGTTATCTTTTGTGTTATCTTCTACATAAAAATAATATAATAAGTATCGCTTCTTCAAACAACGCTTAATAACAGTACCTCCTGGGTGGTGTGGAAATCTGTTTAAAAAAAAAAAAAAAAATGTATTAAACTAGTCTTTTGCCAAAATATTGTTTTCAACCACTATGCTTACGATAATCTTTATCAGCGGATAAACTTACATAGAATTAACAAAAAAGAGTTATCTTTTAGTTCCAAGTGGCAGTCAAACACAGTAAAAAATTAATACGGTCAATAATGTTTTGATGCATAACTTTCACTGTCATTTGGTATTTAATATAGTTTAAATTATACCTCTTTTTACTAAAATAAATCTTACTCTTAACATTTGCATATTTGTAAGTTGATGAGAGATGTGATAAACAAGTTAGTATGTATTACAGATCGTACAAATAAAGCGTAAATAAATACTATAGTACAAAAAATTACATACTTGTATGATAAAAAAAATTTCGACAGAATAAAAAAGTTATGCCTTGAGTGGGAATTGAACCCCAAGATTGTCGAGGCAAAAAATTCGCTCAGCGGCGTAACCAACTAGGCTACCAAAACTGTGTCCTCGTAGTGATTAAATGTAACATATGTTAATAACAAATCTTCAAGGCTCAAGTGAAAGTAAAACTTGGCTGACGTTGGAGTAACAAAGAATAAATGGTAGTTTTCCTACGAGTTTGAAAAGTCTCTGTTTGCGAACCGAGAGGTTTGCGGCCCGAGCCAAGGGCGAGGGGTGTAACGAGGTTCGTAAAGGAGACTTTTCGAACTAGTTCCGGAAAACTGCTTTTTCGCCAGAGGAAGTACTAGCCTCCCAAAACCACCCGCGGGCGGAAAAGGTATTTTTTTAAAAGTTAAAGTTTTTATGCTAATTCATGAATGTTTAAGGGGTTGGGTAATAAAATTGTCGTTGCGCAGTTGCAAAAGATTTTGTTTCTTTTCATGAATATATTTACGTGATGGGAAAATATTATTGACCAATTATATATTATTGAACGAATACGTTAATTAGGTTATAAAAGATGTGATCCTCTTTTAAAATATTAATAATAGCACTTTGTCAATCTAGCGTGAAATAACTTGAGTTATTTGAATAATTTTTCAATATACCAATAATAGTTGCATAGCCATCTGAACGAGAATAAAATGTTAATAAACATGTGCCTCGTTATAAGCATTATATTGTTACAAAAATTAATCGTTATTTAAGCAAGTCCTCTAATTAATGAATTAACTAAGAGTATTTTTTACGCAATGTAAACATGAAAATAAAATACAATTGTTAAAAAGATTTTATACTAGGTAATATCAAAATAAAAAAACCAAATGTAAAAGACAAAAATATGCCGTAACGATGATTTGAGCCCTGGAGTGATAAGTGCAAAAGTGTAGGTAGCGTCACTTAACTGCCCTAACTACCGGCACACGTTCCCTTCATGCAATCAAAGTGACATATGTTCATGGTAAAGCTCCGAGGTTGAAGCTTAAGTTTTGGTTTTTTGTCTATTTTTAATTGATTTAAAATAAAAGTACCTTAAAGCAGAACATTTATTTTCTGGATATCTTAATAATTATTTATTTCTATTTGAAAGGCTACATAAAGGGCGTGGCCTTCCCCCACCATGAGGTGCCTATCGTACGCACATTTTGGTCTTNGACATTTTAATTCTAGAAAAGTCTTTTATTGCTAAATAAACGTTAAGATAAAAGCAAAGAGCTCTTATTTAATTGAAAAAATTTTAATAAGCAAATATTTATTAAAGAAATAATAATTTCCAACGTTACGGTACGTCGTATTTATATATCATGTACAATTTTTTTTACTGTACCTATAATAACATACATTATGCGAGTTGTAAAAATAATATTTTTATTGAGAAGTTCCGAGAACTTACATTAAATATCGGGACTCACGTAATCATTACTCGATTTGTCACTTTAAACGAGAAAAAACTCAGTATTAAACGATATTTAGCTGTACAAATATTTTTAATACTTACTTATTTAACGAGTAATTCATTACCGGACATAATAACATACGTAACTGTCCAACATTCATAACAAAATCTTTTTTGAGGGAATACAGTGCATCGGAAACATATATAGGTATTTACGTGCATGCGAGAGCTGTAGCGATAGCCGAGAGCCGAGGGACTCGACTCGAGAGCTCAGGCAGGAGGCAGCCAAAACGTATATAGTTATACACATGTGTACGCACATATTCCTTCCCCTTCTACTAGTTACCTATCGTACGCACGTTTGATCTTCCCCTCCGCTGCTGTGAACTTGTGTATAGTTCAACTGGTCTGCCGCGACGGGGCGCTCAAATCAGTGGAAAAAATCGACACACTCTCTACCATAGGCGCTGGCAATTTCCCTTCTAATCTCTGACTACATTAAAACTCAACAAAACTATAAACAACTAGTCTTTATGGCTCACAAAATGTTTAACCATACCTATAGACACAAAAGAGTAAATTGGAGAAGCAATTTTGTATGTTAAGAATTGATTGCATCAAAAAACTAACGCAGCGCATTTATCATGATTAAGACAACAGCGTCCAAACCGACAAATAAAGAATTCAGTAAGTTAGAGATAAGGTTTTCATTATAGTCCTGACACAAATCCCTTAGATCTTTAAGATTTTTAAAAAGGTAAGGTAATGTACACTTGTAATTATTAAAGCAATAAAAATTAGAGAGATCAAGCTCTAGGGCCTTGTTGCTCTGGTAACAAAGTTGTGAGATAAGTAAAAATAATTTTTTTATTATTTATTTTTCCTTACTTCTAAATATTTATAGTTTTAACAAATTGCGCTCGTTATTTGTGATAAATTGAAGAAATTAGAATTTACGTCCATTTAGGGCCAGCAATTATTTTGTTGCGTAGGGAACATACGGTATTTTTCATCATATTTATACTTTTCATACTTCTAACAGCTTATTATTTAACAAAATAAGTTGTATGGATTTTGAAAAAATATATTTTTATTGAGAAGGTTTCGTTTTAAAAGCGTTAGAAACAGATGTTAAACTTTTAACTTAAATGATTTCATGCCACGTATCAACACGGTGCAATATTCTATTTAATTAGTCTTGCATGACACTGAGACAAAGTAATAGTAATAATAGTTCGTATTAAGTGTTTAAGCTATAGTTTCACTGATTTAAATTTGAAAGCTCTCCCTAAATTTATAGTTAATCATCATTAGAAGTTGAACTATTGTTTTGAGAAGCTATATTTAAGTAACTTTTTATAAGCAACGTACTTTTTAAAAAAAATTTCAAGTTCAACTAGCCACAACTAGTTGTATTAAAGTGTTAAAATTTTTTATTTTAAAACTTTATTTTGTTAGCTTCCATACATAGCGTTAAATGGATGGGTATTGAGAAATGTTTGTTTAAATATTCTAAGTAAGATTGTTACTGCTCTCTGTATACTGCTACAGCCTTAGATACTCGTCCTTCAAACTAAGATGAGAACAACAACTTTTTTTTTCACGCAGCTGAGTAGTTCATAGCTGCCACGAAATACTGCTCCTCCAGCTAAAATTGAAACAAGTTGACAGCAGTACACACATACTCTGCATTACTCTATCCCTTCATCATGTATCAAAATATTGTCAGAAACTATAAAATATTAGACAGTGAAACATCATTGGCTTTGTGCTTTTCCTCAAAACTATAGGGAAGTGATAACATCACCCATACCCCGATACGTTTATGCAGGTAACCGCAGTTCCCAACTTTGCTGGAGCAAGCACGTTGATGCGTATTAAATATGCGTTACCCCTCCTAATTTAATAAGATCAGTGGTGAGCACACCTATGTTTCAGGGGTCTAACATAGCTGTTGCACATACACGCCCAGCGTCTGTGCCTACATAGCCAGTACTTATAATCGTACGAGTAGACTACCCAGTAAAACCAAGAATAAACGCACACTCTGTAGAGACATACTCTCACAATGTTCAGATAAATGGCCAGCTTATAACAAACCTGGAAAGAATAATAGAGGTTCATAACAGTGCAAGAAATCAACACCTCTAATTTAACAATTAAAACTACCAATACTCACGGACTGTCCTTAAGCAGTTAGCTTAATGCCATTCAGATATTTAAAATCAGCTAAGAGACACTTTCGCTTTTTAGCTCGTCTGTCAGGTGCGTAGTGCAACGCTTTCCAGGTCATCAGGACGATTTCTCGTTTGCAATTAAACGCGAGGGGTGGTCGGCTTAGCCTGTAGATGCCGGGCAGCCAGTAAAAACAAAGCAAGAGATCGAGAAACTTGAGTAATGACAATTAACGTTTTGAAGTCACACAGATTACTACCAGTAGTCGAGCTTCTAAGTAGTAATCTGAAAAATAGAACATCATCATTACTTATGGACGCAAGAGTGAATATTTTAATAATAAAAGCAGTTTGTTCTAGCATGGCGTCAGAAATAAGCACACATAATATATAAAAAGTATGCGGTGTATAAAAACGCCAATCCACAACTTCGGGAATCACCTGTATGATGCTTAATAGTCTCATTTACAAACTACATATCGTCCCCATAGAATTTTCCATAAGCAGAGATAAACTCATACGATTGAATATATAAGATAGACACAAAGAATTTAGTGCAGAAGAAGATTAGTGCAAAAAACAAGCGTGTAAACTTCAGTGGGACTTAGTTTTCGATGGAAGAAAACGAACGTTCTAAAGATCCCGTGTGCTCTAAGTAAGTCATACACGCAATGATTAGCGAATAGGAAGACAAGAATTACGTAAAATGGGTTCTGAGATAAAGTTTAAGAAAAAACAATTATTTTGTGAATTTCGTAGCAAAGCGTAACAGAAACAGGGCATATGTCTTATGCAACACTACCGACTCTACGATCAGAATAAGAGTATCTGAGGCAGAGTTTTTAACTTTTGCTTTTTAGCTTGTCTGTCAGGTGCGTAGTGCAACGCTTTCCAGGTCATCAGGACGATTTCTCGTTTGTAATTAAACGCAAAGGGTGGTCGGCTTAGCCCGTAGATGCCGGAAAGCCAGTAAAAACAAAGCAAAAGATCAAGAAACTTAAGTAATGACAATTAACGTTTTAGAGTCACACAGATTACCACCAGTAGTCGAGCTTCTAAGGAGTAATCTGAAAAATAGAACATCATCATTTCTTATGGACGCAAGAGTGAATATTTTAATAATAAAAGCAGTTTGTTCTAGCATTGCGTCAGAAATAAGCACACATAATATATAAAAAGTATGCGGTGTATGAAAAGGCCGATCCACAACTTCGGGAATCACCTGTATGATGCTTAATAGTTTTATTTACCAACTGCATATCGTCCCCATAGAATTTTCCATAAGCAGAGATAAACTCATACGATTGAATATATAAGATAGACACAAAGAATTTAGTGTAGAAGAAAATTAGTGCAAAAAAAAGCGTGTAAACTTCAGTGGGACTTAGTTTTCGATGGAAGAAAACGAACGTTTTAAAGATCCCGTGTGCTCTATGTAAGTCATACACGCAATGATTAGCAAATAGAAAGACAAGAATCACGTAAAATGGGTTCTGAGATAAAGTTTAAAGGAAAACAATTATTTTGTAAATTTCGTAGCAAAGCGTAACAGTAACAGGGCATATGTCGAATGCAACACTACTGACTTTACGATCAGAATAAGAGTATCTGAAGCAGAGTTTTTAGATGACGAAACTATCTAAGGTTATGGACTTGCAACAGCTGATGGGGACGACAAAGTTAAACAAAAACGAGAAGGCAATGAAGGAATTAAAAATGGTGCCCATGGGCATGCAAGGGCAATAAACTCTGAATCAAAAGAAAAAACAGTAGATAATATTATGGTACTACTAGACATATACAGCTATAATCAGAAAAAAAAATCGTACACGTTCAGACACAAATTAACCACAATATGTATGTATTTGGGTAAGAAAACAAATCCTTACCGATAGCTGATGTACATTAACAAAGAATTATTACAAATATGGAAACGCCAATTTATGCCAAAAACTATAGGAATTTACCAGGATTGAAGGACCAAATGTGACTAGAAGTGAGAAAGTTACTTTAATAAGGTATCATTAAACCTTTGGAATCACCATGTAATGTTAATATGTGGAAAGTACCAAAGAAATACAGCCCTGATGGCGAGAAGAACTGGTGTGTAGTATAATATTTCAGGCAGTTGAATGAAGCCACGGTGGGCATGTACCACCCATTGCTCCACTAAGTGGACATTCTTGACCATTTAACCTTCTTACGATACATCACTGTTGTAGACTTGAGACAGGGTTTTCTGTCAAGTTGAGATTAACGAGAGAGACATACAAAAAACGGCGTTTTATATTAAAAAATACATTTATCATCACAATGGATGCATTAAAAATTATTGATTTATTTATTTATAAGTGATTTGAAATCAAATTTTGATACTTATGTCTAATTCAGCTGTAACGGGACACAATAAATTTGTATTAAGGTAATTTGGGACATTGATTAAGCTTATTCTGGACCAAAGCCCAATTTCCAATTCAATTACATGTAATCAAGTCCATATTGATATTACAGTGATTATTAAAAGATAAATTAACTATTTATAGATAAAACAATAAAAACTAAAGCTAATTTTAGCCTACAAACTAATAAAAGTTGTTTGAAATGGACACAGTGTATCCTTACTTACGTTATGTATTGTAACGTTCTGAATCAAAATTTTAGTGATAGGTAGTCGAAGAATGTGAGATCCAATTTTTTAAACAGTTTTTATATTACAAATCCATATTTTCTCTTCACTGCATATACGACAATCGCGCACGAAAGATTTGAGATTATGATTCCAATTCTCCGTATTACAGATAACTAAGATTAACAATTCTACCAAACTTTAATGTTTGTGATATCTTAAACTCCAGTAACATTAAAAAGTACGAGAAAACTTCCATATTTGAGAAATTATTCAAAAAAAGTACATACTTAATTCTGTCCGACTAAAGCTGAAAAGATTTAGCTTTTATGGTAAAGTGGGACACATGTGATTTGATCACCACATAAGAGTAATTAATTTTTGTTAATTTATTACTTCAACCTATACAATTTTTTGTTGTTTTTCTTATAAAGGGTCTAGTTAAATAAAGAGAAATTTTTTGTTTCAAATAATATATTGTTTAACACTGTTTTCGATGCTGTCCCGAGTTACCTTAAACATTTTTCGTGTTCCAAATTACCTATATTTATCTTAGAAACACTTAATATTTTTAATTAATAACGACGATAAAACGTACATAAAATAAATGGATTAATAATTGTACATTTATTTTAAAATTACTTATATATTTTTTTTATATTATAGTGCTCTACGTCCAGCTCCTTTGTTAATGGCACTTCTATGGGGACTTAGCACTTGGTAAAGGGATAACGAAAAGGATGTAAGGCCTTTCATTAAAGGAGGGGGGTAGGGGGAAATTAGGCAACTTTTTTTGCGAGAAGGTCGCCTAAACCCTCCTCGAGGAGCATTGCAGGGTGAAAAAGTATACGTGAAAAATCACAGAGGTACTGGCCCAGAACGTCGCGTGGTCTTCTGTGTACCAATCTACGACCTACTCAACTGAGCCACCGCGCGCTCATAAAGTATTTGTATCTATTATTGTTTTTGGCATGATAATTTAAATAAAAAAATTAAAAGTCACCATGCATAACTAAAGCATCTCAAATCTAGCTGAAAAGTCAAGATTTGTGCATGCTAAAAAGACCATAGAAAGTCGTAAAGTGTTAATATTAAGCATAGATAAGTGAGAACCACCTATAAGTATGACTATAATAAGTAATAAATAATAATAAATCCTTTTATTTGTCACATAATTCGTTGAATCTTAGATGACACGATTGCGGTACAACAGTCCTCTATTAAGACGAAAAGTTGAATTGAATTTAGCAGAAAATTGTATACAAGCCACCATAGAAAACACTTATTCACTTTCTTCGTCTCCTTTTTAGATGAGTAGTACATACTATTCCAAAGGGAAATAGCCATGAAATGAATGTACCTACAGAAATTTCTCACAATATTTTTAATTAATAACTTCTGATTAAATAGCCTTTATAATAATAATAAAAATAAAAATGATAAAAATAATAGTTGTGATAGTAAGGATAATAATGAAAATAATATTACTGCGTCTTTCGGGAGTTAATATAACTAGGTTTACGGGTAGTTTTAACTGATAATAATGTTGCAAACATACTTCAGAATTTTCGGTAGAATTTTGGTCAACATGTTTTTCACTGCTAGCCATTGGAGGAAAAATCAGCAGGCGTCCCTCGAGGAATAATGAATTCCATTACCTGTGCTAGAAGCAGGTATGTGGACTTCTTCATGATATATCTGAGTCAGAAAAAGGGAAAAGGGTCAATACTCTGTTTTTCTTTACATTTGAAAAAGAAAAAAAAATTCAACCACTTTATAAATTGGGCTATGGCAGTTGGCTTATGAGATCATTAGTATGAAAAAAAGGGACTACTCAGCAAATCATC
>NW_019379607.1:213821-226253 GCF_000648655.2 Copidosoma floridanum | reverse complement strand
AGCAAAGGTGAGGACATTTCTATATAATTTTTATTTGTATTATAGAATACTAAAAAATGACCGGTTCTGGGTTGTAGCTTTTCGGAAAAAAGACACTTACCCGAAATATGGAATAATATCACACCCAATCAACGTAGGTATACTCATTTTCATGATAACTGCACCATCTTCGTACACAATATTGTTTCATAGAAGGTATTTTTACTCACAAAATAACATTTTTTGCCATAGAATTTTATAGAAGTATAAATTCTCACTTGGGTACTCAAGCACCCACTATCCACTGGTTTTCGTATGGGTATACCTTTATATGTGCTTTTACAATTACTTGACTCTTTCTTTCTTATTTGATTAAAAAAACAGCTTGTAAATGAATTTCAAAATAATATAGGTTTACATAACAGTAATTTTTTATAGTCAACATTAAGAGCTTTTAATAGATCATTTCCTCATTTTTTTTTAAACTATTCAACGCATCCTCATAAAAAACTACTATAAAATACAGTAGAGTTAAAAAGAAATAAAATAAAATAAGAAAAAAATAAAATAGATTAAATAAAAAAAGAAACCACAGAAAGAAGGTTTAAAAAATTAAAAAAAAAAAAGAAACAAACAAAGTACCGTATTTATGCATAACGAACTCACGAAGTTCAACCATACTTATCTCATGTTTAAAGAACTTCGTTTTGATCTTGGTTCCTATGACCCATTTATACCCCCTTGTTAGTTTTTTTTTAATTTCTTTTATTTTTTCAAATTTCCTTTATCTCATTTCTTTTTTTATTTAATCTTTTTTTATTACTATTTTTATTTTAAACCCTAGGATAGTAAACTTTGAACTAAGAACAGTCTGTACGTGCAAGGTGTATCTTCTAAGAACAGTTACCCAGAAGACTTTCTTACAGAAATAATAAGAAGTCGAGTAATAAAATACTATCAAAGTAATAAAAATCAATAAACTTACATTCAGGAACCTAAAAATCGCTTATAGTTACACCTTACCATCAAATTATTTGTCATCAGGTGATAATTTATTATAATTAAGAATTTTTAGTGTAAAAACAGTATTTAAAATAAATTATCTTCAATCACAAGATTGGAAGAAGATCCCTTAGACATAGGACCAAAAATACAAGTTGTACACTTGATTAAATGTCAAACACATAACAAACCTAATTAGGCCAAATTTCACGAAAACTTACGACCAGATTTCAAGAACAAGAAAGATTTTATAAAAATAAATCTGAAAAATCTGTCATTTTTCTACATGCAAAAAAATATAACCACAGTGCTGACTGTAATATCCACATAAATAACGATCATATTAAGTCAATTGGTACTGAACACTGCTAATACACAGAGAAATCATAGAAATTTTAAACATCCTTTACTTTGATCATAACTATAGTAGAACAATCAATTAAATAAATTGTAGAACACGTACAAATACACCATATCTTAGCTTAAAAAGAAACAACCACGTAATTGTACCTTAATTTAATACCAACACAACTATATTAACTCGTATATATTTAATCTTTGTAACTATATCTACGCTCACATATTTCTACACTGTTTCTTTAATATTTATATATATGGTCTGTTAAGATGATTACTAATTTATTTTCATTTTCTACCTTTTCTACTAATTTAATGAAATCATTTGCCATTTGTGTCTTGGAAGTGCTTATGTATGCATACCTAGTGAAATTATCTATTAGTAAGTAAAGGTATCTCTTCGTGCTTTTTCCTTTAAAACCTCCTATGGTGTCCAGGGACAAGATTTCGAAGGGTTTTTCCGCTGGTCTCAATTAAGAAAGTAGAGCTTTGAAACATCCTACTCTAGTTTTATTTTTTATGCATGTTTCTTAACTTTTGCATTAGTTTTTTATGTGTTTGTACATGTTTTTGAAATACATTTTGTGACATTGTATATTTATTTATATATGCTGGGCTTTTCTCGAGACTCGAGAAGCTTAGAAGCTTCGAAAGCCTTGAATGGAAAAACCAAGGGCAAATTCGGACTGCTGCCGAGTTGAAGACAGTGGAAATTTGTTGTCTAATTTTCTGGAAGAAATTCGAGCTTCTGCGAGGGGTAGCAAAAGGATTTACAAAATGGTTTCACTTTAACCAATCAACAAATATATTTACCAAAGAGAAAGAGATTAACAATAATTTCTGGGATATTAGAATATCGCGGCGCTATCAAAGAATACTCAAAATTCAGACTAGATCAGCTTTACGAAGCGAGCTGTCTACGCTTTAAATTTGTCTGCCAATTCGACGAATAGCGAGTCGATCGTGCAGATAAAATTTACAACGCTTCAACAAGATCACTGCCTCGACACGACGATTAGCTAGCCGTTCGTGCAGTTCTTATCCAGTTGAATGCTGCCCCTATTGTTTAGGCCTTTAACAGATAAAGATACTAAAAATTACGAATCCAGCGTAGAGTAGTAAATTTCTGCGGTGTTGCTGCTGCTTGGGCACATCTTTAGCCCGAAAAACGACTTTGCTGCGTTATTCTGCTTGCTTGAGTATAATTGCTTTTGCGTAGGTACGTCTACTTCGCTCAAAGTCTGGACGGGGAGAGTCCCGCAAGCGTGCTGCTCGAGCCAGACCTACTCGCGGCAAGCCTCATCAAATGTTTTATACAATACGCGGGAAGGGGGAACAGACACACTCACACTAGAGTATCAAATACGCACTCCTTGCGGGAGTGTGACCCCCTACCTTTCGCACAGCAAAATCCGCGAGTTAAATTAAAGGAAAACTCGCAGCAACAGCGCAAAGACACTCTCCAGCGATACTAAAATTCATAAATGAACATATCGCCCGCCTTGACGCAACAAGCGTCAAAAAAATCAAAATAAATCGAAAAAGGAAAGAAAAAAAAGAAGCTTTTAATTTTTACGGGACAGGAAAGCCTATGTGCGGATTAGAAGCTATCCCTATGTTACTCATCGAGATTGAGCAGCATTGTAATGCATAGAGGCTCAACAAACAAAAACATTATGGTAAATGAGAAAGAAAAAAAAAAGAAAAAAAAAGAGAAATAACAAAATTACGAAAGATTCAAGTAACTACACTAGCCGTGAAAGCTACCTAACTTCTTTGGATTTTATACAATCATTTTTATTTTTTTTTTTTGTAGCCGAAGCGGATTTTGTCGGCAGTTGGTGGTAAAAGTTGACAAGCTCTGGCTCTGTAGGTAGTTTCACATGCTTCACTACTGAACGAGTGAACGTGGATGTGGCCGTCTTGACAGTGACAACTCGCACAAGCCCGTCAGCCCCCGGTTATGCTTCGATGACCAAGCCAAGGCGCCACTGAGTTGGAGGCGAGAGCTCGTCCGTCAACAAAACGACGTCCCCCTTTTGCAAGTTTGGCTCTGGGTCCAACCATTTATTTCGACGCTGCAAAAGATGTAGGACCTCCTTTCTTTAACGTGACCAAAAGGAGTCTCTAAGATTGCCTGGCAACCTCCACCGGTCGTTGAGTGAAATGTGCTGAGTTGCTTCGTCGTACGGCTTCGGAGACAGCAAAGGTGAGCCCGTCAAAAAATGCGCCGGAGTGAGCGTGACTGCGTTTTTGGGATCTGTGCTGAGGGGGCACAGCGGCCTAGAATTAAGGAATGCCTGGATTTTTGCAGCCAACGTCGACAGCTCCTCGAAGGTAAGCGAGTAATCTCCGATAACTCTGCGGAAGTGGTGCTTGAAACTACGCACCGCCGCTTCCCAGAGTCCGCCGAAATGTGGGGAACGTGGTGGAATGAACGACCATTGGGTGCATTGGGTAGCCAAAGTTGATACCACGCTGTCCGTAAAGGGTGACGACTTGGCGAAGAGCGCTTGCAGCTCCTTATCAGCTTTTTTAAAGGTTGTTGCGTTATCCGAATGAAGTGTCTTGCAAACCCCTCTACGAGCGCAGAACCGTGCATAGGCTGCAAGAAAAGCATCTGTGGATAAATCCGAAACAATTTCAATATGTACAGCTCGCGTAAATAAGCAAATAAAAATTGCGACGTAGCCCTTTGTAGATTTTGCCCCTCGGCCTCTGGAAAACAGCACAGGGATGGGCCCTGCGTAATCCAGTCCGGTAACGGCAAATGCACGAGACGGCGTCGTTCGGTCAGCAGGCAAGGGGCCCATCTGCTGGGCAGAGCATCTGCCATCAATTCTTGTGCAGCGGACGCATCGCCTGTAGACTCCTGCTGCTATGGCCGGGCCTCGAGTGATCCAGAGCGAGCGATAGATATGGGACAACATAAGTTGTGCGCCACCATGAAGCGTTAACTTGTGCACTTCTTCGACGAGTCGTTTGACCAGAATGCATCCCCCTGGTAGCACAATTGGATGCTTCTCGTTGTAAGGTATCGGCGAATAATGTAGTCAACCTTCCACTCGGATCAAATCCCGTTCGCAGATAAAAGGACTAAGACGAGCCAGCGGACTACGCTTAGAAAGCGGCTTATTCGCTAGCAATTGCTTTCACTCCTCCTTATAGTGTTGTTGCTGGATGGCTCTGTAACAAAAATTTTGGGCAAGAGCCCTCTCCCGTAGTGAAATAAATTTGTTTCTTTCTCCTGGCTCATCATCTGGTTTCCAAAGCCAGCGCCCATAGTAGCCCAAGATGCGCAGTATTTTCTCAAAATCAGAAAACTTTTGCAGCGACGGCAAACAGCTGCAACCTGCGACCAAACTGGCTTTCTCGTCATTCCTCTCCATGGCTGCAAGAGCATGCGTCTCCTCAATGGCTTGAGCGCTCAAAGGGACGGATGACGGCCAGGCTGCTTCTGGTAGCGGAAGCCAAGCGGGTCCGTGCCACCAGAGCCGAAATGTAGCAAGGTCTGCGGGACTAAGGCCTCGCGTTGCACAGTCCGCAGCGTTGTCAGCAGATCTCACATGTCTCCAAATAGCTGATGGAATCCGAGTGATGATCTCGCTTGTGCGGTTGGCAATAAAGGTTTGCCACCTGGACGGGTGATCCTTCAACCACTCCAGTACAACTCGTGAGTCTGATCGGCAGTGGATCGCTGTCGGTGGACGATGCAACGAATTGAGGAGATACGACGTCAGTCGAGATAGCAGTGTAGCAGCACAGAGCTTCAGCCTTGGCAGTGATTGCACCTTCGTAGGCGCGACCTTGGTTTTCGCTACAAGCAGCATAGGCGTAGACCCAGGCACCACTAAGTAAACTGCTGCAGCATAAGCCCTTTGCGAGGCATCGGCGAATCCGTGCAGCTGCCAGTCGTCATTCTCCTTTATGTTTATCCACCTTGGAATTCGGATCCTTGGTACGTCTGAAAGATTGGCTCGGAATTGCAACCATTGAGCTTGCAGAGACTGCGTTGTAGGCGCGTCCCAGTCCACCTTATCGATCCACAAATCTTGCATAATGATTTTGGCAACGACAATCATTGGTGCTAGCCATCCTAGAGGGTCGAACAAACGAGCAATATCAGACAAGATTAAGCGTTTTGTTACTTCGCATGGTGAGTGCGTTTCGGTGACCGAAAACATGAATTTATCTTCATGGGAGAGCTACTTAAGGCCAAGAGTATATATAACCTCGTCTGCTTTTACATTCACCACACCCGTAGACGTTGAAATCAAACCTAATAGCAGCTGTGGTTCATTTGCTGCCCATTTGTTAAGGGCCATACCAGCAGTCCCTAACAGAGCAATCAGCTGGTCACGTCGTCGCAGCGCCTCTTCAACCGTGTCTGCTCCGGCGAAGAGATCATCAACATAGAGCGTATGTTGCAGGACTGCAGCGGCATCTGGATAGTCGGCAGCTCCATTGATGGCCAGCTGCTTCATCACGCGGAGAGCTAAAAATGGAGCAGACGCAGTGCCGTACGTCACTGTGGTATATCTGTAGTCCTTCGACGGCTGATTGCTATCCTTTTGCCAGAGAATTTGCTGCCAATCCGCATCTTTGGGATGTACCAGTATTTGCCTAAACATCTGGATAACGTCAGTAGTAAACACATATCTAAATTGCCTCCAAAGTGTTAAGACTATTGCGATATCGGTCTGCAACTTTGGGCCAGGCAAGAGCAAATCATTAAGGGCGATCCCATTGCGAGATTTTTGCGACGCGTTGAAGACTACGCGGATTTTTTCTATATGGTCGGGCTTTACAACTGCATTATGAGGCATATAAAAACTAGGCTTGTTGATTTGCAATACCGGAACAGACTCTATGTGCTGCAGCTCAATATACTCGCACATGAAAGCCTTGTAGCGCTCAGCAAGTTGAGAATTGTGCTGCAGTCACCGCTCAGAGCGAGCCAGACACGCTGCAGCAATATCACGAGAGCCACGAAAATTGGGTCTCTTAGCGAAAGGTCGACGAACTACAAAACGACCGTTTTCATTGCGAGAATACGTGTTTGCGAAAAGCTCCTCACACTTTTCTTCGTCAGTGGTCAACAAGGACTTACGAGGAACTCCTTCTATCTCCCAAAATCTTGAGACAAGTTGAGATAGCGAAGGTTCCGTGTGCGTGTGAAACGCGCGAATCGACGAGCTTTGCGGATTACCAGAATCGATAGCTCCAGTTAGCAACCAACCGAATACCGATTGCTGAGCCAGTGGAGTACCTGCTAGACCCCTGACCAAACCTTCCATAATTAAAGCTGGATAAACATCAGCCCCTAAAATTACATCGATTTTTGCAGGATCAGTATAGTCTGGATCTGCTAGATCTAGGCCCTCGAGATGCGGCCAATTCCCTCGCGTGAGCTTTTGCTTTGGCAAGCACCTAGTAAGCTCATCAAGAACTAAAGCCGAAAAACCCATTGCAAAATTTTGTTTTTTGTTCGTCCTTAGGATACCGTGAGCAATAGAATAGCATCTAGAAGAAGTCTCTGCTCCAACACCGATCACCGATAGCGAAGTTTTCTCGGAATGAAGCTTGAGAAAATTTACCGTGCGCTTTGAAATAAAGCATTTTTCTGCACAGGGATCGATTAATGCGCGAACTTCTAGAGATTTACCGGCCAAATTGGCAACTATAACGCGGGCCGTTGCCAGAAGTACCGTTGCTCCTACAGAGGCACTATGTGACGCGATTTCACCGCCCGAATCAGCAGAAGTAGCAGCAGCACCAGTGACCTGTGTGGCATTATTATTATTATTCGATTTTGCAAAGCCACAATTGCTTGAATCCTGAATTTAAAAATTAGCTGGATGAAGCTTAGTATGATGCGCTGCCCGGCATGTAAAACACCGATGCTTTGAGGTTCATTTGTCAGCGAAATGCCCTTTCTTAAAACAATTAAGACAAAGTTTAGCCTTTTTGCAGAACTCTAAACGTTGAGAAGGCGTTTAAGCATTAAACTGACTACAATGATGCAGCCAGTGATTGTTTCTACAAAGATCGCATGAAGGGCCGGACTTCGAGTCTGTTGACTCAACAGTCTGGGCATTATTGGCTGTCACACGATTGGAAAAACGAGAAGCCGAATTATTCGCTTTCTTGCCACGCGGTTCACAGGTCTCGGTTGTAGTGCATGCTTGCTCAAACGTTTGAATACACTTCTCTTAAAAAACGTAATAACACGTCATAACAGTCGCGCGTAAGCCAGCATTCGAGCAACACGTGTTATCAGAATATAACTGCGAGTAATTTATTTTTTTTTTTTCAAGCTACTGGTTTTTTTTTTCTTATTTACGTGATGATGTAACAACCGATTTTTGGTTTGGGCGCGTCGTGAATCCCTTGTCACGAACTTTCTTTAAAAAGACATTTCTCTAATAGAAATGTCGTCACAACAATCCATTGGCAACCTAACCTCATCGGCTCTGGCTACTCAACCCTCGCAAGTTACTTTTGCTCAAAAGACTCAGCAATCTCAGTTTCCTACCAAAGATGAAGCGATTGTCCTTGACTCGATTGAGGGCATCTCTATTCACAGCTACACTGTTGCAATAGGTTTTTTAATTGAACCAAAGAATGTCAAATTTGCCTTCAGAATTTTGTAAAATCGTGTCTGCTTATATTTAAGCAACAAATCCTTAGTTGAGAAGTTATGCGATGGCAATCTCAAAGTAGCAATTGATGATCGTTCCCTGAAAGTCAGACCTCTATTTTCTAAGGCCAAACGTTTGTTAATCTCCAATGTATGCCCTATTATACCTCATTATGTTATCATTGAAGAGATGAAGAAAATAGGGATTAACCCAGTATCTGAGGTTACATTTGTCAAATCAGGCAACAAACAACCAGGATATGAACATGTTTACAGCTTCAGAAGACAAGTATATGTAAATCAAGAGGATCTAACTAAAATTCCTCCTAACATGCAAGTCAACTTTGACAACACCAATTACTGGATTTACTTTTCAACAGACAAGATGGTTTGCTTTCTGTGCAAAGAGGAAGGTCATAGTGCAAAGTTTTGTAAAAATCCTGATTCATCTCCTACTATAAGTGGTGAAAATGACAAGAACGTTGAATTTCCAAGTCTTCCCAGTAAACAGGCTTAAAAAAAAATCAGTCGATGAAAATTTTTCTCCATGAAACCTGGGAGTTAAGAGACCTGCCTCTTCTAATTCATCTCAAACTGTAGTTCATGACATTAAAGTAACAAACTCAAATCTTGCAGATGATTTTATCAAGCCCCAGAAAAAAAGATCCAGAACTAATACTGGCAAAGTTACTAAAGCCAGTGTACTAATTCAAATGGAACCAGCCCGAGACTACATGAAGATGAACAGTGCAGATTATCCAGTTGATCTAGATACTGTCGCTGAATTTCTGGTCAAGTCATATGCTAATCCTAATCTTTCGGAGGTCGCATTATCGTACACCAAGGATGTATTGGTTCTAGCCAGAATGCTCTCTCATCTTAGATCAAATGTATCTGACACTAACTTAAAGAGTCGTTTAAACAGAATCACCAGAAGGTTAGCTAAAAGTGGTAATAATTACTCTGACTCTCTCAGCGACACCTCAAGTATTGCTGGTGATAGTGAATTTAACGACGAACTGTAAGAGTGCAAGAAGAAGCGAAAGAAGAGAAAAAAAAAAAAAAAAAAAAATACAATAACATGTCATCACATTGCAAACCCTTGAAAATACTTTACTGGAATACTCAAAGCATCATGACCAAACAGTAAGACATTCATTATCAAAGCCAAAACTTTGATGTCATTATGTGTGTTAAATCCTGGCTCACCAAGAAGGACTCTATTCATCTACCAGACTTCCTAACTTTGAGAAAGGACAGACAGCACAGCAAGGGTGGTGGCATTATTCTCTTTATTAAGAGAAACCTAGCTTTTACTGAACTCAAAAACCTAATATCTCCTGATCAATCTGTAGAACTTTGTGGTATAAAAATTACTAATGTTTTTCCTAATATTGATATACTTATCTGCTACAGAGCCCCGGAGAAAGTTCTATCTCAAACTCAATGGAATAGCATAGCTCTTAATATAGTAAACACTAACACAATCTTAGTCGGAGATTTCAACTCGCATAACACTGTATGGAACTGCAATTTAACTGATACAAATGGATCAAGATTAGAAAGCATAGTCGATGATTTTGACTTGTATTTACATAACTGGGATACCTATACCTACTTTAATCCAAGTAGAGATTATAAGTCTAACATTGACTTGGTTTTTTCATCTATCAATCTTTCTGATAAAATTGAAGTACGAGTTTCGGATGATCTCTGGGGTTCTGATCACGCACCAATTTTTATTACCTTGTCTGTTGAAAAGTGTCAGTACAGAAGGAAATCTTTCTAATTGCATACAATTAAAACTGACTGGGTTTCAGTTCAGGATATCCTCATTGAATCTCTTGACAGATTTTACAGTTGTGAGTATGATGCTCTTAATCCTGTTGAAAAATATTCCTTTTTTACTAATATTTTAAATGATGCTATCAAGCTGAGTACTCCTACAAGAAACCGAAAAAAAGAGAACTCACCAATAGTAAAAAATCCAGTGCCTTGGTGGGATTCTGAGTGTAATAGAGCAAAGAGACTGAGAACTGTAGCCTGGAAAAAATGGAATTTTTCAAAAAATCTCGAAGACCTCATAAATTATAAAAAGAGAGTTGCAGAAGCGAAAAAAATTTTTAAGGAAAAAAAAAATCACACTTCAGAGAGTTTGCCAAAAGTATGTCATTCAATACTGATCCGGGGTACGTATGGAAAAAATGTAAAATTCTGAAGCACAGTTGGGTGAATACAAATAGCAGTACATCACAGAATATGCAACTAGATCTCTCCCTTAAGGCCCTTGATAAAATTTGCCCTCCCTGGGTAGAAACTGATCCACTCTTTTCTCCTAATTCAGCTCCTAATAAATTCTTTGATAAACCTTTTGATTTTGCTGAGTTTAATCTAGCTTTGGAGAATAAAATTGATATGTCTTCTCCTGGTATTGATGGATTTGATTATTTTACAATTAAAAAAGTTGCCTATACAGTATAAACTTATTCTCCTTGATATTTTTAATGAGATACATGCTACAAAAACTTATCCTGAAACATGGAAGCAATCCTATCTGCATTTTATCCCTAAAGCTGACGGGCAAAGCGTTAGACCTATTGCTTTAACATCCTGTGTGTGCAAACTTTTTGAAACTCTTCTGAAAAATCGTCTTCTATGGTGGGTCAAAATAATTAACGTGATTCCAGACAGTCAGCATGGATTTAGGCAGGGACGCTCATGTTCTGATAGCTTAACTAACTTAAAGTTGAAAGTAGAAGAGGCTTTCCTTGAAAACAAGCATGTAGTTGCTGCCTTTCTGGATGTGAGAGCCGCCTTTGACAATGTAAATGTGGACATTTTGCTCCTTGAATTAACAATAATTGGCTGCTCTGATAATGTTATTGAATTTGTGAAGTTCATTACTCATTCCAGATTTATTTATGCTGACTGTCTTGACGACGAATTTAGAATGGCTTATAAAGGAGTTCCACAGGGTGGGGTTCTCAGCCCTTTGCTCTATGTTATTTATGTGTCATCTATTGTTAAAAATTTAAGCAAAGTTGTAAGTGTCTCTCAATTCGCTGACGATATAGCCATTTATGTAAAATCTAGTTCTGCCTCATGGGCCAAAAATAGCGTTGAAAAAGCGGTAGATCAGATTAGCAAATCTTTATACTCACTAGGTGTGAGTTTTTCGGCCGCGAGGGCACTGGCTGCGCGGTCGTGTCCTGCCGAGTCCTCCCCCCCGCGCCCCGATCGCTCTCTCCGCCAAGGCACTCGGTGCTGCGCGCTACAATCAATCGTGCTCGAGCCGACCGCGAAGCAAGACGTGTGAGCCGCCACTCGCTCAACAAGAAGAAGAAGAGAGAAGAGGAGAACAAAGGAGACTACGACGCGACGTTAATGTGTTTATTTGCTGTCTCGCAGCCTGTATACGTTCTACTATCAATAAAGAGTATTTTTCCACAAAACATAGGTCCTTTGAGCCGGATCCCGTTGAAGTGAGGCGACCGGCGACCAGCGGAGACGCAGCAGGACAGGACGACCAGCTTTTTAACGTAATGTCAGACGACGGCTGGTCGAGCCTGTACGGCTCCCAGAGCGCCCTCGCAGACGTTGTCACGCAGTTCGCGCTCGACGTGGACCGGATCGAAGCCTGGAGCCTGGGGCTTGTGGACGTGAGGCTAGAGCTTCTCCAGGGCTACTGGCATGATTTCCAGTCGAACCACGTGAGGTTGCTGGACGGCCCGCCGCCGGAGAAGCGGGGCCTCCTGGATCGATTGTACACGCGAGTGGAGGCCAGCTACATCACCGCAAGGGCGCGCCTCTACGACGCGAGGCTGTCAATGGCGCCCCTCCCGCCGCCCACCGACGGTAATCCTGCCCCTTCACCGAGCTCAGGGCCTGCTCGTGGCCCTCGCCTGCCCCGGATCAGCATTCCCAACTTCTCCGGCAAGCGAGAGGACTGGGAAAGCTTCCGAGACCTCTTTCGCGCCCTCATCCACGAGGACAGCCATCTCACGAACGTCGAACGGCTCTTCTACTTAAAATCACTCGTCCAGGGGGACGCCAAAACGACGCTCGAGGCCATCCAGATCGCTGACGCGAACTACGAGACCGCTTGGGCCCTGTTGGAGGCACGGTTCGAGCACCGCCGCATTCTCGTACACGACCACATCACGGCGCTTCGCAACATTAAACCGTTGCGAGAGGAGTCGGCTCGAGGTTTGCAGGGTCTGTTGGACACGTTGGGCCGCCATCGAGATCAGCTGCGCACTCTGGGCCGTCCGGTGGCGGAGTGGGACGACTGGTTCGTTTCCTGTGCACTCACGGGGATGAACTCCTCGACGCGGCGCGCGTGGGAGGACGAGCTTGAGCGACTCGAGGTCGCAAATTCGGACGCCGGGCGCGCCCTGGCAACCTTCGACACCCTGGCCGGCTTCCTGCGTCGGCGATGCCGGGCTCTGAGCTCC